>JAAGEH010000030.1:42046208-42205570 GCA_011751065.1 Lasiurus cinereus
GAGAGAGAGGGGAAGGGGGAGAGAGAGAGAGATATGAATTGATTCAGTGTCCATCAGTGACCTTGTTTTCCTCACTGTTCAAGAGCATCAGTCATCTGCACTGTTAGCCCTGGTTGGGCAGCTCAGTTGGTTAGGGCATCGTCCTGATACACCAAGGTTATGGATTTGATCCCCAGTCAGGGCATATACAAGGAGCAACCAATGAATGCATAAATGAGTGGAACAACAAATCGATGGCTCCAAGGTGGAGAAGAGGTCAGCAGTAACAGCTGCAAACCTGGGTATAGTGGGTAGATTGTTTAAAATAATATCTTTGCTACTTGGATATGTAGTATTTGTACTAGAAATATGTGATATCTAAGCATGTTCCTTTTAGAAAGTAAATTTTCTGATGCTATTTTTTTTTTTTTAGTCCTCTGATGCTGTCTCAAGTATCAATACTTTTTAAAATCTTTTTTTTTGATAGCTACCACAATATTTGAAGCTGGAAAGGACAAAGGTAATCCAGATGAGTTTGCTGTGGCACTTGACAAAACTCTTGGAGACTTT
This sequence comes from Lasiurus cinereus, assembly GCA_011751065.1. NCBI lineage: Eukaryota > Metazoa > Chordata > Mammalia > Chiroptera > Vespertilionidae > Lasiurus > Lasiurus cinereus. The sequence goes on from JAAGEH010000030.1 coordinate 42,046,758, forward strand.
GCGTTCCCAGATGAATTTGTCTTTGATGTTTGGGGAGCCATTGGTGATGCGAAACAAGGAAGATTATGATGTGGCTGATCCATCATTGGAGAAATGAACCATTGTTCCTGTGTGTGTGTGTGTGTGTGTGTGTGTGTGTGTGTGTGTTTAAATAAACTTATAATATCTGCTTTTAGACATTGGTTTGGTTTTATGTGTATGGAATACATTCTTTTTTTGAAATATAATTATGATTTCTGGGTACTTTTTAATGCAGTTGAATATATAGGATGTTTAAGATAAATTAATTTGATCAATTTTAATATTCATTTAAAAGTTATTTTTAAAGCAAGTTTTAGGGAGTGTTTCTGGATAGATAATTATGTTCCCCATTGGTTTTCTACATGTAAGTAGTTAATTGCAATAGCTTTGTAGTTCTTTTGCAAAATCTTAATGCAGCGAAAATTAGAATTGGAGTATGATTTGCTTCTTAGCATCTTCATTTTGTTATGTTAGCTTGAATAGGATATGTTCAGGAAATAACATGTGAATTACACCTACTGTAGGTCTAGAAGCATTGTTTTAATTTTCAATCTACTGAGTAAGAAGAGGAAGATTTCTATAGCCTGTTGATGTCAATGACCTACTTTCTCTCTTTGTAAAACAAGGATTGATTGACTTTCATATTTTGCTTCTTTGTAAATTGCTGCTTTGGTTCTTAAAACCTATTATTGAAACCTATTGTGCTGTGCATTTGTTTGCATATGTGTGGAAGAAGGGTGAAAAGGGCAGATAGGGTAGAAATCACTTATACTTGATTTTTGCAAAAACACGTCTTGAAACATTATTTCTTTTTCCACTTGGACCTGCTTTTTATGTTACCCTTTATAAGCACTCCAGGGAAAGTTTTTACAGTCTTTGTAGAACTTTTCTTTTGAAAATGATGTACTCAGAAAATAACTATGTTCAAGAACACTTTTTGGGTGAAAGAGCAAGGCTTGTAAGCACCCTAAACTTTAAAGGAGATAGTGTCAGAAATAGACCTCCTCCCAGTGGAAATAAAGGAGGAAGGAGCATTGAGAAAATATGTTGGCCTATTATTTTAAAGTTCTAACAGACCCTCTCTAAAACCTTACATTATTGAGAAAATTGAGGGTAAATGATTGTCTTATCACTTTTATTGGACATTTTACAGAGGTAAGGGAAATGGAAACAAATGGCTTCAACTTAGATCAGTAATAAGGAAGAGCCTGGGGTGACCGAGCATTCTGCTAAAGTGTTAGATGGAAAATGCTATGTGCTGCCATGGAAATCAGAAATCATAGCCTGTGAGGCCTGTATTCTAGGAAATCAGAAGTAGTTCCCTTTTCATGCTGGGTTAATGATTAGATAACTCTTGTTTTCTGGTGCAACTTTACTTTTGCTGCCATCCACTCCACTTTCACATAAGTTTAATGCCATGTAGCTGATCTTCTGTGTCTCATTAATCTGAAACCTGCACAAAGGCTTAGTCATTAATATGTAATAAAAGTAATTATAGAATGTGGATGGTCTTATTGCTCTTGCCCACCATTTGAAAATAGGATCCAGCCCAGGCTGTAATTTGTTGCTATTTGTTTCTTGGTGTGTTTTTTTTTTTTGAAGTCTTCAAATGACTATTAATTCTTAATGACTATCACCTCTCTTAGATGGACATACACCCAAAAGAACTAATATTTTTAGAAATGGGAAAGTTATTGGCTGATTTAGTCCATAGAAACATTTTAGTTTGAACAACGAAATAATTTCTTGGCACTAGAAGTTAGATTTGAAATAATGAGTCATTGTTTGTTATTGATGGATGTTTCTCTTCCTTTCTGGGCATGCATGAAGATTGAAACTTGGTGCTAATTCCCTGTAATTTATGGAATCTCAAATTTACAAAGTGTGTGTGCTCACCATGATCTTCCTAGGATTTTGGTGTGTAAGGTACTGATGCCCATGTTCAGCGGTCACTGTAATTGTCAGCATCAAACAGGCAGTTATCATTATAAAGAGCTTCAGCTGGGCACAGATGCTTCAATACTAATAAGATGTTCCCTTCAAATGTCTTCATCTCTCACCTTTACTGCTAAACTGATTACATGGACAGTTCCTTTACATTATTTTATTCCCTTATCTGAGAATACATATATTTGTGAACTTCGTGACTCTCAGTGCATAAAAGGAGCACGCTTTCTTTTTAATTGTTGCAGTCTGTTGCTACAATAAAATCACACACACACACACACACACACACACACACACACATTTTAAAAAATATGCCATTTTGCCCAGCTGGTGTGGCTCAGTGATTGAGCATCAACCTATTAATCAGGAGGTCATGGTTTGATTCCTGGTCAGGGCACCTGCGTGGGTTGTGGGCTGGATTCCCACGAGGGAGCGTGCAGGAGGCAGCCACTCAATGATTCTTTCTCATCATTGATGTTTATCTCCTGATCTCCCTTCCTCTCTGAAATCTATAAAAATACATTAAACAAAAAAACAGCATGCCATTTCATTGGCCTTTTCCAAACATTTCCAAAAGGCCTTTGTCATTTTCTCTTGTTCAGTTAGTCCTTCCCTATCCTCCAGTGGAGAATGATTCTTTTATTACTGATTTCCTTCCATTCAAAACAGCCTCTTTCAGTGGCCACTAAGAGCGCACCATATGTTTTCTTGATGGCAGAGCATGTAGATGATGATTGACCAGTAGGCTCAATGGGGCCTTGAACATAGCTTGGTTCTCATAGAATGTACACACTCTGATGGTTACAAATAAGCATACTTTGGGTTTTTGCAATGTTTTAAAAATATAATTACATGATTATATGTTGTGAAATTTTCAGAATTTAATTATTAAAGCAATGATCAGTTAACTGCTTGGGGCTGCTATACCCAATATTACAAAATGACTAAATAGAGATAATTAACTGGAGATAACTTAATTTTCCAAATGATTTTTAATTTGCAATATTGCCCCTATACCTTGAACAAATAAATATTTCCCAAGTAAAACATACTTTATTGAGATCCATATTTATTAGATCCATACTTTATTAGGTCTAGAGAGAGCCTTCCTCAGATCTGTCAGTTTTCATTGCCTACCTAGCATAGTAGCAAGATGAAGTTCATTTGCAAGTGAAGTTTTTAAAATGATGGTTCTTCTAAATAGTTTATCCATCACAGATGTAAACGATTGATCATATAATGACCCACTTACTCTCTGATACATATAAAAATACGTGGAGATCAATAACATTTCTGTTAGTCTGATGGAAGTATTAGATTAGAAGCTATGAGTGAATAAAGAGGGAAGAGATGCTGTTCAACTCATAGTTCCAAGTATTAGTGCTCTGTGTAAAATGTGCATTTATCTTCTTGACACACATTGAAAGAGGTATCAGAGTAATTACATGTCCTTACACATATGGTGGTTATAAAATGTTTTTGAGATTGTGAAGGTTACAAATGGCACAGCCTGTCCTTTCCTATTTACCTGAAAACCTAATTCTAAGAAATGATTCATGGTTATTATCAGTTAGGAGAGTGAAAATTGGATATGACATCTTTATTTCAATTGGAGACATTAAGTATCTATAAGACTTAACATAGCCATAGATATTTTTGAAGCTCTACTAAAGAAAAAAATTTAAAAAATTCTGAAAGATGGGTTTAAATAAACATTTAATATTTTTAATTGTTTGTGCCATGCAAGAGTTTTGATTATATATAGGTAAAATATTCCTCATTTTTTGGGGAAAAAAAGTTTTTCTCTTTTATAAAAATCATACTTTAAAATGTTTTTCTGAGTTTGAATTTTAGAAATCTATTAAGCAATACATGGAATTGTAAATTATATTTTGATATTATTTAAAAATATATTACTGTTTTTCTACTTATCAATGTATAAAAATCTTCATGTATCAATCAAAAGTAAATTACTTGTAAAGCTATAATAATTTTATATTTTATATATTTAAAATGACTCCTTAAAATAAAAATCTTTTCATTAAAAATGTGATGATTTTAACATGAAAAATAATAAAGATTTGAGGTTTTTCAGAGGGAAGGTGGGGATAAGGGGAAGAGATCAACCAAAAGACTTGTATGCATGCATATAAGTCTAACCAGTGGACACAGACACCAGGGGGTGAGAGCATGATTAGGGCGGGTTGGGAAGGTAATGGGGGAATGAGGACAAATATGTAATATTTTAATCAATAAAGAAGTTAAAATGCAAATAAAACCCTTTTATTAAAAAAAAGATTTGAAGTTTTAAATATTAGACCTTTTAGTTTTGTTTAAATAAATGATGGGAATAACATCAGGTCTATTATTGTTCAGATGTTTGGGTTTTTAACATATCTTTGGTATATTTCTTTCTCAGCTTATTTTGTACAAGGCATAACTTCCCTGTTTCCCTGAAAGTAAGATATCCCCCGAAAATAAGACCTACTTCCAGGTTTGCCTCTTGCTGTGATATAAGGCATCCCCCTGAAAAATAAAACCTCCCTGATAATAAGGCCTCTCCCGAACATAAGGCCTCCCTGGAAGATAAGGCCCCCGAAGCTACCGTAAGGCGTCTGACTCCTGATTTAAAGAGATCTTGTACTGCCTGAACAGCTCCGGCTGTGCTGCAGCCAATCAGTGAGCTGGTTTGTGATGACAACTACTACTGTACCATATACAGGTAATAATTTTTTTTTTTTTGTTAAACAACAAATGTGTACAGTATTCTTCTTCATGATAAAATAAGACACCCCCTGAAAATAAGACCTAGGGCATCTTTGGGAGCAAAAATCAATATAAGACACTGTCTTATTTTCCGGGAAAAAGGGTTCTCAGGTCTCTTAGTTTTAAAATCCCCAAGTTTTTGCTTTGATTCAATGAAAATACATGTCTATACCTTGCCACAGTACTTCAGGATAGAATAGTCATAAGCTGTTTCTGATATGAGATGGAGGTTTAGCCAGGGTGACATTTCCCACTTTGTTCAACCAGCTTATGGCAGTAGTTTCCAAAAAATATTGTAAGTAGAAGGTATATCAGCCTATAGCTTTTAGGCTATTACTTTGGACTCATTACCTTCTTGATATAGTTTGAAGGCCCTATCTGGACTGTTACAACTATCATGTTTCCTTACAAATATCATGCTAATTCCTTACGTTTGGGTTGCAGTATAGGAATCTGCATTTTGACACATCCTCCAGATGGATTCCAGTGAAAGTAAATTATGGACATTTACTCTGAGGTCTCTGAAGGTCCTGGCCTAGCACTAGGATGGGATTATAGATGGGACTTCAAGAATTCTAAACAGAGATATAAAGACATCTCTAACACAGTTAGATAAATGGAAAATTGGATATAAAGTAATACGGAAAAAAGCTGTATATGACTGTAGAAATTCTTTTAATTTCACTTAAGTGGGTGATTTTCTAAATGTAACTTGGTATTCTAGAAGTATTTATCTTAAGAAAAAGACTTCCCAGAGATATTCGCCAATGATACATCTGATAAGAGGTTAAGATCCAAAATTTATAAAAAACTCATAAAACTCAACACCAAAAAACCAAACAATCCAATTAAAAATGGGTAGAAGACCTGAACAAACATGTCTCCAAAGGGGACATGCAGATGGCCAAGACTTAGGAAAAAATGCTTAGCATCACTAATCATCAGAAAGATGCAAATTAAAATCACAATGAGATATCACCTCTCATCTGCCAAAATGACTACCATCAATAAATCAAGAAACAAGTGCTGGTGAGGATGTAGAGAAAAGGGAACCTGTGTACACTGTTAATAGGAATGCAGATTCTTGCAGCCAATGTAGAAAACAGTATGGAGTTTACCAAAAAAATTAAAAATGGAACTTCCTTATGACCCAGATTCCACTTTTGGGAATTTATCTGAAGGAATACAAAACACTGATACAAAAGAATATATGCACTCCTATGTTCATTGCAGCATTACTTACAATAGCCAAGTTATGGAAGCAACTCAAATGCCCATCAATAAGATTAGTGATAAAAAGAAGCAGTACATATATACAATGAAATATTACTTAGCCATAAAAATGAATGAAGCCTTACTATTTGTAATAGCATGGAGGGACCTAAAAAGTATTATGCTAAGTGAAATAAGTCAGCCAGAGAAAGACAGATACCATATGATTTCATTTGCATGTGGATCTTAAGAACAAAATAAATAAAATTGAAACAGAATCACAGATACAGAGAACATTTTAATGCGTGCCAGATGGGAGGGGATGGGCGAAAAAGATGAAAGGATTAAAAAATAAATTTATAGCTATAAAATAGTTACAGGTATGTAAAGTACAGCATAGGAAATATAGTCAATAATATTGTACTAACTGTATGGTGTTGGGTGGGTACTGGAAATATTGGGGGTGAGAACATTTTGTAGAGTATCTGATTGTCTAACCACTAGGCAAAATACCTGACACTAATACAAAATAATATTGAATGTCAACTGTAATGGAAAGAAAAAAGAAATAGACTTCGATTGGCACACCATGTGATGGTTTTGCTTTAGTTTACATCTATATTTCATGCTTAATGCCTATAAATATTGGCTACTTATCTTACCCATATTAGGTGTTTTATCTTCCTCTAGTTTTATAGATGAGGATCCTCTGAAACAATGGTTTTTGCTTTTAGTGGAATGGAATTGACATGCATAATAAGAAGAGTGACGTGTCCTAGCGAGAGTAACTAAAGTGGGTGCTGTGGTTTTAATAATGGAAAGGCTAAGTTTGTAAATATGCTACCAGAATTCTCCTCATATAGATGTTTCTTTTACCCAGGTCTCTTCATGTAAGGGTAGAGTGCTGAACATGATTTTCTGTAATGTCTTATGTGTCATCTAAAAATATGGGGGGAAATGCTTATGATTTTAAAATATTATAAAGCCAATGAATTAATTTAGCCTTGTGAAAGTGGTTTCTCTAAAAGTTAGAATTTCTACCTCCTTATTATTCAGATAGGTTATTATAAAAATAACTTGATTTGTTTTAATTTTAATAGCTTTCTACTGAAAAGTAAACAGAAAATTAAAATGAAATAAACCAAATACTTTCTTCTGCATAAAACAAAAAGAAAACTTCCTCTTCTGTACTGAGAAAAAAAAAGAAGAAATATATTCCTACACATTTAAGGAATGATGGAAGAACAGTCGCATACTTTAGCTTTGAGAGAAGAATAATGGGAACATTATAACCATCTTCCTTCAATGTCCTTTTCTCCTCTTCACTCCTTCCATTCCTGACTCTTTCGATTCTACCCAACCTCCCTTCCTGGGTTTCCTCTGGTCTTGGACCTGGGTTCTTACACACCACTCCACAATCTCCATAGATGACTCATCCATTCCCATGGATTTAAACATCTTTATATTTACAACTCATATATATATATATCCAGTTGGGATCTCGATTCTGAGCGCTAGACTTAGATGTTCAACTGCTTTCTTGACATCCCCACTTGGTGTATCAAAACTTGAACACTGTAGACTTTTCTTAGAAGTCTTATTTCCCTCAGTTTTTTCTAACAGTGGCTTCATAATTCACCTCATTGCTGCTTCACCTACCATGTCTAATTTAGCAGCAGACCCTTTTTATTGTATCTCCAGAAATGCCTCCCAAGGACAAGTATATCCACTTCTTTCCAGTTTCCCATCACCTATTTGCTCCACACCTCATTTCTCATCTGGGCCAACTGCCACAGGCTCTTGGCGTTGCTCCCCCTTCTTTCCCTCCTGCCCCGCTCTAATTTATATGACATGGTAATGTGTGCTCTAAAATGTTTATTGAAGGACATAGTGTTCAGCTTTCTTTGAAATGAAAATGTCAGGATCTCAGTTTTTCTTCCCCAGAAGGGTTGCTATCAAGTTCCTTTTTTTGTCTTTTAGGGAAGAGGTACTAATTTGGGGATGATTTAGCTTTTGCTGTGAAAGAACTAGGAGCAAAGAGAAGGCAAGAGGAAGAACTCTCACTGGTGTAGACTAAAGGCTGTGAAGTGTGTCTGTGTGTGTGTTGAAAGGGGGAGAGGGAGAGATATCTTTAGAGGCCCACACAGAGGAGGATTGTGCCTTGTTTTCCAATAGGCACGTTGTGGCTAAGTGGAGTGTTAGACCCACAGGAACCAAGGCCTTCTAAAGATTCTTGATCTCTCATTAAGGCACAGAAGCTGTAAGGCCCACAGGGAGAGATGGTGTTTGATTACCCAAGACCCTTGTGAGAGCCTGAGCCATTGACCAGAGCCTGCCAGCTGCCTCAGAACTAGCACTTCCCACCCCTATTTGTGGAGAGAATTTTGTTTGTCAGTAGTCTTGCTTATTATTATCCAGCAGGAGTGTCACCCTCATCAGCCCAAACCTCTGGCTTATTTTGGTGACTACTCCAAGGCTCTTTTTTTTTTTTTTTTGCAATGATCCGGCCTACATACATGAAGCTTAGAAAAGAGAAGTGGTCCTTGGAGGCCTGGTGGAGAGGTGGGGGAAACTTTGGCTTCTGTACTTGGGAGGTTGAAGTGAACTAGTATAGACCCTGACTGGGACATGGGCACAAATGGCCCTTTGTGCTTCTTGTTAATGGGATCACATCACTCCTCTTGAAACTCCTTACAGTGGCTTTCAAAGCCTTGCCCACCTCATTGCCACATCCCCCATAGCTTTGTGCTCTATTTACATCAAACTTTCTTTTCACTCTTAAGCTCTTAACTTTCTCAGAGCTTTTTTTCATTTGCTTTTTTTTTTTTTCTGCTTTGAACACCTTCCTCCTATCTGGTCAAGTCTTGTCATCTTTCAATTATTAGTTTAAATGCCACTTCTTTGAAGAAGTCTTTTATGACCTTCTCCCTCCCTTATTGTATGCTAGATTTCAGCCCTTGTTTGTTTCCACCTTATACATCATTATTTGTAATTACTTTATTAGTTTCCTTTTATTTTATATTCTTTATTTGCATATTGGCTTTTTGGAGGCCAGACTGCTTATATCTTTCTTACCATTGTGTCCCCAGCACGTGGCATGGGGCTTAATGCATTAAAAATAATTATTGATGGTGAACTTCAACAAGTATTTGTCGTGTTTACGGTGTGCGCAGTTGCAGGATCACCTCACCTAATCCTCAGCCACCTCTGAGATAGGTAATAATTATTCCCATAATCAGCCCATAGGAATTAAATAACTTGTACTAAAGCACATATTGGTTAGAGGCAAAGACAAGATTTGGGTCCAGTTTTGCACTTCAGTCCTGAAATCTCTTAAAAATTGATCCTGTTAATACTTTACCAGAGCAATGTTCTGAGTCACTCAACTGAAGAAAATTGTGGTGGGGACTAAAGCCCAGAGACGGGGTTAGAGAATCAGTTAACTGCTCTTTGCAGCCGGAGAAAAGGGAACAACCATCAAGGTCAGGCCAACAAGTCAACTGAAATGTCTAAGTGATGGATATTTGGTTAGAAACCATATGCTAAAGGATTTCAGTGATTCTCTAGGTTACGAAAATTTCAATTGCTAATAATTATCTGGATTTAAAAAAATGTAATCATTGGTATAATAAAATTTTGCTAGATTTAAAGAAAGGTTTAGGAAAAAAAAGTTTTGACCATTTTTTGGAAAATGAAGGCTTTCAAAGCTTCTTCTGGTTAAAGTGATTTCATGGTTTAATTGTTTTGACTTGGGCTGTGGTTATTTTGCTCCTGGAGTCATTATTGGGCAGTTTATGTTTCAGAAAATTATTAAAGGAGGATTGCTGTGTTCTTTACCTTTTTTAAAAAATAGTGTGAAACACATTTTAAAAAGTAGCAGCTTGTTATCAAATGCTCTGTGTGTCATTTACTGTTCGAAAATGTCATTAGCATTTGAAGTTTCATGGACCATGGAGTCTTATCATTTATCATTTTTAAGCCTCTAAGACCCTTGAGTTCTGAGAAATGATTTGGGAAGTTATATTGCCTCAGAAGGCCCATTTTTGTACTACAATTCTAATTTATATTCTGAAGAGGTGAGTTTATAGAGGTGATTATAAATTCCCTGAATATATTCCCTCTTCAATTCTTTTCTATACATAAGTTTGGTCAGTTTCAACATATTATAATAAATCATGCATTGATAAATAGGGAATATTTGTGATGTTTCCCTCAATATTAAACCCAAAGTAAGCTTATTTGTGACTGTGGGATTTAAAAATGAAATCAATCATGTTCCTTTCCATAGAATCAAATATGCATTGTAATCAGGACATTTTTTTAAAAAAAATACTGAATTTATTGAGGTGACATTGGTTAATAAAATTACATAGGTGTTAGATATACAATTCTACAATACATTATCTGTTTATATTGTATTTTATGTTTAACATTGCAAGACAAGTCTTCTTCCATCACCATTTATCCCCCTTTACCTCCACTCCTTCACTCCCTTTCCCTGTGTCAATCACCATACCATTCTCTCTCTCTCCCCATCCCTCAACTCTTCTCATGCAGCCCCCAACCCCTAGAACATTCCTATTTCAATGACATTTAAAAAATTCTGAAGTAAGATGTTATACTGACTGAAATAGAGACAGGCTACATTTTCAAGAGTGATCATTCTAAAATTCTATGGAATATGTCTTTGATTGTATTTTTCACTTTCTTCATAAACACTATTAATCACTTTGATTTAATCTTTTAAAATAATTTAATTAGCTTCCAGGAAGATTCATCCAGGTTTCAATGATTAGAAGATGTCCCAGCTATCTACCACCTCGCCACTCATTATGACAGAAGTGAATTCACTAGGCAATTAAAAAAACTACCTTGGCTGACCACTGGTAGTATTGCCTGCCTGGCTGCAATTCAGGTGGGTCAGAAACTAAGTAGCAAGTCAGGTATTTTTTATACTCTTATATCGTTTCTTGTCCAGTCTGATTTTTGAGCCCATCTGTGATCTCATTAGGGATAGCCCTTGACAGCCAACTGTGGTTCTGGATGGTGTCCGTCCTTGGTATCCCAAATAGCTTCTCTTCAGAATCCTGGGGATGATATCATATGGTCTTGGAGAGTATTCAGTCATTCTGCAAAACCAACTAAGGTTCCTCTAGACCCGAGAGAAAGAGAAATGACTGAGCACTGAAGTATTGCCAAGGTGATTATGGTTAATAACCAGTGAAAGTTATATATAATTTCATACCAAGCATAAATTTAAAAAAAATAAATCTTTATTGTTCAGATTATTACAATTGTTCCTCTCCCCCCCCATAGCTACCTTCCACCTGGCTCCCACCCCACCCCCTGCCCTTACCTCCCCTGCCATTGTCCTCATTCATAGGTGTATGATTTTTGTCCAGTCTCTCCCTGCACCCCTCCTCACCTCTTTCCCCCTGAGAATTATCAGTTCACTCCCTTCATATGCCCTGATTCTATTATATTCACCAGTTTATTCTGTTCATCTAATTTTCAATTCACTTAATTATCATATTCAGTTGTTGATAGATATGTATTTGTTGTTCATAATTTTTACATTTACCGTTTTCTTCTTCCTCTTCTTAAAGAATACCTTCCAGCATTTCATATAGTACTGGTTTGATGTTGATGAACTCCTTTAGTTTTTTCTTATCTGTGAAGCTCTTTATCTGCTCATCAATTCTGAATGATAGCTTTGCTGGGTAGAGTAATCTTGGTTATAGGTTCTTGCTATTCCTCACTTTGAATATTTCTTGCCACTCCTGTCTGGCCTGCATAGTTTTTGTTGAGAAATCAGCTGACAATCGTATAGGTGCTCCCTTGTAGGTAATGAATTGTTTTTCTTTTGCTGCTTTTAATATTCTCTCTTTGTCTTTTGCTCTTGGTATTTTAATTATGATGTGTCTTGGTGTGGTCCTCTTTGGATTCCTCTTGTTTGGGGTTCTGTGCACTTCTTGGACTTGTAAGTCTATTTCTTTCACCAGGTGGGGAAGTTTTCAGTCATTATTTTTTTCAAACAGGTTTTCAGTATCTTGCTCTCTCTCTTCTTCTGGCACCCCCATAATTCTGATGTTGGTATGCTTGAAGTTGTCCCAGAGGATCCTTACACTATCTTCACATTTTTGGATTTTTTTTTCTTCTTGCTTTTCCAGTTGATGTTTTTGCTTCTTTGTATTTCAAATCTTTGACTTGATTCTTGCCATCCTCTAGTCTGCTGTTAGGTTTCTGTATAATATTTTTTATTCCAGTCAGTGTATGTTTAATTTCTAGTTGGTCCTTTTTCATCTCCTCTTGGGTCTTGCTAAATTTATCCATTTTTTTCCCCAGGAAATTCTTAAAAAACCTTAAAACTGTGGTTTTGAACTTTATATCCAGTTATTTGTTTTCCTCTATTTCTTTCATTTGTGATCTGTTCCTTTGTCTCCAAATATTTTGCTGCTTCCCAGAGTTGGTAGAATAGCTTTGTGTGCTAGGTGTCCCATATGGCTCAGTAGCTCTGCCTTCCCAGTTACCTGAGGTGAAGACTCTTGGTGCACGCCTTTGTGGACTATGTGTACAGTCTTGTTGTAGTCAAGTCTTGATTGTTGTTGGTATCATTGGAGAGAATTGATCTCCAAGCCAATTGTTTGTGAGGATCAGCTGTGTCTGCTCCCAGAGAACTTCTGTGCTGGACTCAGCTTTAAAACTTGCAAGATTGCAACAGCCTCTTTGCTGGGCTTGGATCTGGAGAAATCTCAGGACTGAGCAGACAGACTTGGCTTCTCATCAGCCCTGCCCTACATGGTAGCCCCTGGATCTCAGTGCCCCTCAGTAATCACTGCAGCAATCTCTCTGTGCATGTGTGCACACTTCCAGACCTCTGCCTTTCCAGCTCCCCTGAGTTTCTGTGCATTCCAGGACCCGTATGAGTCTGGGTTCCCAAGGACTCATCCAAAACTGGGGTTTGGTGCAGTCAGACCTGGGTTTCCATGCAGTTGGGAGGTTCTGTTTTCCTCCCACTAGAGAAAGCCCAGGGCACAATCAGCAATCAGTCCTCTTTGTGCACACCTCCAGACAGAATTCTGCCTTTCATGGCTCCCCTAAGTTTCTGTGCATTCCTCCCTTTTCATGACTCCCCCTGTATGAGTCTTGTCTGGATCTGGGGTTCACTGCAGTCAGAAGTGGGGTTCGTGCAGACAGGAGTTTTCATCTCCCCCCCGCTAGAGGAAGCGGCCCGTCCTCTCCATGTGCATGTCTCTGTACCTCAGCTTTTTACAGCTCCTGAGTCTTCGTGAGCCCCTCTCTTTACTTCTATTTGTAGAATTTCCACTCAGCCAGCTCTTTTGTGGTTCTGGATGGTGTCCATTCTGTCTTTTAGTTGTAGTTTTGAAATTGTTGTAGGAGGCAGCAGTTTAGGTGTTCACCTATGCTGCCATCTTGGTTTCTCAGAAACAAAAGTTTTTAAAGTTGGAATTGCAACATTAAAAAAAAATAATTATAATAACATGGAACTGCTTCCTCATAGACTCTATTTGTCAATTTATGTCCGGGGTCTATATGAATGATTTTTTGTTACTGTATGAGGTAGAGGTGCCCATGAGAGAAGCAGCTGAATCATAAATCAACACCCTCAATTCAAACTTATTTCTCGGAGCTTTATAACTGGTCTTATTCTGTTATTCTTAAAAAAAAAATCCTCCCTTCTTATGCATAAGGTGGTTCACTTGAAAATTTATTACTAGGTTTGTTTCATTATTATAGAGCAGTGTTCGGCAAACTGGCTCGCAAGCCACATGTGACTCTTTGGCCCGTGTATATGGCTTTTCTGATTGAAACTTTGTGGCTCATGAGCAGAAGTTGGTTTTCAGCTCTCAAAAGAAATTTCAATCGTTGTACTGTTGATATTTGGCTTTGTTGATTAATGAGTTTGCTGACCACTGTTATAGAGCATCTCAGTGCAAAGAATATAGGCAAATCATATTAAGAAACTAATTGCTATTAATTGATCTAAATGAGCAAATGGCTTTTTTGCCTCTCATGCTAAAATATCTTCTCAATGAATTGCATATTTATTTGCCTAATTGAATTTTATGAACAATGCTAAATGGTAGCGATATTTTCCTTTATTTGTGATAAGAACTGATCTAAACGAATGCTTATTTTCCTTTCATTATTTTAGACTGACTCTTAATTTGTATAATTCCATCTTTTATTATTTGATTGTTGAGGATCTAGTTCAGTCATTCTCATAATAGGGATCTTCACTTTTGTTTTAAAAATTGCAGATAATTAATGTTTTCAATGTCCTATACACTGAGAAATTCATTCTGCTGCAAACCTCCTGGCTCTAGATAAAAAGGAATAAAAATATCATTGCTATATCATTTAATGTACTACAGACCAAGCCCTGCACTTAGAATTTCACTTAGGCAAAAAAATGTAGAATGTGTAACATTTTTAGTTTTTGGAAAAGTCTGGTATTTTCTAAGCTCATCCCTCTTGCAACATGGTGATGATTTTTTGTATCTAATAGCATTAGATTGTCTTTCTTGTTTTTTAGTTTAGATTCTTTCATCATCTGCAACAGGTAAGAGAAAAAGTTAATGTTTATAAACATATCAAATTAAGAAGTACATTAAAGATCATACTGGAGGGAGAATCCAAGATGGTGGCATAGGTAAACACCTACACTGCTGCCTCGCCCAACAATTTCAAAACTACAACTAAAAGACAGAACGGACATCATCCAGAACCACAGGAAAGCTGGCAGAGTGGAAATTCTACAACTAGAAGAGAGGGGCTTACAGAGACCCAGAGGAGCTGTAAAAAGCTGGGGTACAGAGACACGTGCGTGGAGAGAGCAGGTGACGGCAAACCTGGCTGGCTTTCTCTGGCGGGAGGGCGACGGAGACTCTCAAAGGCACTGAACTCCTTGCCCTACGACATTGAACCCCAGATCCAGCCGAAACTCATTCGGGGGGAGTTTGGACTGTGAAGGGGGAGAGGTGCACAGAGGTTTGGGGGAGTTGCAAAAGATCAGAAGTCTGGTGGCGCTCAAGGCGTTTTGCGCAGAGGACCAACTGCTGATTGTGTCGCTGGCTTTCGGGAGTGGGTGGGAGACAGACCCTCCCAGCTGTGCCACTTCTGACTCCACTGAGCCCCAGTTTCGAGCAAAACCCTGGGGATCCAGACTCGTATGGTCCTGGAGCACAGGGGAGCGGGAGGGGTAGCAGTCTAGAGGCACTGAGAGAGAGCATGTGCACACAGGGACTGCTCCAGCCATTACTCAGTCACATGAGACTCAGGGGCCATGGAGGGCGGGGCCGACTGAAAGGCAAGGTGGTCCCTTAAGCCCTGAGACTCTACCCATCCCAAGCTCAACAGAGAGGCTTCTGCAGTTTTTCAAGTCTGGTATCATAAGGCTGAATCCAGCACAGAAGTTCTTCCAGCATAGTGAAAATGCTGAGACAAGGGAAGGGATCACAAACAAAAGAAATAGAGGAAAACAAACAACTGGATATAGCGTTCAAAACCATGCTTATAAGGTTTTTCAAGAATCTGCTACAAAGATGGATAAATTTAGCGAGTCCCAAGAGGAGATGAAAAAGGACCAACTAGAGATGCAAAAGATCCAACTAGAGATAGAAAAGGAGCAACTAGAGATGATAAAGGACCAACTAGAAATTAAACATACACTGACTGAAATAAAAAATATTATACAGAGACCTAACAGCAGACTAGCAGAAGGCAAGAATCAAGTAAAAAATTTGAAATATAAAGAATCAGAAAACACTCAACTGGAAAAGAAAGAAGAGAAAGAATCCAAAAATGTGAAGATAATGTGAGGAGCCTGGGACCGCCTCAAGTGTACCAACATCAGAATTGTGGGGGTCCCAGAAGAAGAGAGAGAGCAAGATACTGAAAATCTACTTAAAGAAATAATGATTGAAAACTTCCCACATCTGGTAAAAGAAATAGACTTACAAGTCCAGGAAGCACACAGAACCCCATATAAAAGGAATCCAAAGGGGAACACACCAAGACACATCACAATTAAAATACCAAGAGCAAAAGACAAAGAGAAAATATTAAAAGCAGCAAGAGAAAAACAATTCATTACCTACAAGGGAGCACCCATACCATTGTCAGCTGATTTCTCAACAGAAAAGATGCAAGCCAGACGGGAGTGGCAAAAAATATTCAAAGTGAGGAATAGCAAGAACCTACAACCAAGAATACTCTAACCAGCAAAGCTATCATTCAGAATTCATGAGCAGATAAAGAGCTTCACAGATAAGAAAAAGCTAAAGGAATTCATCAACTCCAAACCAGTATTATATGAAATGCTGAAAGGTACTCTTTTAGAAGAGGAAGAAGAAAAACTAAAAGATAAAAAATTATGAACAACAAATACATATCTATCAACAAGTGAATCTAAAAATTAAGTGAATTAAAAATTTGATCAACAGAATAAACTGGTGAGTATAATAGAATCAGGAGCACAGAAAGGGAGTGGACTGATAATTCTTAAGGGGAAAGAGGGGAGGGGTGTACAGGGAGAGACTGGACAAAAATCATATACCTATGGACTCATCAATGGGGGAGAGGTAAGGTTAGAGGGAGGGGTGGGAGCCGGGTGGAGGGGAGCTATGGAGGGGAAAAAGGAGAGACAAATGTAATAATCTGAATAATAAAGATTTAATTAAAAAAAAAGATCATACTGATGAAGCAAGCTGCATATAGGAGAGGCACACATTGCAAGGAAATTAAGGAAACCTCTGGACAACAGTCAGCAGAGAATAGAGGTCTTTAGTTCAACAGCCTCTGCGGAAGTGAATACTGCTAACAACCACTGAGTGAACTTGGGAGGCCAGTCCTTCCCCAGCTGAACCTCCAGATGAGACTATAGATTGTGGACCAACCCCTTGACTGAGAGACCATGAAGCAAAGATCCAGATAAGCTGTGCAAATTCTTATTCAGCAATAGAAAGTAAGACAGATTTAATTATAAACAAGGGGCAAGATGAATTCAAAGATGATTGAAAAGATGCTTATGTGGAACATCAGAGAAAAGATGGCAACTTTTACTTTTTCAAGTATCTTTTGCTGAGTGGATGAGAGTGGCTGCATTTTTTTAAACAATTATTTTTAATCTATTTGATAAAGTAACATTTTCTATAGAACAATTAGAAATATAGAAATGTTAAAAGAAAAGATAAAAATATCACACATTATTTTATCCCAATATAACTACAATTATTATTTTGGTATAATAGTGTTTTATAACCTGGCTTCTATCTAAACATGTCTTACATTTTCCATTTCATATTTTTCCACACATCATTTAAATGGTTGTATAGTTGCCCATTGTATGATGTATTACAACTTATTTAACAAAACTATTATTTGGCACTTAATACTAAATTTTAATATATAAAATTTGAATTATCCTTGAAAATCAAGGTCACATGGATGACATTTGTGATTTTTTATTTTCATGCTTTGTTTTATCTCAGAGATGTGACACATTTTTAGAGCTGCGGGAGGACATAATTTTCAAAGCCTATTTTCCCAGGCCATCAGCACATTATTCTCCAGAAAATCTCATCAGCTGTCTTTCTATCTATTATTAAATGAAAGGACTTAGAAAATTGAATTAAGTTAATAACTAGTGGAAATAAGCTTGGGAAGTGTTAAGCATCTATGACCTTATTTAAATACAGTCTTGGACTCCAGGGGAAAAGTAAATAAATCATCTTTGAAATAGAGCTAATATAAAGAAATAGAGACATTTTATAATAAAATATCTGCCTCTGTTGTCCTTAGTAGAGCTTGAAGGAGAAGTAGCTGGCCTGTATCAGTGAAACAGGGGTCCCATGTGGGCCCTAGAGCCAACAGGGCCATGGGCTGTGATCATGGTTTTCACATTTGATAGAGAAATAATGTACATAAATGCATATCAGAATTTTCCAAATAACCACCTTCTAAAGGTTTCCTACTGCATTTTATTAGTTTTTGGCAAGTGTTTTTTTCTTTTTTAAGTTCAAGCTGGAAGTAAAATTGCCAATAACTTTACAATTGAGCTTTTTTTGTTGTTGTCTCCAAATACATTTCATTAAGCATAAGAAATGAATAAAATATGGATAGTCATGTGTTTAATGCAGTATTTTGCTCTGGAGTCTAGATCATATATTAATACCTCCTCCAATCCTAATAGTCTATGATTTAGTTAGTAAGAGTGATTAGAAAATCACTGGATAACGTCTAACACTGAGGTTAATGATTTTCATTCCTCTCTGACCACACCTCAATTCTAATGAATTCTCTCCTATATCTACTTTCTGGTGAGCTGACTCTGTCCACACAATTGTCTGTGTTTCTTCTTCCAGACAGAATATTGGAGTTTGAAGGATCTCAGGCACTTTTCTCAGAAGTAGAGGTCCTAGGCCAGAAGTTTGCTCTTGCTTGGAAAGCTTTGTGATGACAGTTTTATTTAAATGGTGTTTTATGCATATTGATTATGGAACTTTTGGGTTTCTTCCCAGGAAAGGTACTATATTAAGTGAGAAGGTTTTTGAGTTGCTATATATGTATCTATGAGAGAATTCTGTGGTTTTGAAGGAGCGTCTGACCTCTTATTGCATCAGAATTCCCATAATGCTGTACATGAAATAAAGCTGACCTTGCATTTCTACTTGGAACTGAGATTGACAAAGATCTCTGTGTGTGTGTTTTTCAAAAAAACATTTTTCAAGGTTAAAAACAAAGTTCAAACATTTGGAGGTGGTAAAAAGAAAAAAATTACAAAAAAAGAATTAGATATAAACTACCTTTCTCCCTAATTAACCTAGGAAAGTTAACTTTGTAGGGAAAAAACAAAACAAAATAGTGACGAATTTTTTATATGTTCTATTGCCATATTTAACAAATATTTAACGCTTGCCATAGAAATGTAAGCAGAACCATGATTTGGGAACTTGCCTTCATGTACATTCTACTTCTTTAAATAATCCAAAGAGATCTTGAAGTCAGCCTCAGTATCCAGTAATCCTATAACAAAGCCACCTCACATACTGAGACATCAGATAAGTTTTGTTGTTGTTCTATTCACTTCTACTATTTTTCTGCAGATACCCACTCTTTCTTAACTTCAAAACTTACGGAGCACCTGTTATCTAAGGCCTGTCTTATACAGTGGCTACCTGGCATTCACAGCTCTGCAGAGGACTCCTTTCAGCCTTTCTTCTCTGATGAAGCTGACAACATGTGATACTCCTGACATAAATCATAATGGGCCAATGCTCTAAAAATAGTAGTCTGAATTCTTGTAGTATTGATTGTATTTTTTTAAATGTAAAACTTCTATTTTTGCATGTTTCCAGCAACCAAGGAAATGACAAAAACTTTTTTTTTAAAAAAATATGTTTTATTGATTTTTTACAGAGAGAAAGGGAGAGGGATAGAAAGTTAGAAACATCAATGAGAGAGAGACATCGATCAGCTGCCTCTTGCACAATCCCTACTGGGGATGTGCCCCCAACCCAGGCACATGCCATTGACCGGAATTGAACCTGGGACCCTCCAGTCCGCAGACCGATGCTCTATCCGATGAGCCAAACCAGTTTTGGCTAATGACAAAAACTTGTAAGGAATCAGGAATACTTTTAAGTGAATTTATATAAGAAACTCACTCATTTCCCAAGGCTCCTAAGCCCCTCAAGATCGGATTAAATAGGTGAGACCTCCATTTCCAGGGGAGGAAATGTGCTGCTCATGTTTCCTTAAGTTTCCCTCATTTAAATTCCTCATACTTTCCTTCAATCTCACTTTCTTGCTGTTTGGGATGAATCTGAGGTCAAATCCCAGAAGCTCATAAAAATTAATCATACATAGGATTTTATGTATGTGGTAATTTTCCTGAAGATCTGAGAGGTCCTACTGCTCACAACATAGCCTTATGTCATCTTGCTGGTTGCATCCCTCTCACTTTTCTGCTTAGATCCTTTCAAAGTCTAGTTTCCTGCCATGACCCCTTTCACTGATCATGTGTCCCGCTCAGTGAGTTCTATCCCTCCCTCTGACAGCTCTTCCCATGTGAGTGTGACCCTATTGGATCAGCCTGCCTGGCTTCCCCAACCTGTCTGAACATTCTGTTGCTCATCAGTAACCATCTATGTATTTATGTCAAATGGAAATGCATATATGTTAGGCATATGATTTGCAAGTCATAGACAAGGTTTGCTGTGTGAATGTAGTTAAGGTCTCCTTATAATAATTATAGTGGTTGAGGGGCCCCAGAATCCAACAGGTTGGGAACTACTTCCACAAAAACCTCTCTACTATTAATAAACTATGGAGATATTGCCATTAATTTATTTATATTTTCATTTTTATGTGTCTTTTTTTTCTTAAGTTAACAAAAACCTAAAGTTTACCTTGTTAAAAAACTTGTACTTATTTCTACTTACCCTAAGTTTGTCCCCAATTAGACTTTAAACATTTATCTCCTTTATTATATTCCCAATTTTAGTGAACACATTCAGTACACTTCATTATTTTATTGATATTGATCCTTTCTACTTTAGGCTTTGAACATTCCATACTGAATATTGATGATTTGTCCCCATATTTTAGATTCCACTTCTCTTACATCACCGATATGGGGACATTACAGATAATCAATATTTCCTCCTCATCCATCTACTAAAGGTATAGCCCTGGTATGTCAATACCATTTGCTACTGGTATTATTATTAGAAGGGGAGGCAACTGCCCATTTTCTCCTCACTGGATTGTTTAAGAGAATATGTTGATACGACATTTTCAAAGTTAAATAAGTTTTTTCTATAAAAAATTATTTTTTTCAGTAAAGAACTTGCAAACATTGGATTTTAATTCCTTTTAATCAATGATCTAAGATATTTGCTCACGGGGCAGTTCTAATTTTTGTGATACAACTAGGCACTATTTTTACTTTCCTGTTCATTATCACTAAATCCTCTTACAAAGTTGCCCTCTTTCCATGAGAAAATATCACATGTTACCCAACAGTTAAACTCTGGACCAAAGAACAGACTACTGTTGTGTGCAGAGTGAGCATCCAGGGAGTGGGTTTTGGGCTTAAAATTCTAACATTCAGAAAATGCTTATTGAACATCCACTGTGTATACTCAAAGTGCTATACCTGGTATGGGGAATATAAAAAGGAATAGAAACATTCCTGATCCTCAGGGGAATCACAATTTAGAGGGGAGAGCAGACAAGACCAGCAAGTCAGAAAATAGCAGAGTGATAGCTTCCTGAGTGACAGGGAGAGCTGACGGACTCCAGAGAAGGGGAGGGAACCCACCCCACTGGAATCAGGGAAGATTTCATAGGACAAATCTCAATAGCACCTCACTCAGTTGCTGTTTTGGGTAACATTAACAAGAAAACACATTTATATGTTTATACTGTAATTATCTGTCAAATAAGTTGGGTAGAAAAATATTCACATGTATATGTAGTTGAATATTACCTATTTTTAAAAACACCATGTTCTTCTATTCATTTAATTAAAATATTGAAATACACACTTAAATCTTATTTTAGTATTCAAAAATGTTTGGAAAACCTTTTCTTAATTTTTAACATTGAAATCCATCCTAATGCCTTTAGTAATAGTCATTGTAACCCAATGAAATTAATGCTTTGTGGTCTGAAATGTATTTGAAGGTGTGATGCAGTAGCCCCATCTTTTTGTTTATTTATATGGTTTGGAATCACAGTTCTGCACGGTGGACATGTTTTCTTTCTATACAACCATAGGTAATAAATACACTCTTTGGACAATATAGGCTGATAGATGGGAAGAAGTGCTGAAATTCTGCTTTACATATTGAACAAAAGCCATCCATAGCTGAACAAGTCACTCCATAATGAGGTTGTGTAAAACATTTTCACAAAACCTGCCTGAAAGTTCTTAGATATATAAAAAAGCCAAAAGCTTTAAAATAGGTTAGAACAAAGTCAGTAATATCCCAAGGATCAAACTAGTTATATCAGCAAACTCCCCATAGTTATTGAAGTAATGAAACAAAACTGATATGGGAACGAAATTCAGCAATATGTACTGATATAATTCTTGTAAGAGCTTACTGCAGAAACTCTTAGATTTTAAAGGAATTATGAAAGAGGGCACCAATAAAATAAAGCTTATTGAGCCTATGAAAAGAAATTTCAAAATGAAGTGTAATGCCAACAATCCAAAGTGCTTTCCAGAAGCTTGAATGACCAAAGGTAGGATTAAAAAAGATTACGTTACAATTAAAGTGACAGAATGAGAGAGAGGAGGAGGTCCTTCGAACAATACCAGTAACCAAGCATACTGGATCGCTCCCCCTGCAACCCCTGCCCCGGCCCATGTAGAGAAGTTGTTAGAAGTCCAATTCTAAGAGAAATTCCATGTTCAGAACATCTTTGGGGCATGGACTTTATCTGGATAGGAACATCTCCAGAATGAAGGCAAGGCCCTTCT
Organism: Lasiurus cinereus; assembly: GCA_011751065.1. NCBI lineage: Eukaryota > Metazoa > Chordata > Mammalia > Chiroptera > Vespertilionidae > Lasiurus > Lasiurus cinereus. The sequence continues at coordinate 42,069,217 of JAAGEH010000030.1, forward strand.
CCCATCTATCTTGATGCATAGCTTTTGTAAATTTTCTAGTCAGGCCTCCAATTTTAGATCCTGAGTTTCTGCTTGCAAAATAGCCAATTATTTCCTGAGCTCATCTCTTCTAATGAGTACAAAGTAAAAGTGAGCCCACAATTATTCTCTGGCCAACAAACATTTTCCCCAGAGCTAGACTCAGTAGGCTTGTGGCCTGCTTTCCCAGTTATCTCAGACAACAATTCTACCAAATATGTTGCCCCTCTTTAGTTTGGTTGTCCATCTTTATAGCTCTGTAATAGACTCCTTTATATTAAGTCTTGAAATCAAATGGTGGAAGTCTTCCAACTTTGTTCTTTTTCAAAGCTGTTTGGACTATCATGGGACCTTCACAGTTCTAGATGAATTTTAGACTCATCTTTTCAATTGCTACAAACAATAACAGACCTCCCAAAACTCCTGCTGGGATCAAAGGCTGAAGCTGGGAAAGTAGAGGGTCTGGGATGAGAGTTGGCTAATCAGGGCAGTCACTAAGTAAAACCTCCTAAGCACAGGCATGGTGGACAAGTGAGGGCTTGAGGGTAACCTGCTGAGAGGGACTGCAAGGGGAACTGGTGTCCAGGTCTATGGAAAACCTGGTCCTAGTTCTTGCCTGTGAGTTTCCTGTCAGGCATCTGATGGTGGGTCAGTAAGATGGGCAGAGGGGAAAAAGAGCTGAAAGAGGCAGAAGAGGGTATAGAGTGGGGAAAATAGAGGACAGACTGGCACTTGCTGGCATCTCTGTGTCTATCTCTCCTCACTTCTAACCTTGTCGACCTTCAGAGCATCCTGGCAGCTGCTTCATGTCACTTTCCAGTTTTTGGTGCAAGTTTCTGTTTTGGTTTAGTCTAATCCAGAACCGAATGGGAAAGGTGATTCTAAAATGTAGTTCCAATTTAGTGAGACTGACTAAAAACCACTCTCTTTGACTGCTCTCTCTGCATCACCATTGTCATCTAACCAGCCATCAATTATTGTTGACCCTACATCATTAATAGTGCTGCATTATGACCCTGTTCTTTTCTCTGTCACTGCCCTTCTTTAGCTCCACCCTTCCTACATTTTATGTCTGTAATCAGTTCCTGGCTTGCAGTTCCATTAAATATGGCCACGAAGGTTGTCACTGCACAACTGCAGGGTTGCCATTCAGATCTAGCCTCACTTCTTCCCCCCATTAACTTGGACCATCCTTTTAAAACACAATACTGACCATGTCATCCTTTTGCCTTAAATCCTTCTTAGCCTTCGTGGCCTTGAAGGTAAAGTTCAAATTCCTTATTGTGACATAAAAATCCATTCATGATTAGCCAATGAACCTAAGCTCTGGAATCAGAACTTCTAGTTGCAATGTATCTTAGCCACTTGCAAAATATATCTTGAACAAATTACTTAATCTCATTGGGCTTCTGTTTCTTCAACTGTGAATTGGGGGAGGAGGGTAAGAATAATTTTTTCCACATCAAAAAATTTTTTCGTCAGCGTACATTGATATGTCAAAGACTTAATAAGGTAACTAGCAGATGGTAAATTTTAAATAATAAAATTTGAAATATTGTTATTGTTCCTTCTGTAGTGCAGCCTCTTATCATTGTCCGGCCCACCCTAACTCTGCGCTTTAGCTAAACAGAACTCCATGTTGTGACCTATTCTGCCTACACAGGCCTGACTGAGGCCCACTGGTTCCTTTTTTTTTTTAGGTTAGAACCTGCTCATTCTCCAGGACTCTTCACTTCCTCTTGGAACTTTCTTCTGATTTACTCAGCCGCAGTCAGTGGCTGCTCCCTTGGGTTTTCTTAGCAGCCAGTGCTTGGTTATGTCACAGCGAATTCTAATTTTCTTGTTTACTCATCTCCCCTACTATGTGAGCTATAGACTAACTTTCTGCCCTCCTAGATTATAAACTCTAGACCAGGTTTTCCTTGAGGGTAGGAACAGGTTAGCTTGTCTTTGTAATCTTAGCTCCTAATGTAGCACCAACCAATTTCTTAAGGATGTTTGTTAGCAGGTTCTTAAAAATGTTCATTAAAAATATTTATTGAATTAATGAATAGTGATGTATGATGAGGGCTCTAACAGGCATTGTAATACCTTATGGAGAAATAGAAAGATGATGGAGGAAAGTTTTGGCATAATACATAATAGTAGAAATACCAGAATTCTGCTATTTAGTGCTTTGGTAGATTTTAAGGTGTACATGTTTTTGCTAAGAATGGAAATTCTCTTAATAGGAAGAATGACTACTGGCCAAGGCATTGTTTACTAGCATTTATTCAATATCCATTACTTTAAGACCCCTTACACAAATATTATTGAATAATCCATTCTTTAAAGAGTAATCTGTTGCCAGGATCAATTGTAATAGCTAAAAATAATAAAAATGTTTTCCTTGGCAAATTCTGGATCAAAATCCTGGGAACTATCTATTAATTCTATAAATTATGTGTGAGTTTAATTATTTTAACAGTGTACCTGGCCTCAGTCAATAGTTTATATCTAAAGGTTCTAGTAATCCCTTAATAAAGAGAACAAGTAATTACTTTGAGGTTTTTTTTCCTCTAAAAAATGTCAGATTTCCATGTTCTATATAATGCTTGTAATAAAATATATCTGTAAAGATTTTTTGTATTAGAAATTTCTGGGTCAATAATCATAAAGTTTCTCAAAATTTGGAATAAAAATGTCAGAGCATAGACTTAATTATCAAGCGATATTAAATCTAAGCACTTCTGTGGGCTATAGATATTGATTTTTTCCAAAAACCTATCTCCTTCTTAAATAGATTCTTGCTTTAGTATAAGTAAAAGGTGTAATAAAGATAGAAATAATCGCTCTCAACAGGCTTATGATTCTAACTGCCACTCAAATGTATCACAATGCTAAGATTAAGAAGAGTGACTTACTTAAATATTTTTATATCATATAAGTGAATAAGTACATGATAAAAATCTCACTAGAGAAATGGGTAAAGGGCATATCAAGGAAGTTAGAAAAGAAGAAATAGAAATGGTAATAAAGAAGGAAATGGGAACTACAACATAATGAGATTATCACCTTAATTGACCAGCAAAGGGGGTGAAGAAGTGGACACTTCCATCTGCTGCTGATGGGAGTATAAATCTGTGCTGGCAGTCTGCTATTTGATAAAAAGGCTTTTACCTTTGACTTAGAAATCCCACTTGCAGAAATTTGTTCCAAGATTATAATAGGACACATGCATCAAGGGGTAAATTTAAGCATATTCACTGCAGCCTTGTTTTTAAAGTGGCATTGGTTGGGTAACTTCCTTTTGCTTGGTGCCTGTGTGGAAGGACAGCCACTTCTGTGATATTTATAGTTCCTTTCCCACCACACTCCTCTTCAGGGGAAAGGAAGTAACTTGTTTGGTTGAGCAGTCAGGACTCTGTTGCCTCCATTCTCACACCCTGGTATTGTCTGCCTTCAGAGAGAATGTGCTCTTATTGGCTTCCTGCCGCCTGGAGCTTTTATGGGGAAGGCCTCCCTTCCCTGGGAGGCCTGCGGTTTTCCAGCTATGTCTGTGCCTGTCTGGGGGAATTCTGTTTAATTCTAGATACGGTGTCAAGAACCTCATTGAGCTGCACATCTTATCCATGTCCTCCATCTAACTTTTACAAAAATAAGCCTGATATTTTTACTTCCATCTTTTTTGATGCCTCTTTATTGCTCAGTTAGTACTGAAGTAAGGTTCCTGATACCTCCAAGAAATAACAGAGATAAAAAATAAAATTTGGATATCCAAAATCCGGGGATTGACCAAAAGATTATGTTTATAAAATTGAAAATGATGCATCAATTTAAATTGATCCCATTCATGTATATATTGATAAGTGAAGACGATTCTAACATGTATTTTGCATATGAACAAACTTAATATGTATTTATATAGACACTTAATATATATATTTATACAGTCTGCTCTTTTCCTTTTTTTCTTACCTTACCTATATTTTCTGAAGTTCTGTAACTATGTAAAAAAGGTTAATTATATTTTTGCCTCATATACACTATATTTATGGCTTTATTTACTATGTTAATGGTAACTGATAAGAGCTTTCTTTCATTCTTTTGCTTCTTAAGCAGTTTCCTTAGAGGGGTAAACAGGGTCTTGGACACTGATAGGGGATCTGGAATTGGGTTAGGTTTTCTCAGCTTGTCTTTTCCTCCTCCTCCTCCTCCTTTCTGTTTTCCTCCTCCTCCTTCTCCTCCCCCTCCTCTTTCTTTTCCCTCTCCTCCCTTTCCTTCTCCTTCTCTGTCTCCTTCTCCTCTTCCTTCCTCTCCTCCTCCTGCTTCTCTCTTTCTTCTTCCTCCCTCCTCCTCCTTCCTCCTTTTCTTCCTCCTTTCTTTAACATACCAGGCCTAACAAGAACTTTTTATTTCTTTTTAACAAATTTTTACTGAATTTATTTAGATGACATTGGTAAATAAAATTATTTATATTTCAACTGTACAATTCTGTAAGATATCATTTGTATATTGTATTATGTGCTCATTACCCAAAGTCAAATCTCCTTCTGTCACCAGTTATCCTCCCTTTATCCTCTTCCACCCCCCTCCCCAACCTCCCTTTCCCTATGGTATTCACTACACTGTTGTCTATGTCTGTGAGTTTTTTTCTTAATCCATTCACCTTTTCACCCAACTGAGCAACCCATCTCCCCTCTGCCAGCTGTCCATCTATTCTCTATGTCTATGAGTCAGTTTCTATTTTGTTTGTTAGTTTATTTGGTTTATTCGATTCCACATATAACTGAAATCTTATGGTATTTGTTTTTCTTTGACTGGCTCATTTCAAGGAGCATAATACTGTAATGGGACGACCCAAGACAGACGACCACCAGACAGTCAATTAGAAAATTTAGGAAGCCTTTATTACGAACTCGAGTCTGGGCTCACGGTTCCACTGACACAGCAGGGAAGCACGAGAGCCTCGAACCTCTGCAGCAAGTGCCTTTTATCCTCAGCGCAGGAGGACTTGGCAAATTTTAATTAGCTAAGCATTACTAAATTTCATATACTGACTCTTTGTCTAAGCTTTTTGGTTATGCAAGTAAGCAGTCTAGATAATGGTTGTCCTTGCAGGAGTTGTTTGTCAAACTTTATGGCTTCTCAAGGCCGGGGTGCCTTCAGGCACCTGGTGTTCTAAAACCCCCCGTTCCTTCTGCCTCCAGGCCTGAGGTTACCCTGACCCTGATTCATTCTTTATGGGGAAACGCAGTCTGGTCCTTGCCCCTCCACATTCCCTACTGGTCTTGTAGGGGAATCAAATCCTTGATTCCGACTGTTCCCACTCCCTGTTTGCTATGGGTTGGTAGTGGGTGGCTCGGGGTTGGGGAGTTAAAGGTTATGCACACAGGGGCTGTTTGACCATGTCACAACAATACCCTTTCAGTCATCCCACGGCTGTTGAAGGCTGGGGAATAAAACCATAAATAATAAGTTCAGAGAGAGGAGGTACACAGAGTTATCTGTAATTCATGGTGATGCCAAAATCATCATTATTTTGCAATGGCTTATGGGAAATAGAATTTTTTACTTTAGTGAAGTTTCTAGTTATTACTTTAAGAGCCCATACTATTTTTCTTAGTCATTGTTAATGAAAAAAAATTTAAGGGCTTTCAATTTATTTCCATAAACATTCATCATTTTCTTGGTGACTCAGAAGAATATTTGAAGAATATATGTTATTGTGCTGTGGAATGGTGATGTTCTTTGAGCGTATTAATGCATGTAGTCCTGAAGAGCAGCTCCTGGTTGTACTTTCAAGGTTATGTCAGTGTTTGTTAGATTGTCGGCCCTACTTCCCCTGCTGGAAAATGTCCATTTGACTTTCTGTGAGCTCAGGCTGAGACTCTGCTATATTGAATTAGCATTTGGTTGGAATGGCTCCGATTAGCATAAAAATTCAACATCTTGTGGCAGACAAACTTCTGCCACTGTGAGGCCATTTCCATGTTTGTGGCTGGGTTTCGGCTGTTCTGGTTATAGTTGTCAGCAATCTGACTTCTGACCGACTATTCTTATATTTGCAGAAAGGTATCTATTTACCTTTTTGATGACCAAATTAAAATTTGTATTTTCCATACAAACAGACTTTCCTATATGTTAATGATCACTTATGTTATAATTTTAGGAACTGTGGTTAGACGAATGAAGTCATTTTTTAAATCTTGTTCAGAATGAAACGTTTATGAATTCAGGCTGGAAATCACAAGCTATTCCAAGGAGACAATTGAGTGATCATGCTCTCATCCATTTAATAACTCTATTCAACTAAAGAAATTAATTCTTGTATTGGTTTTCTATTACCTAAAGAATAAAGTGCAATTGCTTTAACATTCTATGAGGCTGCCTAAAAAGCAGCCAAAACATAGTGGTTTAAAATGTAAAAAGTTTCAGTATGTTTTATGATTTATGGATCAGTGGACAGCTCTTTTGGTCTGTTTTGACTTGGATGGAGTTAGATGGTTGTGGTTGGCCTCATGCACGTGTCTGGGATGGCTGGGGCCTCTCACCACAAGGTCTTTCATCTTCTTAAGGGGCTAGCCTGGGTGTGTCATGTAGAGGCAGAAGGGTTTACAGCAGCAAGATAGAGCAAACCCCACAGTATCTGTAGTTTCAGGTGTTTTTTTTTTTAAATTTAATAAATCTTTATTGTTCAGATTATTACAATCATTCCTCTTTTTCTCCCCATAGCTCCCCTCCACTTGGTTCCCACTCCACCCTCTGCCCTTAACCCCCCACTGTCCTCATCCATAGGTGTATGATTTTTGTCCAGTGTCTTTCTGCACCCCCCACATCAAGAATTGTCAATTCACCTGATTATTAGATTCACTTGTTGATAGATATGTATTTGTTATTCATAATTCTTATTTTTACCTTTTTCTTCTTCCTCTTCTTAAAGAATACCTTTAAGCATTTCATATAATACTAATTTGGTGGTGATTAACTCCTTTAGATTTTCTTATCTGTGAAGCTCTTTATCTGCCCTTCAATTCTGAATGATAGCTTTGCTGGGTAGAGTAATCTTGGTTGTAGGTTCTTGCTATTCATTACCTTGAATATTTCTTGCCACTCCCATTTGGCCTGCATAGTTTCTGTTGTATGGGTGCTCCTTGCAGATAACTAACTGTTTTTTCTTGCTGCTTTTAACATTTTCTCTTTGTCTTTTGCTCTTGGCATTTTAATTATGATGTGTCTTGGTGTGGTCCTCTCTGGATTCCTCTTTTTGGAGGTTCTGTGTGCTTCCTGGACTTGTAAGTCTATTTCTTTCACCAGGTGAGGGAAGTTTTTGGTCATTATTTCTTCAAATAGGTTTTCAGTTTCTTGCTCTCTCTCTTCTCCTGCGCCCCCAAAATTTGGATGTTGGTACGCTTGAAGTTGTCCCAGAGGCTCCTTACACTATCTTCATATTTTTGGATTCTTTTTCCCTTTTTCTTTTCTGGTCGAATGTTTTTGCTTCTTTGTATTTCAAATCTTTGACTTGATTCTTGTGATCCTCTAGTCTGCTGTTAGATCTCTGTATAATATTTTTTATTTCAGTCAGTGTATGCTTAATTTCTAGTTGGTCCTTTTTCATGTCCTCGAGGGTTTCATTAAATTTATCAGCCTTTTCTAGAAAGTTCTTGAAAAAACCTTATAACCATGGTTTTGAACTCTATATCTAGTCATTTGCTTTCCTCCATTTCTTTCATTTGTGACCTGTTTCTTTGTCTCTGCAATTTGGCTGCTTCCCTGTGTTGATAAAGTGTCTTTGAGGTGTCCTATAGGGCTCAGTGGCTCAGCCTCTTCAGTTACCTGAGGTAGACACTCTTGGTGCATCCCTTTGTGGGCTGTGTGCATAGTCTTGTTATAGTTAAGCCTTGATTGTTGGTGGTATGACTGGGAGAAATTGACCTCCAGGCTAATTTGCTGTGAGGATCAGCGGTGTCTATGCTGGGAGAACTTTTGTGCTGGAGACACCCTTATGGGAGAAGACTTGCAAAAGCCTCTGTGCTCAGCTTAGGTGGGGTGTAGTCTCAGGGTGGAGCAGACAGCATTGGTTTTCCATCAGCCCTGCTCTAATAGGCCCCTGTGTCTCAGTGTCCCCTGGTAATTGCTACAAGCACCTCTGAGAGAAAGCTGCCCTCGAGTTCTGCCTGCTGCCAGACAGTCCAATTTCTTCCCAAATGAGTCTGGGTCTTCCAAGTCTTATCCGGAACTAGAGTTCAGTGCAGTTGGTAGCTTTTTTCTCCCTCCAGATTGAAAAAGCCAGCCATGTACTCAGTTTTCCACCCTCTCTATGCACGTGCCTCTGTATCTCTGTCTTCCGCAGTTTCTCTGAGTCTTAGTGTGCATTTCTTTTTTCTGACAGTCCAGTTTCACGCCGTATGAGACTGGGTCCCCAGAGTCTCAGCCAGAACTGGAGTTCCATGCAGTTGGGAACTTATGTCTCCCTCCTGCTTGAGAAAGCCAGCCGTGCACTCAGTTGCCAGTCCTGTCTGCATGTGCATGTCTCAGTACCTCTGCCTCCTGCAGCTCCTCTGAGTCTCAGTGTGCTTTTCTCTTTCTAGTTGCAGAATTTCCACTTAGTCAGCTTTCTTGTGGTTCTGGATGATGTCCATTTTGTCTTTTAGTTGTAGTTATGAAATTGTTGTGTGAAGCAGCAGTTTAGATGTTTACTTACGCCACCATCTTGGTTTATTTCAGTATCTGTAGTTTCTAAGCCTCTATATGTGTCACATTTACCAATGACCCTTTGGCCAAAGAAAATCACATTGGCTCCAGTGCATGGGTATAGAGAGGCCTGATTCATGGGGGTCATTATTACAATGATCTATTGCAGCATGCTCTGAACTATCATTCTTATTCTGCAGTTCCCAAACTTCAGCGGAGGTGTTATGGGATGCATGATGAATTCATAGGGGGTGTTGTGGGATGTTTTTTAAATTTTGAGGGAAACAGAATTATACTCTGTGACTGTTAGACATCATGCAAACTACTAGCTTGATGCAGGTTACAGTGTTAACATTACAGCAATGCATTCCTTTTGGTGCTGTTGCAACCTTGCAAAGCTGGATTTTTGGTGGTTGTGTGATAAATAGTAAGTATTGCATAAGAATCATTGTGAAATAGGAAGTGAGGGTGGCAGTGTTCAATTTGATTCTAAGATTGCAAAGTTGCGCAGAGCTCACCAGGTGCATATATGCCATTATTAAGTAAATGTGCTTTAAGAATAAAAGAAAATATTATTTAAAATATATATGTATTATTTTTAAATGTATTTAAGTTATTAGGACATACACACTTACAAAGATGTTTGGCTCTAACTACTTAATAAAATGGAAGTAATAAGTATTTCTTTTGGTCTAGAGGTACTCTGAAAAAAGTAGCAAGACACTAAGGATGCTGTGAACCAGAAAAGTTTGGTAACTGCTATTCTAACATCATTTTCAATTGCTGATAAAAGGAGAAAATCAAGAAGGGAGGCTAGTTTGATGGAAGGGTGAATGAATTAAATTTAGGATATGGTGAGAACCTAGTGGCATTGAAGTAGGAGGTTTGGAGTTGAGCTAATTCCAAATAGTCACATGCAGGCTCCCTTTCCTATTGCTTTAGATATTGCATATACTCTAGAATTAACTATAAAAAAAAAGGTAGGGTTGCTGAAAGAGAAGGAAGCTAAAAACCCAAACTCAAGACCAATCTGCAAAACAAACATTCTTGGTTTAATATTTTTGCAAATGCTAAATGGGTGCATTTTAATTTCCTTTTTATGTTATATTTTATTTCAAAGGGCAGACCTCTGAAGGGGAGCCATGAGCTTTCGTATCCTAGAGAAAGAGTAGATGGACTCTTGACCTCTTGGCCAGGTGTTGTGGAGATAGAAGGTTTGCTAAATTACTTTATTTTCCATTTTACTCATTACTTGCTGGGCCTAGGAAACTCAAGGTCATAGAGGGTATCCCCATTGTATAGAGAAGACACTCCTGCACACAGTTTAGGTTTAAAAAGATCAGCATTGGGAAGCAGGACATTTGGTCAAGGAGATTGTGAAAAAGAATGGGAAGACAAGATAGGGATTTGTGCCTTGTAATTTCCCCCATGGCTTGGAAAGGGGCTGTGTTACAAAAAATGAGAGTAAGGGTAAATACAAAGAGGCAAGACTGACCGTTACCAAATTGGAGGACCCTGGAAAGTTCATCTCTTGTCCTGTTCACTTGTACCAACTTGAGGGTCTGACCATAACAACTTGGCCATGCACCAAGAACAGAAGGATACCTTATGGTTTTGTTTTCCTATGCTGCTCCTAATTCCCATGTTTTGTGCATGGGATGATCATTGCCAGTAGGTCTTCCAAATCATCATCTACCCATCCTGCCCTGCCAAGGCAGGCTGAACTTCCAGGCCAGTCACCTGGGTGCGGGGAGTAGTCATTCCACAGTCTGCAGCCAACAGAGCTGGGGTGAGGCTGAGCCATGCAGAGGTGTAACTTGCTTCCTGACCAAGCAGGAAGTCCTCAGTGAATAATGGTCATTGTCTTGAGACTTGCATTAACTTTCCAATGCATGCCAGTGACCCCCACGAGGCCAGGAGACCCTTTCCTCAGGTCATAAGGACTCATCAACACCTCTCTCCCTCAGCTATCTAGGTGTCATCTTAGGGAGAGAAGTAGGGGTAGAGGGCAGCTGTTTGAGGGCCTGCATTGACTACACACTTTTCTGGCTCTAGTGCAAAATTAAAATACAAGTCCCTTGCTAAAAAATAAAGAATTGAAAGACTCTTACAGTAGAGCATTTAACCGGGTGTGGGGCCTCTTTAATGCAGGGCCTTGTGCAGCAGCACAGGTGTCAGACCCATGAAGCTGGCCCTGCTGGGAGCCCAAATAGTTTTTCTCTACTGGAGATTCTCAGCATTACCCAAAGGGGTTGTTTAAATGATCAGATTGGATTAAATTTAAACTGCATTAGACATATAGTTAATTATTTTCTCATTAACCAGTGAATGGGAGCCTGGGAGAAATGCCAGATTAGTTTATGGACCATTAAGACATTGCTGAGTTGTGTGTGAGTTAAATTTGTGGTCCTGCTGCAAAGACATCCTTGCTCCCTTTTTACAGAGAACTGGTGATCAGAGAGGCTGAGGGATTGCTCCAGGTCACCCAGGTCATTGGTGGTGAAACATGTTTCTACTCTTCTGATGCAGATGATAGTCAAAGTGAAGTCTGAAAGGTTGAATTTTAAAGTGAGATTTCTTTTAAATTGTGCTTGTTATACTGCTCCCTAGCGTTTTGGAATATTGGAGGATGTTTGGTTCTGGGGGGATGCTATCAGCAATTTATGAGCAAAGGTTAGGGATACAAGAAAATTGCAATTCGCTGGACAGCCCTGCACAAGGAAGAATTGTGTGATGTTTTGCATAATTTCTGAATCCCTCATCAGTCACTCAGGTATGTGAAAAACTTGTTTATTATTATGAGTATAGAGCCTAATAACATTTTATATATAAACTCATAATATTTTTTGCAAGATTTAAAAACAGACTGAAGTTTTCATGACTACAACAATTGTGTAAATTGAAGAAAGGAAATACTTGATTTGTTTTTAACTTTACCAAGAGTTGTTCCCCATTTAGGGAAAGCACATTACCAAAGGCCCAATTGCTTTTGGAACTTGAAACAGCAACATAACACACCCAAATCAGTCTATGTTAGTAGATGTCAAATTTTCATGAATTCCACATATAGATGCATTGATTACTTCACTGTCTTCTGGTAATAGTTGGGCCCGAGCCTACTGGTGCACACATTATCTATAATAATAAAAGGGTATTATGCTAATTAGGCCAGACATCCTAGGTGCCTGCCAGCAGCTGGAGGGAAGCCTGGGTCCCAGGTGCCAGAGGGAAGTCCGTGCTGGCAGCCGGGGAAAGGAAGGCCTACTCTTGAATGAATTTTCATGCATTGGACCTCCAATTTTATTATACATTCCATTCTTTTTATTTCTCCTCTGTGTGGTAGTTAGGGCATTATGCTGTTTTGTTAAAAAGTTGCATGTGCCCTTGTTTGGGTCTGAGGGCTGCACCCAGCAGTGACTTTGAGGGACCTTCTACTTTCCTGAAAGGCTTTCTGCAGAGCCTGTCATTGACTAAACTGTTTGGCTTAGGGAAAGGAGAAAGGTCTTTCCCACCTGAAGCACAGGTCAGAAGCATTCCTGTGGAGCTGTCTGTCCTGCCCCGTCCTGCTGGGTTGGCAGCACAGGGCAGCATCACAGTCTGAGAGTCTGGCCTGCACTGTGGAGTTCAAAGCCTGAGAGTACCTGGGAATTTCAGCCTCTGCTTTGCTGAGACCAACTGTGTGGAAACATCGAAGTCCTGTGCAGGGCTTATTTTTTACCCAGTTCGGCTGGATTCTGTCCTGTAAAGGAAATGGTGCCACACAGAGGTGGGGTTTTTGAACTGTATTCCCTTGGTGAGGCTCAGTTGGGGAGACAGATGGGTGAGTGCTAGGCTCTGGGACTGCATCATAAGGATGCTGAACTGAGCTTCGAGTGAGTTCCACTGAAGGGGAATACTGTATAAGATATTTTTTTTTTTGTGGGGGGTGGCTAGCAATCTGAATCTGTGCCAGGAACAGGTATTCTGCCACACATTCTTGCTAGTATAATTAAGCTCCATCCTTATTATCTGCAATGCTTGTACAGAGGCCATAAACCATGAACCATACACTAGCCATGGAAGGGATTGGCAGCGCTGGTGCCAGACAGGCCAAGCCTCTGAGTATAATCTCACTTTCTCCATCCCAACCCACAGGGCCTGTGAAAGATCCCGAAGCCTAATCCATATTTGGGAGACAAAGGAACTAAAGAGTATAAAGGGAAAGTTTCATCCATATTCACTCATTCAGGCTTTGGAGAACTGACTCCCCTGTGTCACTGTACTAGTACATCTGCAAATAAAGGGTTTTTCCTGGGAATTTTGTTTGAATTCCATTTTTGGACAGCAGTTGATAGCAGTAAAGAGCAGATTTCTTTTTGCAAGAAAATCCCCAAGTTATTGCCTTTTCCCGAAGGACTTACTGACTCTAAGGGCAATATTACTGGGCCTGGTGTGAAAGAGTTACTAAATCCTTCAAGAGACTATATTCTCTGTGTGAGGCGTCAAGATGCCTGACTTAATTTACCCACGGAATTAGGCTTTTCAGGTGACCTCCTTTTTTTTTTCTTTTTGCAAAGTTAACTTTTGTCCTCTGGGCTGAGCACAGTTGTGTTTTTCATTTCAAGGACCAAGCTTAACAGAAAAAAAAAAAAAAGAGGAAAACTCTTTTGATTTAGGTTTTTCTTTTCTTTTTCTTTTTTCTGGAAAATATCCCTTAGGAAGAAAGATAATTGTGTGAGACATTCACATGGCAACTCAAAAGGCTTCTTATTACTGTTATGAGGAAGCTGGAATAAGGAGGGTTTTGGGAAAAATGTCCCAATCTGCTGAGTTTCTTTATATAATTACGGGACCTCCCTTTTGTGGGAGGAAATGTCTTACTGCCTGTAATAGCAATGTTACTGTTGCCAGTCAATCTTATAAAATTTTTTTGTGGCTCAGTGGTTGAGCATCAACCTATGAACCAGGAGGTCACCTGGTCAGGGCACATGCCCGGGTTTCAGGCTTAATCCCCATTGTGGGGTTTGCAGGAGGCAGCCGATCAATGATTTTCTCTCATTGGTGATGTTTGTATCTTTCTCTCCCTTTCCCTTCCTCTTAGAAATCAATAAAAATATTTAGAAAAAAATTAAAGAAAATTGTTATGAAGGTAAAAATATACTTTACTTTGAGTTTGAGTCTTATCTTACAACCTGGGGGCTGATCCAGCTCTAGAATGGCAACTCTATTTGATTTGACTCTCCTTGCTTCTAAAAAAGAGCAAGTTCTTTGTTCTAGACACTTGGGGTCACTCCATGTCATGATGTCTATTATGGTATTAGAGAAAAGTCTTCTTCTCCCTCCTTTGGGTCCTCTTCTTAAAACCTCTCCTCCACCCCTGTCTTGCCTCAGTGGGATAATGGAATTTGCCTCTAAGTCTGCTCAGTCTCTAGTCTGGGTGATTGGTCAATGTGGACGGAGGGGCAGGTGGGACAGGAAAGTCCCTGTGTATTGTTCAGGCAGGATAGCTACCCCTTGATGTAAGGAGTTTATTAGAATGTTTAAGAGTCTGATTTCTGGAACCAGATGGGTCAGGATTTCACTTCTGGCTCTATGATTAATAGTTGCGTAACTTGGATTCTCTGTGCCTCAGTTTCCTCATCTATAAAATAGAAATTATAATAATACCTAACCCTCAGGGTTGGTGTGGTGATTAAATATGTTAATATGTATGAATGGAAAGAGGGTGTTAGGGGGAACTTTTTCACCACATTGAGACATTTAAACAAAAGAATGTTCTGTTTGCCTGTTTCCTAGTTGGTGTTTTACTACAAAATGGTTGAGCTTAATTGACTTCTTTAATCATTTGGATGGTGGGACTAGGAGAAAAACTGGATAAAAGCAAACTAGGAGTCATCGTCTTGGGTTTTAGATTTAGCATCCAAGGTAGATCCATGTTAGCCCAGACAGATTAGTGACTAATAGGAAATGACTGCCTTAGTGAACATTCGTTTTAATGATGAGCACCTGCCACATTTCAAACACTGTGGATACACTGGTGACCAAGACACACAAGGTGGGTAAACAGACCATAAAAAAATACATAAAAACTAATCAAGATAACTTCATGTGCTAGGAATAGTTTGAAGATGATAGAACCAAATTGCTACTTTAGTTGGAAGAGGTCAGAGAAGCCCTAATCACCCTTGAGCTGTATGGTGAATTTAAAAATCTGGAGGAAAAACATTGGAAGTACAGTGAACAGCAACTATAGATATAAGTCCTGTAAATGTAGGACTAGTCAGGTTATTTATTTTTTCTCGAGTGAGCTATGGCAGTGTGACTTGCAAGAAGTTGTTCCAGTTTATTTACAGATGTGGAGTTTTTCATAATATTCTTTTACTATCAGTAGAATCTATAATACCTTCTCTTTTGTTCCTGATATTTTTAAATTTGTGACTTTTCTTGATCAACCTGGCCAAGAGTTTACAAATGTTATTGATCTTAAGAATCAGCCTCTTGTTTTTTTTCTATTGCTTTTCTTTCCTTAACTGTATTAATTTCTGCTGTTACCTTGTTCTTTTGTTCTTTCTGCTTACTTTGCTCTTCTTTTTTTTGTCTGTCAAGGCAGAAACTTAGATAATTAATTTGAGAATTTTCTTACTTTTTAACATAATAATTTAATGCTCCAAATTTCCTTCCAAGGAGCATTCTGTGTTAGCTGCATCTCACAAATTTGACAGACTGTGTTTTCATTCTCGGTTAGAATTTTTGATTGAAAGCCAGACATCTGGAAACAAGGATACTTACTCTTTTGCTAGGACTTTATTGGGGGGGACTTGAGTTCATCATAAGCTTTCACATTCTCTCCTAACCTCTATATCAGACAGATAGGGATAAGGACCAGAGCAGGGATTTGTTCCTTTTCTACCTCACTAGTGTTTCTTAATCTCCCGTGGTTGCTCCTTTTCTTCTCCCTGATCTCTTTAGTTGGCAAGCTCTCTTAGTAGTCCATTTCCTTTTGTTGTCTATCTACACTCATCCTTGGAGATCTCCAGTCATGTCATTTAAAATACTATCTATATGGCAATGGTGACACCATTTTTATCTTTAGCCCAGATCTCTTACCCAGTTTATATCTAACAGTGAACTCTTGGTGTTCCTTCATAAATTTGCTCCAGCCTCAGCTGCTTTCTCAGTGGATGACTACTTCATCTTTTTATTGGTTAGACTAAAATTTTGGAGGTGCCTTTAGATTTTTTTTTAAATACTCTGCATCCAACCCATAAGCGAATTCTATTGGCTCTACCTCCAAAATACATCCAACTAACTGCCTACTATTAACTGCCTCATTGCTACTTTGTGGTACGAACCCCATCATTGCTTTGGATCACCATAATAGCTTCCACATTGGTCTTTATATGTCTGACTATCTACTTTACAGTCATTCTCAGCACAGAGTCAGAGCAATCCTTTCACAATTGAAGTTATACACGTCACTGTTCTGTTCAAAAGCTATTGAAGAGTCCCCGTTTTGTCAGAGTAAAAACAAAAGACTTTCCACTGCCTGCAAGGTCTTGCATCATCTGGACCCTTGTGACTTTTCTGACCTTGTCATCAACTGTTTTCCCCTTTGTACACCCCACTCCAGCCATGCTGGCCTTCTTGCTATACCTCTGACATGCCAAGTATCCTCCTATCTTATGGCCTTTGCTCTAGCTGTACCCCATGGAATGCTTTCCTCTTTGACACCAGCATTGTGTCCTCTCTCTCTCTCTCTCTCTCTCTCTCTCTCTCTCTCTCTCTCTCTCTCTCCTCTTTTTTAAAAATATTTTTTATTGATTTTTAGAGAGGAAGGGAGAGAAAAAGAGAGATAGAAACATTAACGACGAGAGAGAATCATTGATTGGCTGCCTCCAGCACACCCAACACTGGGGATTGAGACCATAACCCAGGCATGTGCCCTGACTGGGAAATTGAACTGTGACCTCCTGGTTCATAGGTCGATGCTCAACCACTGAGCCAAGCTGGCCAGGCAGCATGGCTCTCTCTTACACATTTTTCTAGTCTTTGCTTAAATCTCACTTTCTCTCAATTTTAATATTGCAACCTGCTTCTTACCTCTATTACTGGCACTTCCATTCCCTTTCCTCTGCTCCATTTTTTCCTCATGTCATTGATTTTCTAATATACTATATAATTTACTTCGGTATTATATTTGTTGTTTCTGACCTGTCTTTCTCCATTAGAATAGAAACTTCAAAAGAATAGGAGATTGTCTGCTTTTTTGCTTGTATTCTTAGTCTTGAGATTTTGCACATAGGGAGGTACTCAATACATTTTATAGAATGAATGTATGATTCGCCCATTGAAACTAGCACATTGCTGACCTAATCAGATAGGGTTCTCCAGCAAGAAATAAGGGAGAATAGCTGTTGGATGGGCAGTTAACAATACCTAACATGGATTCTAAGGTGCCCCGCTACACATTGGGGAAAATTGGATTATGGACCAACTGAGGAGTTATGTGAGCCTTTTTCCAAATCTGGTATGCAAATTAAACAGAAGCTACATTTTATTTCCTGAATTTATTTTATTAACAGAAAAAAAAGTAGGTCATCTTATGGATTATATGAAAGAGGGGTAGCATTGGAATGGTTTGTTTTAAAGAGATGCACTATTACCAGGGATGGAGTGATGTAAGAAACATGTATAAAGGCACATGGTCCTGGCACATAGAGAACACAATAAATATCTCTTGAACTTGTCCTAGGGATATTTTACCAGTAAAAGTAATGAGAGGATAAATAATATAACGTATTGAATGTATCAGAGAATCTCACTGTTGGAAAGGATTGGAGTTATGTACATCCCCTTCAATGTCCTCCACAGATGAGTAAAAATGAGTTGAGCACAAAAATGAGCGCAGATGAGCTGAAATCTGCCTTCCTTTAAGTTTTACCCTCTGGCATGCCAAAACAAATATATTCACTTAAAAATATATATTTTTATTCATTTCAGAGAGGAAGGGAGAAGTAGAGAGAGAGATAGAAACATCAATGATGAGAGTCATTGATCAGCTGTCTCCTGTCACCCCCCACTGAGTACTGAGCCCACAACCCAACTGGGAATCTAACCATGACCTTCTGGGTCACAGATCAATGTTCAACCACTGAGCCAGGCATGCTGGGCAAACCTATTCACTTTTATACATGAGATCCTTTCAAGTATTTGAAGGTGATCATTGCGTTTTCTCTTTTGTAGTGTAAATATTTTATTTTTTTATATAACTTAGTTTCAAGAATCTTCACTATCTTGGTCACCTTGTTTTAGATGAAACACGTATTTCCCAGTGTAGTTTTAAAAGTTAGTGGCCAAAATAGTTCACAGTGTTCCTAATCAAGTCTAGTAAAATAGTGTTTTTAATGAGCTATTATGCTGAATGTTATTAGCAAGGACTCTTGGTCATGAATTACAAAAGATCCAGTTTAAATAAGTTTATAAAAATAAATAAATACATGAATAAATAAATACATAATTAAGTAAGTAGGTAAGTAAGTAAGGGGAAGAAGTGTATTGACTAACAATGAAAAAGTCAGAGGGAGGGCTGCAGTCCAGGACTCAGATATTGTCTGAACTCTGTCTTCATTGCTTAGCTCAGTTTTCCTTTGTGTTTTCTTCACTGCCAGGCAGACTTTCTCTAAATATTTCTTCTTAGAAGCTCTAGGTTTACAACTTACCAAATTAGCAACTCTACTCAGTGCTGAGTACAGAATTCTGGAGAAAAGCCAGTATTTAATGGATGAGAAAGACACTTCGCTGATCTCCCAGAATGTAAATTCCGTCATAAAGGAAATGATTTCAGAGTAGTGTGACTTGCTATAACTGGCTCCATGGTGGCTTCTAGTGACAGCTACTTCCTCTTGAATGCACTCACAGTGCTTCTTTGTTTTGTGCCTTCCAGAATTCTTTCTGGAGTTGTCATCAAATTCATGATTTGACAATTGTAGAATCTATCCTTTGCACATTTGGGAAATTAAGATATTGTTTCTCCTATCTTTTATCTTTTGATTCTTTTCCAGTTCATACGGATTCTTCAGAGATCCATGGTAGTTCAACAAACATTTATTGAATACTATATAAAAGCATATTCCTCATTTACATTCTCAAGTTCTTGCCCTCTGAAACAGGAATTCATTTAGGCTTAGAAAACTGAATCCCTTTAAATCAACTATTTAAATCACACCTCTCATAATCTACCCACCTGACTTAACATTCTAATTTCATATCAAAGCCCTTTTTTGGTTTTAAGAAATAAAGAGTCAATGAAGAAAGCTTTATTACAAGGTTACATGCATCAATGAGGAAGAAAGGGAGCTCATAGAACAGAATAGATTTCAAGGAGGCTGGTGTCTATGAGGCAGGCCTTAAGCAGCAGGAATATGTGAATCTTCCCTCTAGTATCCTATCAGTTTTTGATTCAGTCAATTGCGACTATGATCTGTGACTCACTGTGTTTCTTTTGATGTGTCTTTTCTTAAAAACAGCTTTATTGAACTAGTACTGACAGACAATAAGCTATACATATTTAAAATATATAATTTAATAACTTTTAACATGTTACATATGTAAACCATTACCATAATCAAGACAATGAACATCTTTATCATGCCCAAGAGATTCCTTCTGCACTTCTGTAATCCCTCTGTTCTCCTCTAACTTCACATCACCCTTGACCCATCTGTCACTATAGATTGGTTTGCATTTTTTAGATTTTTATATAAATAGGATCATAGTATGTACACGTTTCACTATTATTACTAGTGTAAGTATTTTGAGATTCATCCATGAAATTGTGTGTACCAACAGTTTATTCCTTTTTATTGCTGATAATATCTCATTGTAAGATTATTCCACATTTTGCTTATCCATTAGCGTGCTGAATAACGTTTGGGTTGTTTGAGAGTTGGCCATTACAAATAAAGGTATTATGAACATCTGTGTACAATTATTTGTATATTTGAATTTAAGCTTTTATTTCTTTTGGGTAAATAACTAGAAATGGAATAGCTGGAGCATAAATGGATACTTAACATTTTATGAAATCGCCAAACTGTTTCCAGAGTGGTTGTATCACTTAATATTTTCACCAGCAGTATATAGGAGTCACAGTTATTTCACATCATCATCTCTTGATATGATCAGTCTTTTAATTTTTATCTATTCTAGTGTAGTGGTAGTTCATTGTCACTTTAATTTGCATTTCTCTAATGACTAATGATGTTGAACATCTTTTTGTGTGCTTGCTGATTATTTGTATATCTTCTTTGTTGTCATGTCTATTAAAATATTTTCCCCATTTTTGAGATATAACTGATATATAACATTGTATAAATTTAAGATGTACAACTTAATAATTTTATAAATGTATATATTACCACAATAAGTTTAGTTAGCAATCATCACCACACATAGCTATAATTTTTTCCTTGTAGATCTTTTAAGACATATTCTTTTAATCAATTTCAAATATACAATATGCTATTGTTAACTAGGAGTACCATCTGTACATTACATCCTCAAAAATTATTTATCTTATAACTAGAAGTTTGTACTTTTTGAACACCTTCACCCATTTTCCCCACATCCATCTCTGACAACTACCAATTTGATCTCTGTTGTCATGAGTTTGGTTTTTCCATATTTCACATATACTGTCTGCCCTCAAGACACATTCATGTTTTCAAAAAAGGCAGGATTAACTTATTTTTATGGCTGAATAGTGTTCCTCTCTCTCTTTCCCCCTCTCTAAAGTGATATCTAATTTTGGTCTCGATTTGCATTTCCTTAATGATTAGTGATGTTGAGCACCTTTTCACATACCTGTTAGCCACTTGAACATCGACTTTGGAAAAAATGCTTATATAGGTCCTTTGCCCATCTTTTATTTAGATTATTGTTATTATTTTCTGTCTTTCAGGGATCAGTGTTCCTCATTGCTTGATGTCAAGTATCTTGAAAACCATTGCTCAATATGTTTGGGTTTTTAATTGTTTCTAAGGGAAGGGTAATTCTGGTCCCTCTTACTCCATCTTGTCCAAAAAGTTCATGTTGTTAGGTGTGTCCTGTTGCATTTTCTTGTCTTACCAATATGGCTTCGTTTTTTGTGCTAGACTTATATTTACTCATAAATATAAGTTTGTGAATAAATATAAATATTCATAAGAAGAGCTATTGGACATGATAGACCCTATGCAGAACAAAGCCCATTTTTATTTTATGGAAATCAAATAGTAGATGAATAATTCAATTTAGCTTTGTCTCATCTTATGCTCCTTGACCATACTAAAGTATAAGTTCCCTGGGAGAAGAGGCAGTGTCTAATTTATCATTGAATTCTCACCATCTAATATAATGACTGGTACTTAATATCTGTCCTCATATTTATGTAACAAATGAGCATGTATTTGTTGTCTGCCCCCAAGTGATCCTACTGTGAACATAACTCAACCAAGTCCCTTTCATTGTACTAAATCTTTTTTAGTTTTCTTATGACTATATGCCATTTCTACTTTTTTTGACTTCACACAGTAAGTTTCACCTTAGGAGATGATTACTTTTTCACTTAAAAGAAACTAAAGTGGTTGGCATTTAGAGGAAGACTTTTGAGAAGCCTTTAGCTTTGAAGTATGCTGGAGTATGTCTTTGTGTTGTGGTGCTTGTGTCCTTTTAAAGTGCTATTCTATGATAATATGTAAATTATAAGCATCATTGGCCCATGTGGCTCATTGGTAGATTGCACCAAAGGGTTTCCAGTTCGATTTCTGGTCAGGTTTTCTGCTGGAGGCGGTTGATTGAGTAACATTGATACTTATCTCCCTCTCTCTCCCTTCTTCTCTCTCTAACATCCAATAAAAACGTATACTTAAACAAAAAAGGAGAACCAAGATGGCAGCATAAGGTATACACCTATACGTGCTGCCTCTCACAACCACACCAAAACTACAACTAAAAGACAAAACGACTAACCCCCAGAACCATGGGAAAGCTGGCAGAGTGGAAGTCCTGCAACTAGAAGGAAAGAAAAAAGTGCATTGAGACATGGTAGGACATGCAGAGGCTCAGAAAGGCAGAGGTATGGAGACACATGTGAATTGGGCTGGCATGCTCTGTGTTTTTTTTTTTTTCAATTGGGAGGGAGTTACAAGTTCCCGACAAACTCCAGTTTCTGGAGAGATTCTGGGACCCAGACTCATACAGGGAGAAACTGGACTGTCTGCCATTGGGTCGGAAAGACAGGGTGGCTCTCTCACTGAGTTCTACACAGGAATCATTGTTTACTGTGCTGGGGAGAGGGACACAGGACACTGAACAGAACTCGGCAGAGAGGGCTGACTGGTAGTCATTGCTGTTTGCCACACCCTAGCCTAGTGATTCCTTGAGACCCTGCCCCACCCAATTTACAAACCCACTAAGCTGTGCACAGTGGCTTTTGCATATGAATGGCCTGCCCTCTGGCAGCTTAACTTAACAAATTGTAACTGGGTCAGACGGCTCCAAAACTTCCAAACTCCAAGCAAAGAGGAGAAACCTGCAAATCTCCCAGTAGCTCCTGCTGGGTGGCCTCAGACACTAGCTGACTTGCACCTCTTTGGAGATCCAGGAACCAGCAGACCTAGAGGTCAGTATGAGATGACACCAGATTTCAACTCCTCACATACATAAGTGACTCACTCAAGAGACAGACTCAGTGAGCACTAAAGCCCCACTGAAGCAAGTCCTGCCCCATAGGGGTGTCTCCAGCATAGCAGTTCTTCCATTAATAGACACAGCTAATACTCACAGTCAATTGATCTGGAGGTCAATTCCTCCCAGTGTACTAATAGCAATCAAAGCTTAACTACAACAAGATTGTGTACCCAGCCCACAAAAGGGTGTATCAAGAATGTCCACCTCAGGTGATTGGGGAGGAAGAGCTACTGGGCCCTAAAGGACAACTAGCACACAAAGCCACTCCATCAACACAGGGAAGCAGCCAAAATGAGGAGACCAAGAACATGTCACGAATGAAAGAAATAGAGGAAAGCAAACTACTGGACATAGATTTCAAAACCACATTTGTAAGGTTACCCAAGAATCTTCTACAAACTTCTGAGAAACAGTGAGACCTTCAAGAATCTTAATGAGAATGCCAAAAAAAAAAAAATGGAAAAGGACCAGTGAGAAATTAAGCATACACTGTCTGAAATAAAGAAAAATATACAGAAATCCAACATAGAGGACCCTAAGAATCAAACCAAAGATCTGAAACATGAAGAAGCAAAAAACACCCCATCAGAACAACAAAAAGAAAAAAGAGTCCAAAAATGTGAAGATAGTGAAAGGAGCTTCTCGGACAACTTCAAGTATACCAACATCAGAATTATGGGGGTGCCAGAAGAAGAGAGAGAGCAAGATACTAAAAACCTATTTGAGGAAATAATGACTTGAGAACTTTTCCTACCTGGTGAAAGAAATGAACTTACAAATCCAGGAAGCACACAGAACCCCAAACAAAAAGAATTCAAAGAGGACCACACCAAGATACATCATAATTAAAATGCCAAGGGCAAAGGACAAAGAGAGAATATTAAAAGCAGCAAGAGAAAAACAGTTAGTTACCTGCACCCATATGACTGTCAGCTGATTTCTCAACAGAAACTATGCAGGACAGAAGGGAGTGGCAGAAAATATTCAAAGTGATGAATAGCAAGGACCTACAACCAAGAGTGCTCTACCCAGCAAAACTATCATTTAGAATTGAAGGCCAGATAAAGAGCTTCACAGACAAGAAAAAGCTAAAGGAGTTCATCACCACCAAACCAGGATTATATGAAATGTTGAAAAGTATTCTTTAAGAAGAGGGAAAAGAATAAAAAGGTAAAGATAAAAATTATGAACAACAAAGTGATAACAAATACATACCTATCAACAAGTGAATCTAAAAATCAAGTAAATAAAAAATCCAATGAATGGAATAAACTGGTGAATATAATAGAATTAGGGACATAGAAAGGGAATGGACTAACAATTCTCGGGGAAAAGGGGGTGTGAGGGGTTCAGGAAGAGATGGGATAAAAATCTTACACCTATGGATGAGGACAGTGCCGGGGGGTAAGGGCATGGGGTTGGGGTTGGGGAATCAGATGGAGGGGAGCTATGGGGGGGGAGGAGGAAGGGAAGAGGAACATCTGTAATAAACTGAACAATAAAGATTTATTAAAAATAAACAAATTAAAAAAATAGGTGAAATGACCTGTGGGATAAACCTTAGCCTGTGGGATAAACCTTAGCTTAAATTTGTTCTTAGTAGGTGTAAATAGCCTCTGATTCTAAACACTTTAGGCATAGTCTTATGGAATAGCCACATCTCTCCTACTCAAGAGATTTCTTATAGGGTCAACACTGGTGATATTCATTATTCTTATAATAAAGAATACAGGCCTTATTGTGTACCTATGTGCAATATGCCACAGCAACCACAGCAAACATTTTACTCACATTGCCTTTTTTAGTTTCTACCACAATCTTGCAATGTAGTTATTTTGCTCATTTTATATATGAGCATATGTAAGCTCAGGGAGGTTTAGGAATGGATTCAAGTTCACTCAGCTACTATGTTTTGTTTTCTTTGCCATGTAATAAATCACTACAAACTTAGCAGCTTAAAACAATATCTGTTTATTAGCTTATAATTCTGTAGGTCAGAACCCTGGTCATTGTGAAGCTGAATTTTCTGCTCATGTTCTTACAAGGCTAAAATCTGGGCATTGGCCAGGATTTTGTTTCCCCCCTGGAGGCTGTTGGGAGAATCTGCTTGCAATCTCATTCTTGTTGTTGGCCTCAATTCCCTGAGGTTATAGGACTGAAGTTACTGTGTTTTTGCTAGTTGTCAGCTGGATCCACTGCATTCCCTGCCACAAGGATTCCTCCATCTTCAAAGCCAGTAATAGAGACTCTCCCTTGTGTTGAACTCTCTCATACTTTTCTCTTTTGCAGAAAAGCTCCATCTCTTTTAAGGGTTTACCTGATTAGGCCAAGCCCACTGAGGCTCTGTTTAAGGTCAACTATTGCATCCTATCTAATAGAGGGAATATGCTAATTGACCATCATGCTCTCACAAAGATAGTAGCACCCACAGCCAATAAGGAGGGAATATGCTAATTGACTGCCATGCCCTCAAAGATGGTGGCACTCAGAGCTACAAGATAGTGGTGCCCAGTCCCCTCAGCCCTGCCAGGGTGGCATGCGGCAAGTCTGGGCCTGCCCCCAGGTGCCTGTCTCTGGAGTCCCCCAGTCCCCTCAGCCCTCCAGTTGCCCAGGGCTAGCCCAAAGAGCATGCAAGCATCAGATGTCAGCTGCCCAGCCATCCAAGGCCAGCCCGAGGCATAGACAAGCCTTGGATGGCGGCTGCCCAGCTGCCCAGGGCTGTCCTGAGGTGCAGGCAAGCCTTGGATGGTGTCTGCCCAGCCGTCCAGCGCTGCCTGAGGCTCAGGTAACCAGGGCAGGCTGAGGCTTGCTCTGCTTGCAGTGGCAGTAGCAGAGGTTTGATGGGGACATCACCTTCCCTGATTGCTGGGTTGCCTCCTGCCTCTGAGGGCTCCTGGACTGTGAGAGGGGGCAGGCCTGGCTGAGGGACCCCCATCCAGTGCATGAATTTTCATGCATCGGGCTTCTAGTATAATATAAACCAATTAAGGGAGTAATATCCCATCATATTCACAGATTAAGGAGAGGAAGTTTTGTAAGGACATGAGCCACAGGGCATATGGTAGAATTCTGCTTACTTCAAAGGGGTAAAGTCAGGCTTGAAGCCATATATATTGGATTCCAAGGTATGTGATCTTTTTACTAGGTCAGTTTGCACGCAAAGACAAAGATCCTTGTTTCTTCCAACAGGCATCATGCTCAGAGAGCAGTTCAGGGCCCCATGTGCTGCTGAAGGCCATGTGTATTGTTTGAGCTGCTGGATCTTCTGGTTCGTGTGGGGCAGGCTCTGTGTTAACAGCTCCTGGGGCTCTTGCCAGATCTCCTCCTTCAACTTCTTTAAGTGCTCGGCTAGGAATGAGTGCATTCCCTGGCAAAGTTTCTTCCACATGGCTTTTGCACTGTAAGTTAGAGACAGGTGCTGGTTCCAGTTTGTCTTTGTAGGCTCCAGGTTTTCCTCACAGGTTCCTGTTCATCTTTAGGGTCTGGCTTTTCCCGTTTTATGGGTAGCTTTCCCCTCTCATCTGCCAGTTCTGCTGACTCACAGTGATTTCAGACTGACCACCAGCCCTGGGTAATTGCTTTCATTTCTTTCTTCACCAGATCCCATTTTTGTGGACTCTAGCTAGTGACTTTTCTCTGATCCTTTATCCTTCTCTTTCTAGGCTTTTACTTCCATAACTTTTCCTACAGTTGTGTAAGGTTAAATCTTTACAGAGTCACTAGTCACTGGGTAACTTGACCCTTGATGGATCCCTGTCTAATAGGACATCTCTAAGCCTTTGTATAAGCTGTTTCTTCCATCTGGAAAGCTTTAATTCCCTTCCTTTGTTGTTTCAATTCATCCTTTGAAGATGAGCCCAAATATCGCCTCTTTTATCAGTGTGTCCCTGATCATTTGTCCCTGAACACTGATACTTCTTCTGAGATGCCACAGGACCCTGACCACTTCTCTGTTAGGAACTCTGCTGTTTTATGATAGCTTTAGTGGTGTCACTGTTTCTCTGAAGCAGAACACAACATTAGGCTCATAAAAAGAAGCTAAAATTTGTAGAATGAGTAGTAATAGTGTTAGTCCCAGCATTTTGGAGTAAAGAAGGATGCATACACAGATTTACAGATTTTATTAATTTTATTTTATTTTTTACTTTTACTAAGTAAATGCAGTATGTAAATATTGTCATACTCATGATACGGAGGTGAAGAAGAATGTACTGGCCCAGGGAACAGCCTGGGTGAAGAGCCTGTGGTAGGAGGGAGCGTGCAGTGTCTGGGTGGCTGTGAGGTCAGTGTGGTTGCAGTAGAAAGAGCAGGCATGAGAGGCAGACTGGCATGGCCTGGTGGGGCCAGAACGAGCAGAACCTGGAAAGAACATTCTGGCTGTGGAGAGCGGAGGGAGGGGGCCAAAAGTGGGTTGTGGTGTAGATAGACAAGTGAGGAATTTGCAGTACTCTCCGCCCACAATAGGATGGGGACATGGTAGAAATGGAAGAGATGAAGTACAGTGACTGGATTCAAGAGATATTTAGGATAAAAATCTCAGGAGTTGGTGATGGATTGTATGGAGGCATGGAGGGGACAACAGTTTCCTGAAATCCTCTTATAGTGAATGAGTTGACTCTAAAACATCAAACAGTATAACAAAATATGGCAGACATGGTTGCACCTTCATTTACTCTCTGACATGTAAGACACATAATCAGGGATCATGAGGCCTTCCCAACAGATGCAGCAGCAATAGCAAAACATCATCAGCCTTATCACAAGCTCCCTGGATGCAAAGGGGAATGGTGAGACCAGAGGTGAGGAGTTCAGTCATTAAGTTGGATTCCTGTAACTAAAGTACACATAACTTTTCCTTTGAAGAAGGTGTCTGGAAAAGAATGAATAGAACATGTAAAGGACACTGAGTTTTCTGATATAACTGCAAAATTAATTTTAAAAACACATTAAATTTTAGCTTCAAAGTATGCAAAATATCAGTTTAAAAAGTACCATGTGAATTAGTCATTACTATTATCAGAATTATTAAGATTTTTATCTAATAATATAGTTTATATGAGTGGGAAAAATTAATTTAAGTGAGACTTCTGAAACTACTTGATTTAAATAAAATCCACCTGTGCAAGATGTATTAAATAAAACTCACTGTGCAAGATGGTAAAGAGACGGTTTGTTCAGAATCATTCATGACATAATGGAAGAGTTATGTTTGAGGACAATGCATTTGAAAAGAGAACTTGCTTGATAAAAGACATAGGGATATTATGAATTTTGATTCCCTTAGCAAAATATATATTAATTATGACTTTATTCATCTGGTAGAACTGCATTTGACATGAAGTAATACTAACACTAGACCAAGAGAATTACTCAAAATATAAAATATACAGTAATTTTCTTTATAATATAATTCACAACAGCTTCAAAAATAACAAAAAGGGGCCTTATGTAATACTGTCAACAACTATCTATATATATTTAGTCAGGCCAGTGTGGCTCAGTGGTTGAGTATTGACCTATGAACCAGAAAATAATGGTTTGATTCCTGGTCAGGGCACATGCTTGGGTTGCGGGCTCGATTCCCAGTGTATAACATGCAGGAAACAGCTGATCAATGATTCTCATCTATCTATCCCTCTATCTATCTGATCTCTCTATCTCTCTCCCTTTCTTTCTGAAATCAATAAAAATATATATTTAAAAACCCCCCACAAAACAAACAAAAAAAGCCCAAACCACCACATCAGTCTCCCTTCCCACCATGTACATTTTGTCTGTACTATTATCTGTCACTTGATCAAGGAAACAGTTAAATACTCGAAAATTATCTCAAAGTGAAAATGCTTTCTCCAATTAATCTTGCTCAGTCATCTGATTGTAGGAGAACATTTTGTGTCGTACAGATATTTGTGTGCTAGAAACTTCTGACCTGGGTTATTTAATATTCACAACTACTGAAATAGTTTTTGTGTTGGAAAAGCAGAGTGTAAAAACTATTATAATTCTCAGTTCTTGTGTAGTGTTCTCTTTGAATAGTGTCATTAAAAATAATCAGAGATTCTTACAAATTCAAGTGTGATTTTCCTTATTATTTTAAAATCTTACTATAATTTATTAACATGTTACCCCATTAATTCAATTCATCCAGACTTAGAATGTTTTGCATTGCTATGTCTATCTTAACTGTAATCAAATTCCTTTGACCAAAGGATTTTTTCCCCCTTTATTTATGAGGCCTTACTTATTCTTAGTCTAAGTGTCTTCTATTTTGAAGATACACTTTTTATTGTTTCAGGAATATTAGATATGTGTGGTAGAGCTCAATTTCTTCTTCTTTTTAAAAAAATATATTTTATTGATTTTTTACAGAGAGGAAGGGAGAGGGATAGAAAGTCAGAAACATCGATGAGAGAGAGACATCAATCAGCCACCTCCTGTACGCCCCACTGTGGAGATGTGCCCGCAAGCAAGGTACATGCCCTCAACCGGAATCAAACCCGGGACCTTCCAGTCCGCATGCTGATGCTATATCCACTGAGCCAAACCGGTCTCGGCATAGAGCTCAATTTCTAAGGCCAATATAGTATGACTTAGTGGTACAGTGGGAAGAGCATTGGTATTGGTGTTGAAGTTGGGACAGACTTGGGTATGAATCTCAATCCCACTATTTACTTAGCTAGGTCATCCTTGATTAGTTACATAAATTTTTGAGTCTTACTTTTCTCATCTGTACTATGGAGATAATAACCTCTTCTTCATAGGGTTGACAAGATTAAGTAAGATGATGAATGTAAAGCATAGCATAGTGCCTATCACTTGGTCCAAGGCAGGTCAGAATTGTATCTCAAATAGTGGGATAGATTTGCACTGGTTCTTCTATATTCTCCCTTGCAGTCCCTCTGTGTCTAAGGACACATTTATTTCTCACTGGGATGGAGGAAAGGTTGCTGGGTGGCACAAGGAAGGAGCAGCAGAATGTCACACTACCTTGATCTGGAGATTGTGTAGCTGTGGTAGGCTGTTAAGGAAAAGACCAAGCCAGTGTTTAAGTAAAATGTCCCAACCTTGGGGGGAAAACGGTGGTTGGAAGCTAAATTCAAAAGTGCAAAATAGCCACAAAACCAGGTCATTCATTCAGAAAATATTGATTGAGAAACTGCCATGTATCAGGCCCTATGCTAAGCACATAGCTCAAAGTGAACAAAACATAGTGCCTAAGGGGGATCAGGGTGCAGAAGGGGAACCCCGTAATTACAACATAGTGCAGTAAGTGCCATCATAATGACACTGAGCAGGGAAAGGGTCCAGGGACCTGAGAGATTGAAGGAACAAGGATCATTTTATATTTCTGGGAGACAAAGAGATTCAGAACACACACCAAAGCCAAGAATGAAACAAATAATTTACCAATCAGTAACAAGGATAGAAAGGTAAGTTGTGGGTTAAGTAGTGGAGAGTTGGTTTTATTATATGTGGAACTTAATGAACAAATTGACCTACCAAGCAAAATAGAGACCGACTCATAAAGAACAGGCAGACAGCTCTGGTGGGTGAGGGGGCCTTGGGGATGGGTTGGAAGGACTGAGCAAAAAGGAAAAATAGAGAGTGAGAACTCATGGATATAATGTGATTGTGTGTGGGGAGGGGGCAGGTGGAGAGGAAGTGGAGGTGGAAGAGGATATAGAGAGGATAAATGGTAAGGAGGAGGGGAAAGAACTGGTTTCAAATCACTCAGTTTTAGGTCCTTATAGGGGCCAGAAAAGGAGCCAAGCAAGCAAGGTAATCAGATTGGTTCTGACAATACCTGTGGGATGCTCTTTGGAGGGCTGGACATTGCTTTAAGGACAGAACCAATCTGTGCATGCCCTCCCACCACAGGCCCTTCACATGGGCTCTTCCCTGGGCCAGTGCATTCTTCTTCACCTCTGTTTCTTTTGGATTTCAGCTCTAGCTTTAATTCACTACCTCAGGGAAGGTTCTCTGGTCACCTAACTCAGTCAAATCCCTGTATTTAAGGCCTGGAGAGGACCATGAACCTCTACTCTAGAGCACTCATCACAGTTGCACAGTGATGTTACTGTCCCTAACCCCAACTAGACTGTAAGCACATGAGACAGGGACCATAGCTGCATCTGTGTACCTTCCTACCCAAGGCACTTAGCCCCTCTTATTTTTGTAGGAGCTCTTATTACCCTTATTTTATATTATTTTCATTGACTTGTAGCAGAAATGATTTGAACTCCAGGGACCTGAAATAGTTCATATATAACTTCCATAGGATGTAGCACAGAGTAGGATAAGATTTATCTATGGGTTCTAAAAATTTTTGATTTTATAGGAGGGAGAAATAGCAGTGGAAATTCTAGTGGACTTTCTATGTTTGGGAACATTTTGAAACTTGGCTAAGTATTCCAGCTGGAAACTCCTCACCAAAGATTTTCTGTTGCTGATTGGGAGTGGTCAGAGGGGTTTGAAATTGGTTTATTCCGTTCACCTTGTCTGGTAGTGTCCAGCTGCACAGATGTAATGTGATGATCCTCCCAATGTTGATCTACAAGACAATAGCTCATCTGTGGGAGCCAGGAGACCAGTCATTTGTTCAGTTCTGGTTATTGTCATTCTATTCATCCCTTTTTCTTTAAAATGTACTCTCAGGAGAACCGTGTGGAGAGATTAGAAGTATTTACCATCTTTCTCTGTAGCCAATGTTTGTCAGGTTGATTTCCTAGTGAGAATTCACTTGAGAATAAACAGCAACACTAACTTGGATTTATATTATGACCTCAGAATAACTGTTCCAAAATTTTCTCAAGTATTGCAATTCTGGGGAAGTGAGGATTTTATATAGGAAATATTTTATTTTTTACTATAGTTTATTCCCACAGTTCCTACTGTTTCCAATTTCTTCAGTTCATAGACAATAACTAAGTCAGTAAAAATCTGGAAGTTATTTGCAATGAGGTAGAAGCTACTCACTGGTGGAATTATTGAAATCTGTGAATGTCATTTAAAAATTGTCAGGGGATTTAAAAATTACCATTTGAGGAGAGAAACCAAGATGGAGGCATAGGTGAACACCTAAGCTGCTGCCTCGCACAACAATTTCAAAATTACAACTAAAAGAATGGACACCATCCATAACCACAGGAAAGCTGGCTGAGTGAAAATTCTACAACTAGAAGTAAAGAGAGGGACTCACAAAGATTCAGAGGAGCTGTAAAAAGCTGAGGTATAGAGACACGCTCATGGAGAGGACAGATGAAGGAGGGTCTGGCTGGCTTCCTCTAGCACAGTGGTTCTCAACCTTTCTAATGCCTTGACCCTTTAATATAGTTCTTCATGTTGTGGTGACCCCAAACCATACTTCATAACTGTAATTTTGCTATTGTTATGAATTATAATGTAAATACCTGTGTTTTCTGATGGTCTTAGGCGACCCCTGTGAAAGTGTCATTCAATCCCAAAGGGGTCGCGACTCACAGGTTGAGAATCACTGCTCTAGCGGGAGGGAGATGGACAATCTCAACTGCACTGAACCCCAGCTCCAGGCGAGACTCATAGGTGAAGTCTGGACTGTTGTAAAAAGGAAGGAGTGCACGGAAACTTAGGGGAGCCACGAAAGACAGAAGTCTGGGGGCTCATGAAAGTGCATGTGAAAGTGCGCGCAAAAGTGCACACACAGAGCACTGACTGCTGATTGTGCCTGGCTTCCTCTAGCGGGAGAAAACAGAACCTCACTGAAATCCAGGTTCAACTGCACTGAACCTCAGTTTCGGGCGAGACCATGGGGACCCAGACTCATACGGGTCCCTAGAGTGCACAGAAACTCAGGGGAACCAAAAGACAGAGTTCGTGCATGTGTGCAAAAGGCAGAAGTCTGGAGGCAAGCATGCATGCACAGACACAGCTGATCCTCACAACCAATTGACTCCAAGGTCAATCCCTCACGGTGATACCAAAAACAATCAAGAATTAACTACAGCAAGACTGTATACACAGTTCACAAAGGGGTGCACCAAGAGTGTCCACCTCAGGTAACTGGGGAGGCAGAGCTACTGGGTCACATAGGACAGCTAGCACACAAAGATACTCTACCAACTCAGGGAAGCAGCAAAATATGCAGAGACTAAAGAACAGATCACAAAAGAAAGAAATAGAGGAAAACAACTAGATATAGAGTTCAAAACCACAGTTATAAGGTTTTTAAAGAATTTCCTAGAAAATATGGATAAATTTAGCGAGACCCAAAAGGAGATGAAAAAGAACTAACTAGAAATTAAACATATACTGACTGAAATAAAAAATATTATACAGAAACCTAACAGCAGACAAAAGGGTGCCAGAAGAAGAGAGAGAGCAAGATACTGAAAACCTATTTGAAGAAATAATGACTGAAAACTTCCCCCATCTGGTGAAAGAACTAGGCTTACAAGTCCAGAAAGCCCACAGAACCCCCCCAAAAAGAAATCTAAAGAGAACCACACGAAGACACATCATAATGAAAATGCCAAGGGCAAAAGACAAAGAGAGAATATTAAAAGAAGCAAGAGAAAAACAATTCATTACCTACAAGGAAGCACCCATTCAACTGTCAGCTGATTTCTCAACAGAAACTATGCAGGCCAGGTGGGAGTGGCAAGAAATATTGAAAGTGATGAATAGCAAGAACCTACAACTAAGATTATTCTACCCAGCAAAGCTATCATTCAGAATTGATGGGCAGATAAAGAGCTTCACAGATAAGAAAAAACTAAAGGAGTTCATCAACTCCAAACCAGTTTTATATGAAATGCTGAAAGGTATTCCAGAAGAGGAAGAAGAAAATGGTAAAGGTAAAAATTATGAACAACAAATCTATATATGTCAACAAGTGAATCTAAAAATCAAGGGAACTGAAAAGCTGATAAATAGAATAAACTGGTGAATATAATAGAATTAGGGGCATAGAAAGGGTGTGGACTGATAATTCTCCGGGGGAAAGAGGTGAGAGAGGGTGCAGGGAGAAACTGGACAAGAATTGTACATCTATGGATGAGGACAATGGGGTGGAGGTAAGGGCAGAGGGTGGGGTGGGAACCAAATGGAAGGAAGAAAAGATAAACAATTATAATAATCTGAACAATAAAGATTTATTAAAATTACAGTAAAAATAAAAAATAAATAAAAATTACCATTTGAGTCTATTTCTCCTTTCTAATTGTTACACAGAGAACTCTGTTACCTGGCTTGTTGATTAAGCCACTTTGTTTTAGAGTGATTTGTGGGAGCTCTTATTACCCTTAGCAATAGGTAACTTCTAGTCACTAGTGTAACAGTCAATCTATAGCACCTGGTTAATGATGGGCAACTGGGTCCTGTGGAAGCATTTAGTCCCAGCTGGGCTCAGTAACAAGCTTAGGAATTGTTTCTCAAAAAGTGAGTAGGCATCAGAAAAGGACCCAAGGGTTCTTTGCTGTAAGTTTTTCATTGGTGCTTGCCATGTCTTCATTTACAATAGCCACTTCGACTTCCCTTGGATCGACTACAGGTCCTGAGCAGGGAATGGAAGGTGAGAGAGCATGAAAGCTTGGACTTCCTACAGACTCCTTTTTATTAAACTATAGTCACCATGTCACACATTATAGCCCCAGGACTTATTTATTTTATAACTAGCACAATGCTCTCTAGGTCCATTCATGATGTCACAAATGTCAGGATTTCATTTTTTATGGCTGAATAATATACCATTATATACACCTGGTGGAACAAAGTAGGTTAGTTATTCACATGGAAAAGAACACATTAATAAATAATACAAGAATAAACCTCGTGTTTCATGCACTCATAGCTATAAAACTATTTTTGGCCCCTCCCCCCCCAAGTATATACATATGACATTTCTTTATCAATTCATTCACTGATGGATACCATATCCTGGCTACTGTAAACAATGCTGCAGTGAACATGGGGTGGATATATCTTTTCAGTGTAGTGTTTTTCTTTTCTTGGATAAACATCCAACAGTGAAATTGCTGGATCATATGATTGTTCTGGTTTTAATTCTTTGAGGAGCCTCCATCCTGGATTCCATAGTGGCTGCAGCAGAGACTTTTTTTGTTTTGGCTCAGGGCCCCAGTCAAAACTAGTGCAAACCCAAATACACTTATCAATTCCTCCAACCCCATCAATACTGAATTGCTCTCCAGGGCTAATATATACTCCCACTAGCAGTTTATGAGAATTACCATTCCTTCACATCCTTTACCACACTTGTTTTTGCCAGGCCTTTTAATGTTAACCAATCTATTTGGTGTAAAATAAAATATCATTGTGGTGTTAATGCATTTTGCTAATTACTAATAGGTAGAACAACTTTTTACATATTTATAATTTTTGTTTCCTCTCTTTTGAGGTGGAATTCATTTCCTTGTGGTTATATGTCTGAGGTCCTCATTTTCTTTCTAGCTGTCAACCATGAACCACTCAGCTTCTAGTGACACTCTCATGTCCTTGCCATGAGGTCCTCTTACAGGCCCTCCTCACAACTAGGATGTTTGCTTCTTCAAGGCCAATAAAGGAATCTACTTCACTTCCAATCTCTCCCTACAGGGAAGACCGTCTAAAGAACAACTCACCCAGGATAATCTCCCTCTTGATTAATGCAAAGTCAATTGATTAGGCCTCTTAATCCCATCTTCACATTTCCTCCACCTTGCCATATAAAATAACCTAATCTCAGTTGTAAAATCTCTCGTCATTTTCATAAATGCTATCCCACTCAAGGGGAGGGGAGTATACAGAGTAAACACAAGTTGGGTGGTGGGGGAACATCTCAGAACATTGCAGGACTCTCCGGACTGTGGTTCTCTCTGCTAACTTCTGCATCTGTCTTGGAGTCTGGGGCAAGCGAATTTCAGACACTCTGCTGTGTCTCTCAGGGACTGAGAGGAAACTCAGGGCTCTTTCCAGCTCTGCCAAGCAGTCCACCATTCATCTCTGTGGCTGAAGACTTCTCACTGAGGGCTATCTGGGATTCCTAAGCTTAAAGGGAAAACCACCTCCTTTTCATCTTGCAAGTCTCTGGCTGGAGTACACAAAGAACAGGACCCTCAAATACCTTCTAATTCCATTGCTTTTTCTCCAAATTCTTGTTTTCCCCTCCAACCCACAAAGATTTTATTTGCTCTCTTCATTGGGGGTTGGAGGAAGGATGGAAAAGATAGCTGGTTAAGTCATCTTCCAAATCTATTGCTTATGTAAGAATCTCAGCTCTGAAAGCTTAAAGGCTAAACATTAACTTCTTTTGTTCCTATTTGCATTTCAAATATGGTTTAGATTTTCTAGGGGCAGCAGAGGCCAGGATTAGTTTAAAGAAGTATTAGGAGCCATAGGATAAACAAAGGGATTGCAGGCTATCTCATGACTCCCCTTTCCCTGTTATATAAGGGTTAATTTTTCATATACAATTTGCCACAATAATTTCCAAAACAGTTTAGGTTTTCTGAATCATCCTGAGAATTGGATTAGTTTCCTGTTAATTTCTATACCTCACCTACTGAATTCTTTATCTATGAATATTTCACCTCCTTTTCTAAGGGGGTGGAAACCCCACAGAAGGACAAACTGAAACAGTTCAAGAAATTAAAAAAATGTTAATTCAGTTTCCCCTGGCTGGGAGGAAAGCTGAACTTGGCAGTGTTTTCGATAACATAAAGGACTGGTGCTTATACTAATTAGGAGTTACTCAAGTGAAATTAGTAGAAGTCACTATAGATCCCAAAGCTTAGTACTGTAAATACAAAGAGTGGTTCTGGGTTGGCATAAAAGTAAAAGGGTAAAATGATGTGTCAAAAAAGCAGTTAGTATTTCTCACCAGAACAGTTATGCTAGGGGAAAATTTTACACTCAGCTGCTAACCACCCTTTCCCTCCATCCCCAACCCTCAATACACAGGCTTGATTGTCATGTAAACAGTCTGCTAATCTTGTGGCATTAATGCAACTCATGGAAAAATCTCTAAGGAAAACACAGTGACCTTGGTTGGCCTGCTTCCTCAAAGCCAGATGAGGACACTGTCAGGTTGCTAACTCACCAGGCAGAGCTTCCGAGGTATTGCTTGTCTTTCCTTCGCATTTTCTGTCTTCCTGACCACCTTCTTCACCCCATTTCCAAAGGCATCGGTTTATCCCAGAGCTCATTTCCACGCAGCTAATTTCAGAATGCTTATTTCTTTCTGATTTTTGAACTACTTTTTTTTAATTGATCTTTGCTTTATATAGATAGTATTACTATTTTGGTGAAGAGTTGATTTTTATTTTTGCATCCCCAGCATCTAATCTGAACATATGCAACATAACAGCTGCTCATATTGTTGATAATGTGAACACATCCTTACCTGTCTATCTCCCCACTAAACAGTGACCACTTTGAAAGTAAGGACTTGATTGATCCATTTTTGGATTCCTAGGACCCAATACACATAGTAGATTCTTAAGAAAATTTTACTGGATAAATATATAGTAGCCAGAGATTTACTGATATATTTCAGCATACTGTAAAAGAATAATAAGCCCTGATGTTCTAATTTTAGGATATATTACCATAGAAGTAGATGAGTAAAGGTTGCCGAGTGGGCCTTCGAACAATGACTGGGAAATTGAACAGAAAAGGAACGCAATGAGGAATAATTTTTAAGAGATTTCAGGTGAATGTTCACTCCATGCAATCTTTACAAAGTCGAGCACATTTCTGATTTGAGGCAGAGAACAAATGCATCCTTTCTTTTTTTAAGGTGAAAAACCAACTTTAAATGCTCTCTTGAAAATCATTATGAAATCCTTTCAACCAAATGACCAGAGGGAGATGAAATCTCAGCTGACGTCTGAGTCAGACAGCTGGAATAATTTTCATTAGCAGTACTGCTTGTGCCTCTGTTGATTTGCTAACTAATTCAGAGTGCATCCCATTTATCCCAGAGTGGATGAACTTAATTTGCTTCAGCCAAAAATGAACTAAGCAATGATGAATAGAGCCTGTTTCTTTCTCAGTGGGAGGCTCAGGTTTGAAAATAAGATGAGATGATGATCTTATTTTTTTTCCTGTTTCCCTCAAAATTTTCCTACTTCTTTATTTTTCTCCCGCTTTGGCCCATAGTTTCCTACAAATTTTAATTACCTGAATATAGTCCTTTTCCCTGTCATGTTAACCTTACAGAGTCTAATGTTCTTGATATAATTTAGGATGTAATTAGTTTGATTCCACATATGCCATATTTTTTTCTTTGTCAAATGCAGACTTCCATATTGATAATGCATATCCAAATTTGAAAAGTATCTCAATTTCTTGTAGGTAGTGTTATGCACTGGGAAGACCATAGGTTTTGGAAGCAGACATATCTGTTTCAGACTCCACACTATTACTTAATACAAAGTGGGTGACCTTGAGTATATTTCTTAATATCTCCTGATTAGCAACATCTGGAAAAAAACAACTACGTCATAGGGATTGCTTGAGATTTAAATAAGTTAAAAAAGCCTCCTTAATAAATGGCAATTATCTTTTTCAAAGAAAATATTTTAATTAACATTGAAGTTTATCATTGATTCTCTAATTTTACTTTTAAGAAGCCTAGTTAATGACCGGTCAGCATCAGCAAGTGCAGGAATATTTAGCAATAGGAATTAAGATTTTGTGAAATTTAAAATTAATATTTTGGTGATACAACTCTATTATCTGTAAATTACTTTAAGAGTAGTTAAAAAGAAAAGGACAATCCATAGTTGATATAACTTTTTTTTTTTTTAATGAGGAAAGTGTAATTGATCAGGAATTGATTAGCTTGGCAAAGATCACACAGACAGGTAAATCTGTCTTTCCTATTCATGGATTTCCAAGTGAAGTTTCCTACAGCCACTTCTGTCTTCTATCTGTTGGTACAGTTTCAGTCCTACTTCACAGTCTCACTATTTTTTACTGGCATTAGATCAATTATCCTATTTGGCACCTTTGTCTGAAAATTGCCCCTTTTTCCCAACCCATCTTCCTTATTACTCAAATGATTACATTCTCCTGCTCAAATACTTCTACTGACAACTCGGGGTCTACTAAGTCAATTCCAAACTCATTAGCCTGGCACTCAGTGTCTTTCATAATATGGCCTCAGGTTCATACATTTATTTAATGAGTGTTTTTGAGTGTCTACTATAGGCCAGGTCTAGGTGCTTGGAATATGACAGAGAATTAAACATCATCTCTGCCTTTGCTAAATTTATATTCTAGTTCAATGGTTCTCAAAGTGTAGTCAGGGAACCCTGAGGGGTTCTGAGAGCCTCTCAAGGTGTCTTCAAAGTGAAAATTGTTTTCATAATAACAGTAAGATGTTACTTTTTGTTATTTTCACTCTATTTTTTTCTTTTTTTAAATTTATTTTTTTGTTTTTATTTTTAAAAAGAAACATCATTTTTTGTTGTTCCACTTATTTATGTATTCCTTGGTTGATTCTAATATGTGCTCTGACTGGGGATTGAACCCACAACCTTTGCATATCAGGATGATGCTCTAACCAACTGAGCTATCTGTCCAGGGCCTCATTTTCTTTTCATATGTATGTACAGTGAAGATTTCCAGAGGCTACCTAATAGGTGATATCAGCACTGAGTAAGTGTGGAAGTAGATGTGGGAATCCAGGTGTCTTCTCTTAGGTCAGATATCAAGGAGGATTATATCTATCTATCTATCTATCTATCTATCTATCTATCAATCTATAAAAGGTTAATATGCTAAGTGTCCTTCCCTCCATCCTGGTAATGACATCACGTAGCAATGCCCGGCTTCCTCTTCCTAGTGACACCTAGCTTCCCTGCAGTTTCTGCAGCCCAAGAACTGGACATGTTTTATAGCCAGGTGGAAACACTTTTCACTGTAATCAGTATATGCATAATTATAAATTTGTACAAAGCATTAAATTATGGATGTCACAAGATTAAAATATTATTATTATTTGTCCTTCTCCCTAATTTTCATGTATCAAAATCAATTCTTATTTTAGGGCCAACTCAAATGTCACCTGAGCCATGATTCTTTCCCTAATTTTCCTCTAAGAGAAGTGACTTGCCTTTTTAAAAAATTGTTCCCACCCTCAATGATAATATTTTAATCTTGTGACATTCATAATTTAATACTTTGTACAAATTTATAGTTGTGCATATAGCACTCATATTTTCAAGTTTATGAAACTTCTTAGAGTTGAGGACTATTTCTTATTATACAAATCTTTGTATCAATGAGACTTAGGTTCAGCAATAACAGGCTTAGGTTCAGCAATAACAGAAAACCTACAAATAATAGTTTCATCAAGATAGAAGTGGTTATCTCTCATGTAAGTCAGAAGGCAGCAGTTGAGGGCTGAAGTTTTGACTCACTATAAAAGTCTTCAGGGCTGTACGCTCCTTCCAGCTCACTGCTCCTCCACCCCAAGAATGTGGTCTTCAGCCTCTAGGGGGCAGCATCTTTGTTGCAGGAGAAAAAAGGAGAGATAAAGATAAGGGCTAAGGAGATGCACCAACTCCCACTTAGAGAAGGTTCCTGGAAACTGCTAAGGCAGTTCTTCTATTTATATATCCCATTGGTAGAACTTAGCCACATGGGCATACCTAAACTGCAAGGGAATCTAGGAAATGTAGTCTTTATTTTTTGTGGTCTTGTGCTCAGGGGAGATTAGATACTGGGGGCTAACTTTTAGTGTCTATTATATCCCCCCAAAGTGTCTACCACAGGCTTTAATTTCAGATAAAGGCTTAAAATGAACTTTTAGCAGGTAAGTGACATTGAGCTTTAATCTCAGAATTACTTTTGGATAATAAATGCCAGGACACTTTTATTTATAACTAGAGGCCCAGTGCACAGGATTAGTGCATTGGTGAGGGGTGTGGTCTGTGGGGATTGGCTTGCTGTGGGAGTGCCATTTATCCTGCGCAGCTGAGTGGCTGTGGATCCTCCCTCTGAGCAGCTGCTCCTGTTGCAAACCCCCAAACCCCCGGTGACAGGCAGGAACCCAGGCTGGGATCGTCACCTCCTCGCCCCAGGCTCCTCTTCCTCACTCACTGCTGCCTCCTCCGGATGCCCACAGGCCGTGCAGTGCTGCTCATCCCCATCAGCCAAGCGGCACTCCCACTGGGGTCGCACACTGACCACCAGGGGGCAGCTCCTGCATTGAGCATTTGCCCCTGGTGTCAGTGTGTGTCATAGCAACTGGTCGACTGGTTGTTCTGGAAGTCCACTGCTTGGTTGCTGGGCTATATAGGGTAATTTCCTGTTTTTTTTTTTTTTTTAAGGTAGGTATTAGAAACAATGAAGGAATTCTATAAGGGGCAGTCCTCAGGTTACATTGGACTTGATGTATGTCATTTTGTGGTTACGTTGCCATCTCCCGTTTATTTATATTTATAAAAAAGTCTGTCATTTCGCTTTATGTACATATGTACTTTATGTTTTTTATTATTTGTTTACTACAAGTAAAGGTCAGGAATTGTTATCTTTTTAAAAATTTTTTTTTGTACTGTTTCACTTCATTACTGCTGTGTATGTGCTCCATGTGAGTGACTTAGGTGCTTATGTAGGTGGGTTCCGACTTACAGTGAAAATTGTGTTATATCGTGCATTAAGAATGGATCTCCAACATAACCATAACTGGAGGACTTACTCTATCTATCTTTTCAAACTCAATTATTGTAGGGTTCACCAGTTGATCAATTGCTGCTATTAGACCAGGAAGCCTTTCTCTATTAGACCTCCCATCTTACTGTTTTCACCATTTCCCCTTCTTCTGCTTCCCCTTGATAAAGACATCACTTGACCCTTTCTTGCCATGTGTCCCCAGTTCCCTTGTCCTATAATGCCCCTGTCTTCAGGTCCATCCTGTAGACCTATCACAGTGAAAAATCACTGCCAGAGAAACCCATGGTGGTTTGCTCAAGTTATTAGGTTAGTCTGCATATTGGTCCCACATAAAGGAGATAAAAGAACATTTGTAATTTCATGGTACTAAAAGTATGGGGGCTGCATGTTTGCTTTCCAAGGTCTTCTCACTGCATGCAAATCTTAGTAAATGATAGAGCCCATCTTTAAATTTTGAATCTGACTGTATTTCTACAAAATCTTTTATTGGGATCTCCAGAGGCATCCTCAGATCCACTTCTGCCCCCTCCTCCATACCCTTCCTCCCATAATGTCTACTTCTGGTTCTTAGAGCTTTTGGGAAACAGTCATTCCTCCACAAAAGAAAGTCTGGGGTTTACATGACTGAATTTACATTTAGAATAGTCCATATGATCATACTAAGTAGTCCACAAGCCACAAAATAGAAAAACTTGCAGTTTTAGGATGTTGAGAATTATTCCAGAGGTCAGTTCTTCGGAAAAAAAAATCCTATATAATAAAAGTCCAGTGACCATAACAACAGAATGACCAGAACAACTGCTCAACTAGTCACTGTTAGGTGCACTGACAACCTCTTGCTCCCTTTCCCCTGGCCAGCAGGCTCCGATTGCCTGATGGTGAATGTGGACCCAGAGGTGTGTGGCGGGGGATGCGGGTGGCTCCAGGCCAAGGCCCCTATCCTGCTGGTTGTCCCACACACAGAGGTGACCTGAGGTGAGGGTGGGGCCATGAGCAGGCAGGAACAGCAGACCTCTTGGTCCCTTCCCTACCTACCCTTCCCCCCACTGCTCCCCCTTCGGGGCATCAGGCTTCAATTGCCAATGGTAAATGAGGAACCAGGGTGGGTGGCAACAGGTGATGGGGCTGGCGAGCAGGACCTCTTGGTTCCTTTTCTCGGCTGGCCAGCCGGCAGGCTCCAATGGCTTGATGGCAAACGGGGACCCAGGAGTGGGTGGGTGGGGATGTGGGTGGTGCCATACCAAGGCACCTGCCCTGTCAATCACCCACACACAGAGGGCAACCTGCAGCGAGGATGGGGCCACTGGCTGACCTCTTGGTCCTCCCCCGCCCCCCCAATAAGGCTCCAATTGCCTGATGGCAAACTGGGAACCTGGGTGGGTGGTGGCAGGGGGTGGGGCCTGTTGCTGGCAGCCGGGGAAAATGGCCCTGATCCCAGGGTAGGCCTAGGAACTGCGCCGACGCATGGATTTCATGTGCTAGGCCTCTAATTGAAAGGGTAAGGTAGAAGCCTTGGCTTGGAGCCACCCGCATCCCCCGCCACCCACCCCTGGGTCCACATTTTTAGAAATGGTATTGCCCTAGCTGGTTTGGCTCAGGGGCTAGAGTGTTGGCTTGTGGACTGAAGGGTTCCAGGTTCGATTCTAGTCAAGGGCACATGCCCAGGTTGTGGGCTTGATCCCCAGCTGGGGATGTGCAGGAGGCAGCTGATCAATGATATTCTTCAATCATTAATGTTTCTATCTCTCTCTTCCTCTCCCTTCCTCTCAGAAATCAATAAATATATATAAAAGAAAGAAATGCTATTATTGTGTTTGCTGTTTAATTTTTCATTTGGACATATCTTATTTTCTTTGGATATACACTTCCTATATTGTTATCGACACTATTACAGATGTCCCTCATTTCCTCATCACCTAGTTCCTCCCAACCCCCGCCTGGCTTTCAACATATTGTTTTTTTTCCCATGGGCTAAACATATATGCATATATGCTCTTTGGCTAATCTCTTCCAGTCCCTCCCTCCCCCTTCTCTCCTCTGAGATCTGTCAGTCTGTTCCATATATCCATGCCTCTGATCCTATTTTGTTCATCAGTTTATTTTATTTCAGGAGGAAGACACCACTGAGTTTGAAACAACATTCATAAAATGAAACAAAATTGCCAATAGCTGACCTATTTTAAGACAGTGATGATGACATGGGGGCATATTTTTCTGTGGCATAAATTTTCACAAAAGAAATGAACACTATATAGGACTGTATTCATCATCTATTCATTCATCTCACAAATATTTATT
Source organism: Lasiurus cinereus (assembly GCA_011751065.1). Lineage (NCBI taxonomy): Eukaryota > Metazoa > Chordata > Mammalia > Chiroptera > Vespertilionidae > Lasiurus > Lasiurus cinereus. The sequence goes on from JAAGEH010000030.1 coordinate 42,112,567, forward strand.
GCAGATCAACCACATGCCCAGCATTGTGATAGATACTAGGAAACAGTGGTGAGCAATAGATCCTGTCCTTATGGTATGTACAGCCCAGAAGAGAAAGATAGATGAAGAAGTAATAACTGTAAAATATGACTGCTTCTTGGGGGAGCAGATTGCGATTAGGAGTTCTCCAGGGGGACATTAAATCTAGTTACAGTTTTTATGGAGCTCTCACATTATAAATACCTCATCTGAGCCTCACAAATACTTCTTCAATAAGTAGTGCAGGGATTATTCTTCTCATTTACAGCTGAGGAATTAGTCTCTGAGAGATTAGCAAGATCCATGGTCCCATAGACCCAGATCTGGGCCTGTGACTCCAACCCCAATGCTCTCATCACTGCTCCTCACAGCAGCTGAGTGCCCGGAAGTGTGAGGTTTGTGGCTGGGCTGTGTCTACTTCCAGCCTTGGTGGTGTTCTCATTCCAAGCATACAACTCCCATTGGCATCAATTAATTAATTCTCAGGATCCTTCACAATTGCCTGGAAGCCCAGTGGATGTTCTGTCAGCATAGATAGCTCTAAATACTGTTTAACAAGGGCTGGTAATCAACGGCCCACTCTGGGAGCAGTCCTTGCAATTAACAAAAGGGCCAGGGGGGATCTTGCAAGCAGAGGCAGAAACTAGAGCAGCTCAGCCATAAAGCCTTATTAGGATGAGCCACCATGTGGCAGTCTGCTCAGTGATCTGTTTTCCTATCCTATTAAGTAGAACTGAGATTCTCCAAAGAGAAAACACCATTAAAATGCCCAGAAGTCATACTGCTTTCTATTTAGTACCATCGAATGAACACTGCTGGTGGGCAGAAAAATTCTCCTAACAGTTCTCCTTGTACACCCATCCAGCACTTCATTCCCTGATTACTCTGGAAAAATTTCTCCTTTCTTGCAAATTTTTGAACCTGTTGAAAATTTCCAAGTGATATGAACATCTTTCAGGGAATAGTGTGCTCTAGTAACAGCTCTTGATATGAATGTCTTTCAGGGAATAGTGTGCTCTAGTAACAGCTCTTGATATGAATGTCTTTCAGAGAATAGTGTGCTCTAGTAACAGCTCTGGCAAAACCGAGGACGCAGTGATCAGTATTTCCTGGGTTTGCTGTGCAGTAGAAAGACAATGGGCCTTGGAGTCCATCCCAGTTATCTCAACTCTTCCACTTTCTAGCTTTGTCACTGGACTTGCTTGAGCCTCAGTTTCTTCAAAGGCTGGTTGTGAGGATTAGAAGAAAGACATAAAACTAGTGTAGTGCTCAGCACATAATTGTCCTTAATAAATGGGAAATATTATTATGATGATTAAAACACCCCTTCCCCCATGAAAACTCAAGCAAATTTTTGCATCTCTTTTAAGCCTGGCTTTTTTTTTTTTATAATTAAAAAAAGTGTTTTTTTTAACCACAGAAGAGGTATAGTGTTTGCTTTATTTATTTCATTTATGTAAAGCTGCAAAACAGTTATACAGAAGTGAGCAAAACTTGGTTCTTACTTGTGAGTAAGGCAGTGAAGGACCTTCCAGGTAGAAGAAAGGGCCAGAGGAAGGGCAGGCCTGGAAGTGAAGGTGGCTTGGGGGTTGGCCTCAGTGGTTGCGTGGGTGGGAGCACAGGTTAAATTGTGGACCTCGTGGATCATGTTAACAAGGCAGGATTTAGTCTGTAAATACTCAGATTTATCAAACGTTTAAAGCAGTGGAATTACACAATTCAACTTGTATTTAGAAAGTGAGTTTGGACCACAGGGCAGAGGAAAGCTGGAAGAGGGAGGGAGGCTGGGAGGAATCTGGGCAGGGGAGCGGAGTGAGCAAAAGTTTAATAAAATTAATTCCTGCTGAGCTACTAATGATAGATAATGATTTAAAACAGTGGTGGGCGAGCCACAGTTTGCCAAACTCATTCTGCTAACTAATGAGTTTGCCAACCACTGGTTTAAGATAAACACCCTCTGAGTGGGCTGTTCAAATGGGCTCTCATACCTAGAGGAGGTGTGAACACTAATGGGAGACCTGCCAGGCTCCAGGAGGGCACTTTTGGTTGTCTATTGTCCAGTCTTTTCACACCCTCAAATGGCCCTCCATAGCTGGTCTGCCCTGAAAAATGAGTTAGTCCTGTGACCTGGAAGAGAGTACGCAGCCTCCAGAGCATAGGTTGCTCTTTGATGATTAACAATGGACCAGAGGGAGCTCTTTCTCTCTACCCTAATGAGTCCTTTCTCAAGTCACAGCCATTGCAAACAAGCATTACCTGGCAGGCCTGAAACACGGCATGCAGCCCCACGTGGGACCAGCACTTATAAGCCTAATTGTTGTTCCTACATGGAGTCTTATTAGCGAAGCCCAGCGTCACATTTTCTCAGCTCTGAGGCAAGTCTCTGCTTAACACATGTGTTAGCAAGTTGTGTGAGTTAAAACAAAATTTTTTAAAAATATATTTTATTGATTTTTTACAGAGAGGAAGAGAGAGAGATAGTTAGAAACATCGATGAGAGAGAGACATTGATCAGCCGCCTCCTGCATGCCCCCGCCTGGGGATGTGCCCGCAACCAAGACACATGCCCTTGACCGGAATTGAACCTGGGACCTTTCAGTCTGCAGGCCGACACTCTATCCACTGAGCCAAACCGGTTTCAGCAGTTAAAACAAAATTTAAAAAATATTAAATTGTTCCTCTTTTTCCATTCTTTTACCCTTTCTTATCCACTCACTTCCTCACAAACCCAACAAACATATCCTCTCTGCAAATAAACTATGTTTAGAGAATAACAGAAGTGATGCAGAACCTGGTTTGATTTTGCCCTGATTGTGTAGCATTGACATAGGAGAAATAATGTTAGATCAAAAATAAAAACAGCTGGGTTATTTTATTTTATTTTATATTTTTTTCAGTGCCATTAACTACATGTGTGGCCTGGGGCAGCTTACTTCACATTTCCCAACCTTACTTGTTCTCATACGAGGGAGCTGGAGAGGCTCTGTTTCTCTAACCCCTTCTCACCTAAGACTTGGTGACTCCGTGAGTTGCACCGGAGTGATGGCATATTTTCATGAGGTGGGAAACTAGAGTGCTGCTTTAGAAAAGCTGACTCACCTGTCTAATGGGCATTTGCTGATTGCTTCTTTGGTATCATTTTTTTCATTTCTCAAGTAGCCTTTGGCTTCCCTCCTTTAGGGATATGTTCTACTTTGCTCAGTTTGCAGCCAGCATGGAATGGACACCATTTCTGGCTCCAAAGGTAGATTCTGACTGGTGTGAAGCAAACTGTGTGTCCCACTTCTTGGCTGAGGCAACTGGTTCCAGAATGGGTACTGGCCCAATTCAGGCCACTGAGAGGAAGGAAGTTCCTTTTGCTGGGGGTTCGTAGGAAGAAGGAGGCTTCCTTTGTGTGTTTTGTGAGAGGTGGCTGACGAGCTTCTCTTCTGGTGTAGCTGAATAGCTGAGGAGAGATCTGGAATCATTGCCACCATAAGGGAAGCTGAGTAGAGCCCAGAGAATTCCTAAGAAGCCAGGGTCTGAGGACTCTGGTGCTCTGGAACAAACCATGCCTGAAACAACCTATGACCTTTAAAAAAACGTTTGAGCCAATGAAGTCAGGGGTTTAAACCAGTTCAAATTTGTTTTTCTATTACCATCAATTCAAAGATTCCTAACTTTTTTTTTGAGGTTTCACTAAATGTATTTATGACTATCAATCTTTTTATTCCTGAGATAAAGAAAACTTGCTTATTTTTGCATTTGGACTACAGTCACTTCCTAAATCAACAGCTGTAAAATACTGAAAACAAAAATTTTAAAGAGTCAGTGCCTGACACATAGGAGTTGCTTTGTAAATGTTTGTTGGATGAATGAAAGGGAGAAGAAATTAAAAAGAGGAAAGATAATATTTTATAGGTGCAGGGGGGGGCAGCTGGCAAAGAGGAAAGTAGTTGTCTAGGACATTTTTTGGTGGTGGTGGTGGTGGGCATGCTAATGAGGAAAGGCCAGGGAGGATCCTAAAGCCTAAACTGCTGGGCCCTACGGGCATAAATTGTACTTTCTCTTCTCTCTTGAGATGTTGCCTAATTTTCCTTTTCTTGCAAGTTAGAATTCAAGGAGAAAAAAGGACCTAGAATCACACAACATATTTTGATTCAATTCAGTCAATTGATTAATTGAACAGGTGTTTTATGAGCACCTACATAGGTCCCTGCCCTCAGGCGGTTTACTATTAAGCAGGGAAGATTGGTAAATAAATCAATACTAATTATAAAGCTGAGGAGTATTATGAGAGAGAAAATATAGGGAGTTATGAGAACGGAGCAAAGGAATCTATTCTAGACCAGGGAAAGGAAAGTCTCTATGAGGAAAGGGTGTTTAAGTCGAGACCTGAAGAATGAGTAGGTGCCAGTCAAAGATGGGGAGAAGAGGATGCATGCTCCATGCAGTGACTCAATGGCTACAGGAAATTGAGCATGTGTGAGTGTTATAGTGATAATAATAAGGATAGAACACAAATATAAAATAAGAAATTGGGTGTGACATATTAGAGAGTGGAATGAAGTGTGAACGCCCTTAAAGAGATGTGCATGTAAGAGATAAAAAAGTTTGTACCCCACATGTAAAGACCAGATAGCAGAACACCTGGGACCCGCTGATAAGACACACTGAAGTGGTCTGCTTGAGCACATAAAAGAGAGCAAGCTCCGAAGGAGATTAGAGCCACTTGTCTGCTCCTCCACAGACGGTCGCTCTCCGCTCCCCTTCCTGCATCCTGCCTGAACTCTGAGCTCTGCCGTGGACCCTGGGTCCGAACTGTGAGCCACAAGCCGAGGCCTCTACAAGACGCTGAGCAGCAGCTGCAACGTCCAACGTCCAGTGTGTGTGTCTGTCAGTGTGGATCTCCGGGTGGCCTGCCGAGGTCTGGAAACCACCAGGATTCTGGTAAATAAACCGCGTGTGATTCGTGCATTGCCTGTCTGTCTCCTGTGTCATTTATGCTGGGCCAATATTTAATAAGTGCCTTGAGTCATCCTTATAAGTCCATTCTATTGGCAGAGGATACTCTTGGCCACCTGTGCTTGTGTCCTTAGATAAATTCTGGGACAGTGAGATCCTGCGAGAAGTTCTTTATGGATAAAGGGAAGAGGTGGATGGTCAGATAAAGCCAAGGAAAGGATCAGATTTTGCAAGTGTTTTGGGACCAGGTGAAGGAGTTTGGGCTTTATTTAAAGAAGTGTGGCAGGTCGCTGCAGGGTTTAAGCAGAGGTGCAACACCGTTAGGTTAGCATTCAAATTTGGACCACGTCTGGCACAGCGTCATGTGGCCCCTTCCCTCCAGTTCTTATTTCTCCGTGAGTCTCCACTTCCTCTCTAATTACTGCCTCTTCCCTGTAAAGAGGAAAAAAGTATGAAGTGCGCACTGATTGTTCCCAGAACTTGTCACAGCACTACCTTTGAAGACATTTGTTTTTCTTGGTAAAGCAAATCCTCCTTTTCTTAATTACAGCGTGGGTTTTCAGTAGCTGCAGCCTTCTGTAAGTCAGCACTGCTTTTCAGCTCTTAAATCTTCAAAATGGGATCCAGAAGGGCAGGTGTGGGCTTTGCAAGCATGGCTCTATAGGCCTTGTCTACTGGCTTTCCCTTGGTAGGCCGCTGCCGATGGTGCTCATGCTGTGTAGCTGCCCATTCTGATCCGAAAGTATTGCTCTCTGTCCTCACTCTTCTCAATGGTTCTCCTTAATGGGAAGAAAAATTAGCCTCCCAATGTATATCAATCAAGGTCTTCAGTTCCCTCTTTGCCCCTGTTGTTTGCACCCTAGGGCAAGTGCATTGTTCTACTTGGTTTCACTTTAAAGGGTTGATCCTTCTTTCTGGGTCTCTTTGTAAACTCTTGGAGAGCAGACTCCTCTCATTGCACCTAGAACTTTGGACACAGTGAGTGCGATGACACCAAGAGAATGACTGAAAGGGGAAAGACATTCAGATGTTCTGAGTCTGGACTGGAGGGTTATCGGAAACAGTGCTTTGCCAAGAAGAGATTGGCAGCTTGGTGGAAAGATGTGAGCATCTGTGTCTGACAATTTGAAGAGCATTGATTGATTGGTAAGTAGAAGGTATTGCTCTGAAGTGCACTCAGGATTCAACTCATCAATTAGTAGGGATGTACTTCTCAACAGAAAAGGGCACTACTGAACCCAGAAGGCTTCCACAGGTCCTTTCCTGGCTAATTCCTCCCTTGAAGCTCCATTACTATTGAAAGGATTAAATGATAACTCACATAAAGTGCCTAGGAGGAGGCCACATATGGGTGAGCAATCAGGAATGAATTGTTATTCTTATTGTAAAGGTTATGATCATTATAGAGCAACCTGGCTTTGTGGATAAAGCTGTAATCATTCTTCCCCAAAGTCTGGAGTCCTTTCATTATTTGCTGAATCATTGATTTATGCAACAAATATTGAGTGTTTAAATGTACCAGATTTAGTTGAAACAGGTGCATAAAGGTTGCTTAATTTTCTAAGATTTTGGTTTCCAATTGAGGCAGGGCATTCATTCAAGAAATAGTTACTGAGTATTAAGTAATGGTGTGGTCACCCGTTTCAATTGTGGAGCTAGAGCGAGGGGAGATGATATTGGTGGAGTAAAGCATAGATCTTTCTGCTTTATCTCCACAAACTTATCTCCTCCAGCTCTGTGTGTACCCATTCTTCGCTTTATTTTTCTTTATATTTCACCATAAGAGATAGTGTTTATTTTATATTTTACTAATTTAGTTGCTTATTGTCTGCTTCCATGCACCAGAGTATGAGCTCCATAGGGAAGGGTTTTTGCCCATTGGTCTCCATGCTCTTGGCTTTGAGCAGTGAACAGATCTATAAGGCACATATATCCCATAATTACTTATTGAGTTATTCTGTCCCACCTTTGGAGGCTCCATATCATCCTTTCCTTCCACATGCAACTTGCGAGTGGCAGTTTGCCACTCTGTTGACTAATGAGTTTGCTGACCACTGATCTAGACTTTCGATTCCAATAATTACAGGCTGTTGTTGTTCCTTGTGATTAAGCCCTTAACCCAGTGGTTGGCAAACTCAGTCAACAGAGGTGCCAACAGTGGCTTGCAAGCTGCATGTGGTTCGAGAGCCGTAGTTTGCTGACCACTGCCTTAGACACTTCCTGAGGCCAGGAGTTGTCTGGTAGAACATCTGGTTGTTTGGTCTTGCTCAGTGGTGCTTTGCAGATCACATTATTGAAGTATCCATGTATCTGAAAAGAAGACAAATGCTATCTGACCAGTAACTCATTAATCACCTTGAAGACTTTATTCACAGAAGAGCTATTTAGTTTATTTCAGAATTTACCAGGAATAATTTTCATGTGGGAATAATAGCTTTTTAAATATTTATTTATTGTTGACAGTATTACATAAGTTCTCCAATTTCTCTCCCCTTTCTCCCCCTACCCCGATGCTCCTCCCAGCCTCTGCCCCACCCCAGGCCTTTACCATACTATTGTCTGTGGGCTATGCATATATGCATATATGTTCTTTGATTAATCTCTTTCCACCAGCACCCTCCTTCACCCCTTCTCTGAGGTCTGTCAGTCTGTTCCATGCATCCATGCTTCTGGACCGATTTTGTTTGTCAGATTATCTTGCGCATTAGATTTCACATGTAAGTGAGATCATGTGATGTTAGTTTTTCTCTGTCTGGCTTATTTTGCATGGCATAATAATCTCCAGGTCCATTTCTTGCTGTTGCAAAAGAGAAGAGATCCTTCTTCTTCTTTTTTTTTTTTTTACAGCTGCATAGTATTCTATTGTGTAAGTGTATAACAGCTTTTTTATTCCCTCATCTACTGATGGGCACTTGGACTGTTTTCAGATCATGGCTATTTTAAATAATGCTGCTGTGAACATAAGGGTGCACATATTCTCTCTGACTGGTGCTTTTCGGGATTCTTATGATATATTCTCAGAAGTGAGATTGCTGGGTGAAACGGCAGTTCCATTTTTAGTTTTTAAAGGAAACTCCATACTGTTTTCCAGCACCAGTTTGCATTTCCACTAGTAGTGTACTAGGGTTCCCTTTATTCTACATCCTTGTGGGTACTTGTATTTTGTTGATTAGGGAATAATAGCTTTTAAAAACATGCTTACTATGTACTGTACTCAATGCCTTATCTACATATTCTCAATATTTACAACAAATCTGTGAGATCAGCATTAGTTTCTAAACCTTGCAGGTAAGAAAATCAAGGTGGACTGGTTAAGAAAATTGAAGGTCACACAGTTAATTAGTGTCCATACTGGGATTTGTGCCCTAGGATACTCCCATATGCTGTTTGTACTTGCTCTTATGGGCTTCACTTCTATATCTCTACTAATTCTTTCGGTTTTTATAGGGAGAAAATTGACTTGCTTTCATTGGCTCTTAAGACCAGATGTTGTCTTGCCTACAGACATCTTCATCTTAGTAATAACAAGAGCATATCATACCTAATAATAGACAATCATGCAAATTGACCTCTGCTACACCTACAGCCAATCAGAATGAGTATGCAAATTAACCCAACAAAGATAGAGGTTAATTTGCATACGTTGGCGCCCAGCAGCCTGGGTCCTGGGAACTTTCTCAACACCCAGGTCACTTTAAGATAGGCCTGGGGTGAGTCCTGAGCAACTGGGAAGGGCCTGAGCCAGGGGGCTCCTGGGCAGAGGTAGAGCTGGGTGATCGGTCAGAGCTGGGGGGGCCTACCCAGAACCCAAGCCTCGGCCAGAGGCTTGGGGTCTTGCCAGGGGCAGAGCTGGCATTTGGAGGGAGTTGGGGAGGCCCTGCCCAGGTCCCAAGTGGAGCCTTGGCAGGGGCGGAGCCTGCAATTGGAGGGAGCTGGGGGTCCCCTGCCCAGGACTCAAGCTTGGGCCAGAGGCTCGAGGCCTTGGCAGGAGGAGAGCCAGTGATCTGAGGGAGCTGGAGGAGCCCTGCCCAGGACCTAAGTCTAGGTCAGAGGCTGGCGGCCTTGGCAGGGGCGGAGCCAGTGATTAGAGGGACCTGGGGGTCCCTGCTCAGGTCCCAAGCTAGACTGGGGCAGAACCTGTGATCAGAGGGAGCTAGGGGTCCCCTGCTCAGGCCCCAAGCTGGGCTGGGGCAGAACCTGCAATTAGAGGGAGCTGGGGGCCCCTGCCCAGGCCCCAAGACTTTAGGCCTTGACAGGGGTGGAACCGGAGATCAGAGGTGATAGGTGTGAACTACAGTGAAAACACCTTTTCTGACCGCTCATTGGCTAAGCTCCCTGCATGCCACTCGTAATATTCTTAGTAATTTGGGTATAGAAATCCAAAGAGGTGATCTAGGGCTTTTCCACCATACTCCTGGAGAAAAAAACAAAGATCTGCTGCCCTCGCTGGTTTGCCTCAGTGGAAGAGCCTCGGCCTGCTGACCACAAGGTCTGGATTCAGTTCTGATTAGAGCATGTACCTAGGTTACAGATCCTCCCTGGCTGGGGGCCAGGTCAGGGCTCATTCAGGAGGCAACCAATCAAAGTGTCTCTCTCACATAGATGTTTCTCTCTGTCTCTCCCTCTCTCTTCCATACTCTCTAAAAATCAATGAAAACATATCCTCAGGTGAGGATAAAAAGAAAAAAAGAAAGAAATGTCGTATCATATGAAAGACACATTTTGAAAATGCCTAAAGAAAGTTGTCATTTTTTCATGGTGAAGGAAGTAGAGTCTGTGTTGATGAAAACACCTTGGTGGCCATGACCTTATGGTTCCTGTGGGGAGTGAGCCTAAGCCATCAGTAGGACATCCCCTGAGGGCTCCCAGTATGTGAGAGGGGACATGCTGGGCTGAGGGATCCCTTCCCCAGTGTACAAATTTCATGCACCAGGCCCCTTGTTTTAAATAATAAAGGATGGTATACAGGATTTTATGTTATATGTCACTCTAGTAGTTACCAACAATTTCTTTGGTCAGATAGACACATAATGCTTCTTAATGTGGTTAATGCTTATTTCAAACCAATGTAGATTTCAAATGATGTAGAAGAGTAATTTCCAATTTTTTATAAGAAGAACTTACCAAAATTTGAAAATTGAGCCTAAATCCCAGCAATTATGACTCAGTTAATGTGAGGAACCTAGTTTTTAACAAGTTTATCTGTAATTTTGATGTTAATCATGTCCTTTAGCCACAATATAAGAATCACTAACATGGAAACATCAGGAAAAGTACAGAGTTAAGAAAGTCTTATATGTAGCCCTAGAAAGGGGGTAATTTGTAATACCAACTGTAGAGAGTGCCTGGGAAAGGCCCCAGAGCTGATTGTAATCTGAATCCAGCAGTGCCCAGCAGAGCCATGCCCTGGAAACATACCTTGCCAGAGGCAGGTATGTTGTCAGCCTGACCTTCAGCTTAGGTGCCAGGGGGTAGGTTTCATTATCTAAATCCAGCCAAGCACCAAGAACAAAAATAATTATCCAGGCCCATCCAGAAGTGACAATTACAAAGAAACCACAAAAATGCACATAATCTCCTTTGTCTTGGGCTTTAATAAAACTTTCTAATATTTTGCTATATAAAGTAAATGTGCTGTATCAGCTCTGGGTCACTGTCTCTCCATTAGAGGACAGCTGAACCACCCAGCCCCAGCTTTTTCCTTCTATCTCTGTATCTGTCTCTTTCTTTTATTTTCTCAACCCCCAGCACCCCTATTTAGGAACCAGACCACTCTCTAGCTTAACTGGATGCGGAAAAGAGAGAAATATTTATAACCAACCTCAAGAGCCTTAGCGTGTCCCAAACAGGCTTCAGATCTCTACTACACATGAACTTTTTTTTTTTGTAATATTTTTATTGTTTTCAGAGAGGAAGGGAGAGGGAGAGAGGGATAGGAACATCACTGATGAGAGAGAATCATTGATCAGTTGCCTCCTGCATATCCCCTACTGAGCATGTACCCTGACTGAGAATTGAGCCATGACCTTCTGTTTCCCAGGTAGGTGTTCAACCACTGAGCCATGCCAGCTGGGCTACACATGAACTTGATAGGTGACCTGAGACATGGTGAAGAGAATTTAGAATGTTGATCAGTCCTCAAGATAAGGAGACTAAAATTCTTCAGTGAGTGTTGTGCAAGACTGTGTGAGTATTCATGTGTGTGTTGATGTGGGGCGAGGGAGGAGCATATATAAAGTGTAATGATACTGAGGAATAGGGAGAGATCAAGATGCCTTAATTACGTCCCTGGAACAGTAATTTATAACCTGTGGGAAGGGACTTTTTGAGCAGTTTATTTGAACTGCCACTCGAATGTTTTCTGACTTAGACCAGGGAGTAGTTTTTATCAAATTATCTGGAAGATAGTCCTATAAGAAACAAAAAGCTGAAGCTATCTTTTATGGGAACTTTATAAAAAAATGGAGAGAGCAGAAACCATCAACAAAATAAAAAAAGAGCCCACTGTATGGGAGAACATATTTGGCTATGATACACTTGATAAAGAGTTAATATCCGCCAAGACCGGTTTGGCTCAGTGGATAGAGTGTTGGCTTGCAGACTGAAAGGTCCCAGGTTCGATTCCGGTTGGGGGCATGTACCTTGCTTGCGGGCACATCTCCACTGTGGGGCGTGCAGGAGGCGGCTGATCGATGTCTCTCTCTCATCGATGTTTCTGACTTTCTATCTCTCTCCCTTCCTCTCTGTAAAAAATCAATAAAATATATAAAAAAAAGAGTTAATATCCAAAATATATAACAAACTCATATAACTGAACACAAGGAAGATGATCCAGTTAAAAAATGGGCAAAGGATCTAAATAGACACTTCTCCAAAGGGAACATACAGATGGCCAAGAGAAATATGAAAAAATGTTCAAAATTACTAATCATCCAAGAGATGCAAATCAAAACAGCAATGAGGTATCACATCACACCTGTCAGAATGGCTACCATAAAAAAATCAACAAGTGAGAAGTGCTGGTGAGGATCTAGAGACAAGGGAACCCTAGTGCACTGCTGGTGAGAATGCAGACTCGTATAACCATTATGGAAAACAGTATAGAGTTTCCTCAAAAAACTAAAAATGGAACTCCTATTTGACCCAGTGATCCTGCTCTAGGAATATATCCTAAAAAACCTGAACCACCAATCAAAAAGAATGTATGCCCCTATATTCATAGAAGCACAATTTATAATAGCTAAGATCTGGAAATAGCTCAAGTGCCCATCAGTAGATGAGTAGGCGTAGATAAAAAAGCTGTGGCACATTTATACATGGAATACTATGCAGCAGTAAAAATGAAGAATCTTTTACCCTTTGAGACAGCATGGAGGGACCTGGAGAGTATCATGCTTAGTGAAATAAATCAGAGTAAGACTCATATGTGGAATGTAAGGAACAAAATAAACTGATTAAAGCAGTGGATCCAGAGACATGGAAGCATGGAACAGAGTGTGGAATCTCAGAGGGAAGGTAGGGGAGAATGGGTGGATGGAAGGTAATCAACCAAAGACCTTGTATGCATATATGCATATATGTATAATTATGGACACAGACAATAGTGTGGTGAAGGCCTGCTGGATGGGATCAATAGGGGGGAAGGGGGACATAAGTAACACTTTCACCAATAAAGCATTCTTTTTTTAAAAAATGGAGAGACCAAGATCACACTTAGACATCTGATAAAGAGATGAAACAATGGTGGAAAGAAAATCCTCTCTTATAAGTGGAAAGAAAATGCCTCTGGGGAGGGCGACGGGGAAGGGAAATAATGTTACTGTGGTGGTATTACCAGTGAAATAGGGCAGCATCAGCAGGGCTGGTGAGTAATGCAGGGGATGACTCAGAAGGGGGAAGGCTAGGCCATGTATCCTTAGCCAGTCCTCTTAGTGGTGGCAAAGAGCACTGTTAAAGTCAGGATCTACATAATAATAGCTAACATTAGTATAATACTTGCTATTGTTAAGTCCTTATCTAGTCCTTTGTTTTTATTACTTTGAGGTTAAATTATTTGTCCTCATTGACCTTGCAAGTGGGAGATGTGGGAATTGAACCCAGGAAAACTTCAGAGCAGTGTGCATTCTGCTGTACTATATAGCCTCAGTGCCTGTTAACTTTTCCTATTCCAGATGTGTAGATTATGCTGGCGACATCCTGGCCAGCTGCTTCTCCAACACATACCATTATTAATTGGTAGGGTAAGGGAACAAGTTACTACAGACCTCTGCTTGGAAAATGACTCTATGGGAACTCTTCTGTCCGTGCCAGACCTATAGAAGTTATTTAAGACATATTTACTTAAATGAAAAATGAAATAATCTTGCTTGTAATGGTTTGCGGAAAACATCTTTGAGTACTGTGCCCTTGAACAAGTCATTCTAATGACAAAAGCCAGACACTGTTCCTGAAAATAAGCTGAATTGCTTAGTGCAGGCTGGTAAAGGAAGCATTTATTATCACAGGAAAAGAATGTATCTTTGAAAAAAATAAAAACAAAACTCAAGCTATGTTTTTATGGAAGAACCCCCAAAGTCCAGACCCTTCATATTATCCTATTCCTCAGCTCAGCCAGGAGCTGATTTGAAAAGAAACCAACACTCCTCTGATTAGGCTTAGTACATTAATTTGGTTCATTGTGAACTATTAATGTACTAATATTATTTGTCTGCCCTTGAAGAACTTAAGTTCCATTGAGCAGGCGGGAGATGTTAACTCACTTTCCTTGATTCTCAGAGCTTCCCAATATGTCTTCCTTTCCTTTTTGCTGATGAAAATAAGCCTGGCCTGTGTGGCTCAGTGGTTGTCAACCTCTGAACCAGGAGGTGGTGGCTTGATTCCCGGTCAGGACACATGCCCATGGGCTCGATCCCCAGTGTGGGGTGTACATGAGGCAAATGATCAATAATTCTTTCTCATCATTAATGTTTTTCTCTCCCTCTCACTTCATCTCTGAAATAAATAAAAATATAATGAAGTAAAAATAAATTAAGAAGGAAAAGTAGGAGCTAATCCATAGGACCTGGGAAAGTGATTTGCTTTCTGAAAGTTAAGCCAACAGCCAAGAATCAACCCTCAGAAGATGGGAGGAAAGAGCAGTTGTCTGCATGAGTGTAAGAGCAGTGCAGATTCCTGCAGCTCTAGCAACCTGTCTCCTGCCTCTGGCAATTCTCTCTCCTACACTGAAGCGTGAGGAGATTTTTCCTCTCTTAGGGCCACACCTCCTTTTTTTTTTTTTTTTTTTTTTTTTTTTAGCACTGGGCTCCACAGGGAAGACAGCTATAGTGTGTTTATTTGAAGTGTTTTTTTTGTAATGTGTCTATTTAACAGCATTATTAAATAAAAGAATCTTAGATTGCATCAGGAGAGTGATTGCAGTTTCTTGAATAGAAAGCAGATCTGGGTACAACTATCAGGAGGATTAGAGAAAGTGTTTTCTGTCATCAAAATCAGTTTTTAAAAAGATGTCAGAAAACAAAAACAAATTTGTAGCAAGATAAATAATTGTGTGCTGCATTCATCAACGGAATGAGTTATTAAACCCGCTCAATGTTATGTACTGTTTCAGGGGCAGTGGTTTCCAAATGGTTTTTTGGCACTTTGGCCTTCAATTGGCCTTGCTATTTTCCACTGAGAAGCGTCTGACTGTCTCCACCAGAGCCTGGAGTCTAAGCAAAAATCCATGGATAGACCAACTGGTGTTCCTGCCGCCCTTGGGAGTAGACATGCTGGAAGGATAGGGGAGTGGGAAAGATTCTCATGAACACTTTATTTATTGGAACAGCAATCTGAATGGGGCCTCTAACCAAGAAAAGAGGATTGTTTTCAAACAGGTTAGAGAGAAGGAGTGTGTGAGCGTGTGGTGGGAGCACACTCCCAAAATGTGGTGCTGTTTTGCATCGTTTTTACCCTTCAGTCTGGCATTAGAAACTATTTATCAGGATTTGCTGATTCATGTTGCTGATGAGGTATAGCAGTACTGAAAGAATGGGAGATCTTCTAGATAAGTGTGTGGCAACTCAGCCTTTTTCTTTTTCAGAAGTTCTTTCCTTTTACACCTTGATTTTGAAAAGACTGGCAAAGAATTTGTTGAGAGATAAATAAATCTTTATAGGCTCTCCCCATGCTCAGAGGACCAGATTGTAAGTAATCCTCTTAGTAACACTAAGTTATAATATATAACTTATATATTAAATATATAAGCTGCTGTATATTTTTATTGATTTCAGAGAGGAAGGGAGAGGGAGAGAAAGATAGAAACATCAATGATGAGAGAGAATCATTGACTGGCTGCCTCCTGCACACCTCACCCACACCAGGGATTGAGCCTGCAACCCAGGGCATATGCCCTGACTGGTAATTGAATCGTGACCTCAGTTCATGGGTCGACACTCAACCACTGAGCCATGCTGGCAGGGCAGTAGCTGCTCTTTGTATGACAAGAAACTTCGCATAATAATACTAATTTTTTTTTTATAAAAAGTCTCAATTTGAAAGGAAAGAAGAAATACCTACCTAGTAAAAGGAAATACCAGGTGACCATTCTAGCTACACTCACTAGGGCAGCAAAAATGTTCACCAAATGAATTGAATTGGATGAATGAATGAATACAAAAACCTTAACAGGCAATGTATTCCTGCCACCATAAATATTTAAACAAAGACTAGACAATTGTTTGGCAAGATGTATATAGAAGATTGAAGCATCTGATAATGACTAGCTGAAGATCAAATGAGACCTTCCCAAACTGAGAGTCCTTGGGGCTAAGTGAAGAAAAATTGCAATCACCAAGTCAAGGAGAAGGAAAGTCCTGTGTTCAGGGCCAGCAAGTGGCTCAGTTTGCCTGGGCAAGAGAGGACAGAACGGTGATCATCAGGATTCCAGCAAGAAAGAGGTGACACACCCAGCCTGAGGATGATTAATTTGATGGCTATAATTAGAGTGAACTCTGAATGGGGAGAGAGAAATGGAAGCAGGAAAGCAAGCTAGGAAATTGTTGAAATGCTTCAGGGGAGAGGGGAGGAGCCTCAGCTAAGAGATGCTCTCTTATTCACATAAACCATGTGGGAGGCTCCTGACGCCCCAACATATTGTGCAATCCCTGAGCCAACAACAAAAAATGAGCTAGGAAGTGGATTTCCCCCCAAAGTCCCAGACTGGGTGGCTGACATCTTGATTTCAGCCTCCCAGTATTGGGAGTAGAGAACCCCGTCACGCCATGCTGGGCTTCTGATCTATACAACTGTGCACACATATTCGGTCTTTTTCTAAGCTGCTAAGTTTGTCATCATTTGTTTTCAGCAATAGCAAAGTAATGCAGTTGCCCAACTCTTTACTAGTTTGTGGGTAGTAATCTCATAAAACACACTGCTTCATTTTATAAACATCTGTAGCTATTTTATTCTAAGCTCTCATCAGGAAGTGATGCTCCTTAAAACTAGACATTGTATGAAGACTTTACTGAGATTGCTTTCTGGCCAAGATGAGTTTTTGACTTATCAGCTTTATCAGGTTTCAAGATCATAGCAGTATGGATTTTTCACTCCGTATATTAATTCAACTGATTTGCAAAAGATCTGTATATACTTGGCAATTTTAAATGCTGAATTCTGGGTACTCATCAGTGAGTTTGACACCAAGCTCTGTAAATTATTAATTCTATGCCAGGGACAAATTGCTTACTTGCTTCTAAACCTCTAGTTCTTCATTTGTAAAATGGGCATAAAAGGGCCTACTTGTGAGGCTTGGACATAGGTATAAAGTACTATTTTACTTCTTTACACTCTCTCCTTCATTGATTCTTTCTCCCTTTCTTTTTAAAAAATGTGATTTTACAAAAAGACCCTAAAAATAAACAAAGAAAGAGAAACAGTGAGGAAAGCATTTTGGGTTTCATTATTAGTTTCTTTTCTATATTCATTTGTCTTCCAAAGGACCCGTGACACCATAAGGAACACAAAGAAGAAATGTTGTCTGCTCTTAACAGGCTGACATGTATAAGGAGCCTGGAGGGACTCACATATATCATTTAAAAATGTTTGTGCTTCTCAGTATTTTCTTTTTCTGATGACAAGGGTGTGGTTCCTTTAGGAAGTGGGATTGTCCTAGTGCATTTTATAAGAACAATGAAGTAGTCTTTCCACTGCAAGTTATCTTTGGAAGAGAGAATGGGAACAGGAGGAAGAAATATGCATTTTTTTTTCAAGGTAGTGGTACTTGAGTGACAACCCCCGCTGCTTGTGGTGTACAGGAATGTCTGTAACAGAACATATAAACACAGAATTTATGACTAAATCTGTAGAATGGAAAAACCAATGACTAGACTAGGAAGGAAACTGTCATAATGGACAAATACCATGGCTGGCATAGATGGCATAGAAGGACTAACGGCTTGATATAGGGGCTGTTGAAGATATCTCAAATTATTAAAAACCTAAAGAAAAATCACTTTTTAATTTTTCTAATTGTTTCCCAAAACACACAGTTGAAAGATATAGCTACATGTAGTTGAATTTGGCTGCTGTTAAAAAACAAAATTTTACAAAGTTTAGGAGATCTTTTTCTTTTTTTATGTAAAAAACAGTGAAATTCTAACATTTCACTTGGGAATTGTGTTTGAATTCCAAATACAGATGTGTGTGTGTATGTCTTAATTTCCCATCAACGCAGATGTTTACTTCAGAAAGAAAAATCATTTTAGATGCTTCCTGAACTCTCATCCAATTTTTTTCCCCACAAGATTATTGTCTTGTATTATTACGAAACAGAGCAGCTGCTGATATCTTTTACATTTGTTGGAAAATTCTTTAACTTTTTTTTTTTTAAGTGAGGTGATTTTGTTTTAGTGTAGAATCTCTTCTCTCTAGAATAGAGAGAATAGAAATAGAAGTAACATAACTGATATTGGGGATATAGATTGCTGTCATGGAAAATGGGAAGAAAAACTGAGAAAATAAAATATTCTAATTTCACATTAGCAAGAAAAAGTTTAGACTTCTGACAATGGAACTGGTTTCCAGTATCAGATGACTACAAATTTTATACCATAATTAATCCACAATAAGTGACACACAATTTTATTCCTTATTGGGTAGAGCTTTCTAAATGCTAAGTCAAGCCACGTAAACTGTATACTTATACCAGTCTTAAAGCATTTGACTCAATATAATACAGGTATTTTTTATCTTTCAAATTTCCCTGTTCCTCTCTTTGCATCAAATTAGAATGAGAGAAAAGTCTTCATCTCAAGCGTGGAGTGTCTTGTAGTGAGACCTGGTAGACATTTTTGAGAAAGGTTTTTATAAACATTGGGAACAGCTTAAAATATGTTTTGAAAAATTCATCCTGATTTACTTGTTTTTGTGCTCCTCTTTCTTATCTATAAATTTTCCTGTGACAATTTATTGGACTTTCTGATGTAAAGTTGACTAGATGGTGTATGCCAGTTGCTCTGAGCAATTTAAGAGGTAGCATAGGTGTGCCTGGAAATATGTCTTGTAATGAGAATCTCTTTTGATTGAGGACACCAGAAAGACTAAATTTACAGTTGGAAGTTGGAATTAATAACCCAAGATATATACTTTTCCTTCAATGCCCTCTATACTGGAACAAAAAGAAACCCTTTATACAACTTGAAAAAATTATTTAAGGATAATGCTGCCCTCTCGGAGGGTGGTAAATTATGAAACATTAGAGTCCTGGTGCACAAAATTCGTGCACTTGGGGGATCCCTCAGCCTGGCCTGTGCCCTCTCACAGTCCAGGAGCCCTTGGGGGGATGGCCAACTGATGGCTTAGAGTTTGACTGGAGCAGGAAATAGGTTTAAGCCATCAGTTGGACATTCTTAGTGCTGCCTCGGACGTGGGAGAGGCTCCTGCCACTACTGCTGTGCTTGCTAGTGTGAGTCTGGCTCAGGGCTTCTTGCTGAGTGGCGCTTCCCCTGTGGGAGTGCCTGACTACTAGGGGGTAGCTCCTGCATTGAGCGTCATAGTGAATAGTCATTCTACCATTTGGTTGATTTGCATATTAGCCTTTTATTAAATAGAATTATTTCATAGTTGAATATCATTAAGAAGCCCTAATGAAATTATTGAGGGAAGTAGATGGTCTAGGATAAATCTCAAAGCTTCTGAGGTTGGTACTATGAAGAGTGATCTCTAGATTATGGCAGGTATCATTGTTGGCAAAAGTCTTCCAGAGCAGACCACTAGTCTTATGCACCAGGGAATTTTTAAAAATGGCAACTTTTTGCCTGGGTGATTGGTAGCTTAGTTGGCTAGAATGTTATTCTGATATATCAAGGTTGTGGGTTTGATCTCTGATAGGGCACATATAAGAAGCAACCAATGAATGCATAAATAAGTGGAACAACAAATCTCTCTCTTGCCCCTTCCTCTTTCTCTCCCTAAAAAATCAATTAGAAAAAGGCAACTTTATGACTTGTGATGCCTCCCTGTTTCTAAATATAAATTGGAAATGAGACTGTGAAATATGTAGAAGGCTTAAAATCATGTCAGCATTTTTGAAGAAGGGAAGCATGTGGTTAGATTGTGCCAAATTATTAGCATCTTGAGATTTTTCTCTACATCTAGGTGGGTGTATTAATGACATTTTCAGAGGAAGTAATCCCATCTGGTTCTTGGTTCTGTGCAGCTTGTATTGACTCCATATAGTTCCATTTATAGAAGCCCATTTTTAATAGAAATATTTCTAAATTAGATAAATTAGATAAATTAGTGGGTTGAAATTTTAACCTGGTAAAAAGAAACCATCAACAAAATAACAAGAAAGCCCACTGTATGGGAGAACAAATTTGCAAATGTTATCACTGATAAAGGTTTAATCTCCAACATCTACAGCCAACTTATACAACTTAATAAAAGGAAGATAAATGATCCAATAAAAAAATGGGCAATGGACCTAAGTAGATCCTTTTTGAAAGAAGACAGAAGAAAGGCCAAGAGACACATGAAAACATGCTCAAAGTCACTAATTATCTGAGAGATGCAAATCAAAATGACAATGCAATACCATCTTACACCTGTCAGAATGGCAATCATCAACAAATCAACAAATGACAAGTGTTGGTGAGGATGTGGAGAAAAAGGAACCCTTGTGCACTGTTGGTGGGAATGCAGACTGGTGCAGCCACTGTGGAGAACAGTATGGAGTTTCCTCAATAAACTAAAAATAGATCTCCCATTTGACCCAGCAATCCCACTCTTAGGAATATATCCTAAGAAACTGGAAACACTAATCAGAAAGGATTTATGCACTGCTATGTTTATAGTAGCACAATTTACAATAGCTACAATTTGGAAACAGCCTAGGTGCTCATCTGGAGATGAGTGGATCAGAAAACTGTGGTACATCTACACAATGAAATACTATGCTACCATCAAAAAGAAGGAATTCTTACCATTTGCAGCAACCTAGCTGGAACTAGAGAGCATCATGCTAAGTGAAATAAGCCAGTCAATGAAAGAAAAACACCACATGATCTCACTCATTTATGGGTAATAAATAACATTATAAAATGATGAACAAAAAGATAGATACAGAGGCAGTGAAGCATCATCAAACAGATTGTCAAACTACAGTGGGAAGGTTAGAGAGAGTTGGGGTAGTTAAGAGATTAACCAAAGGACTTGTATGCATGCATATAAGCATAACCAATGAACACAAGACACTGGGGGGATAGGGTATGCCTGGAAGCGAGGGCAATGGGAAGATATGATTACATGTAATACATTAATAAACAAAATTAAAAAAATAAACACATTTTGATTTCTTGCTTTGCTTCAGCAACTTTTAGAATTTAGTGATTAGGAGCTAGTACTGTCAGTGCTGCAGATAAGTTTGATGGCTGGTCAGAGGTGCTGTAATCTTAAAGACAATGGGTCATGGTGAAAAATTGAATAATGACTGAAGCCAAGCAGTTCTAGGCTAAAACTCAGCTTTGTTTCTTAGTATCTGTATCAGTCAAGATCCTCCAGAGAAAAGAACCAATAGGATCTATCTTATCTTATTTTATCTTATTTGTCTTTGAGGAACTGGCTTATAATCTGCCATCTGCAAGCTGGAGACCCAGGAAAGCTAGTGGTATAATTTCATTCTGGGTCCAAAAGCCTGAGAACCAGGAGAGTAAATGGTACATCCCAGTCGAAGGACAAAAAAAGACAGATGTCCCAGCCAAAGTAGGCAAACAGGAAATAGGCAAAATCTTTTTGTGCTTTTTGTTTTATTCAGATCCTCAGTGAATTGGATGATGCCTACCCACATTGGGGAGGGGAATTGACTGAGTTCTCCCAATCAAATGCTGATCTCATGGGGAAACTGACACACACACACACACACACACACACACACACACAGACAGACACACACACTCACTCACAAAACCAGAAATAATGTTTAATTGGGGTTCCCAGTGGCTGAGTTAATTTGACACAAAATTAGTTATCATAAAATGTGAGTGATTTTGGGAAAGTTAATACTGCTTTGTACGTCAGTTTCCTCACTGAAAATGCAGAGATAATAGCGACTTTGTCACAATATAGAGAGGAACAGAGTCAGTCTACTTAAGGTGCCTAACAAGGTAGGAAATTCATTTTTTTAAAAATAAGTTTTTAAAAATTTTTATTTTCAATATTATTTTTTATTAGTTTCAGGTGTACCACATAGTGGTTAGACAATAATATAATATAATATAGTATGATTCATCACCATACTTAGCTGTTACAATATTATTCAATAGGTTTTTGTGAGAGGGCGTTGAATAATGATATTTTCATTCAAAAAAAAGAACATGTTTGTTACAGAAAATTTTGAACACACAAACACAAAGGAGAATATAAAAACCTCTATAATCTCAACACTAATCTTTTGTAGTTCATAATATTTTCCCATTTACTTATATATCTTCAATGTACATTAGTATAAATCTTTCAATAATTAGTTCTTCTGGTGCATCAATTTTAAAGATTGTATATATTTTGCTGTAATTATTTATTGTGTATGTTTATGTTTTGCTATTCCAGACATCCTTGTGCCCGTATTTTGTACATGGATATTTTATTTAGGATAAATTCCCTAGAAATACCTTTTTAAGGGTTTTGATGAGTTGCTTACCTGTCTTGCCAAATATTGATCAACAGATACTCTTACCAGGAATGTATGAGGGTGCTCATTTCCCCTTACCTTTAAAATCCCTGGGAGGCAAAGTGGCGTGTTATTTGACTTTGCATTAAAAAACTATTAGTAAGATTAAAAATGATTTATTGATCTTTTGTTTCACATTTTTCCCTTTTGAATTGCTTTTGTGTATCCTTTATTTTATAAAAGATTTTTTTTTCAAAAATACTTTATTTCGTTAGAATTATTTTAGGTTTACAACAAAATTGAGTGGCAGCTATAGAGATTTCCCATATATCTCTTGCTCTCAAACAGACCTAGCCTCCCCCATTATCAACATCACTTCCTAGAACCAGATTAGTATCTTTATTATAATTGACTAGAGGCCCAGGAGACAGCTCATATGTTGAGCGTCTGCCTCCTGGTGGTCAGTGCATGTCATAGCAACTGGTCATTAGTTTGTTCCATTTGCATATTAGCCTTTTATTATATAGGATGAACGTACATCTACTAGTATGCATCATATTCACCCAAGGGGTTCACTCTTGGTGTTATGTACTCTACAGGTTTGAACAAATGTATAATGTACCCCCCATTATAGTATCATCTATATATATATAAAAGCCTAAGCAATTGTTGGACTGTTCAGTTAGTAGCTATGATGCACAATGACCACCAGGGGGGCAGATGCTCAATGCACAGGCATGGAAACATGGAACAGATTGATGCATCTCAGAGGGAAGGGAGTTAGGGGGAAGATGGGAAAAGATTAACTAAATATTTTATATGCATACTGGAAGCCTGGTGCATGGATTTGTGTACCAATGGGGTCCCTTGTCCTGGTCTGTGGGGTTTGGGCTGAAACAGGTAGTCTGACATCCCTCAAGGGATCCTGGATTGCAAGAGGGCTCAGGCCAGATCAAGGGACTCCAATGGTGCATAAATCAGTGGACCGGGTCTCTAGTAAAGAATATTTTCAATGTCCTTAAAAATCCTCTGTTATCTGCCTATTTATCATCTCCTGATTCCTGGAAATCACTGATATTTTTGCTGTCTCCTTAGATTGGCTTTTTTTAGAATATCATGTAACTGGAATCATATAACATGTAGCCTTTTCTGGTTAGCTTTTTTTTTCTCATTTAATAAAACATTTCTCCATGTCTTTTAATAACTTCACAGTTCATTCACCTACCGAAGGACATCTTGGTTGTTTCCAAGTTTTGCAATTATGAATAAAGTTGCTATAAACATCTGAGTGCAGTTTTTTGTGTGTATATAAGTTTTAAACTCCTTTGGGTAAATACCAATGATTTAAATTGCTGGATTGTATGGTAAGAGTATGTTTAGTTTTGTAATAAACTGCCAAACTCTTTTCCAAAGTGGCTGTACTACTTTACATTCCCACCAGCAATACAGTGGTACCTCGAGATACAAGTTTAATTCGTTCCGTAACCTTGAGGTGTGGGAAACTATGAGACGCTCGAGTCTCGGTAAACTGGTGGGTCGTGTGCAGCCGGCTGATCCGCACGATTACTCGTATCTCAACTCTTGCTCATATTTCAAAGCAAAAATCGCTCGTTCCATGGCTCGTATCTCAAAAATCTTGTATGTTAGGGCACTCGTATCTCGAGGTACCACTGTATATGGGAGTTCCTGTTGCTCTATATCCTCATCAGCATTTGTTGTGTAGTCATTTCTTATCATGTTTTGAATTTGCATTTTCCTGATTATGTATGATTAGAGCATTTTTCATATGTTTACTTATTTATATATATCTTCTTTGATGATGAGGTGTTTATTGGGGTGATATTGGTGAATAAAATTATATAAGTTTCAGTGTTCAATTCTAGAATACATCATCTGTATAATTGCATTGTGTATCCACCACCCAAAGTCAAATCTTCTTCCATCATCATATATTTGACTCCCTTTACCTTTTACTCTCCCGCACCCCTCTTCTCTCTGGTAAGCATCATACTGATGTCTCTGTGTTTGAGTTTTTGTTTGTT
The DNA here is from genome assembly GCA_011751065.1 of Lasiurus cinereus. NCBI lineage: Eukaryota > Metazoa > Chordata > Mammalia > Chiroptera > Vespertilionidae > Lasiurus > Lasiurus cinereus. The sequence goes on from JAAGEH010000030.1 coordinate 42,136,711, forward strand.
TTTATTGTTTGTTCATTTGTTGCTTTCAATCTTATATCTCATAGATGAGTGAAATCATATGGTTCTTGACTTTTTCTGTTTGTCTTATTTTGCTTAGCATAATTCTCAGGATTCATCCTTGTTGTTGCAAATGGCAATATTTCATTTGATCCTTTCATATGGCTGATCAGTATGGAATACTGATCAGCCATATGAAAGGATCAAATGAAATATTGCCATCTTCTTTTTTCAGTAATCTATCAAAGGATACTTTGGTTGTTCCCATATCTTGGTCACCATGAATAATGCTACAATAAACATAGGAGTGCACGTATCTTTGCAAATAAGTGTTTTCAAATTTTTCAGATCACTACCCAGAGAGGGGTTGCTGGGTCATATGGTAACTCCAGTCTTAATTATTTAAGGAACCTCCATATTGTTTTCTATAGTGGCTGTACCAGTTTATAGTCTCATCAGTACTGAATGAGGTTTCCTTTTGTATCCATAACCTCTCCAACACTTGTTGTTACTTGACTTGTTGATAATAGCCATTCTAAGAGGTGTGAGGTAGTATCTCACAGTTTTAATGTGAATTTCCCTAATAGCTAGTAAAGTCGAGCATCTTTTCATACATCCGTTGGTCATTTGCATGTCTTCTTATGAGAAGTGTCTGTTCAGGTCCTCTGCCCCTTTTTAAAAATTGTATTGCTTGTTTTTTTTGTCTGATATTCAGTTGTAGGAGTTCTTTACATATTTTGGATATGAACACCTGTCTTCTGCTATTTTTTCTTGGTTTATTTTATTATTGTTGAAAGTTAAGAGATCTTTGAATATTTTGAGCAATAGTACTCTATCAAATGTGTCTTTTGTAAGTATTTCTCCTAGTCTGTGGCTTGTCTTCTTAATTCTCTTGACATCATCTTTTGTAGAGCAGAAGTTTTTAATTTTAATGAAATCCAGTTTATTAATTATTTTATGGGTCATGCTTTTGGTATTGTATCTAAAAAGTCATAAGCATATCCAAAGTCATTGAGGTTTTCTCCTATATTCTTTTAATTTTATAATTTTTATTTTACATTTAAGTTTATGATCCATCTTGAACTAATTTCTGTAAAGAGTGTAAAGTCTGTATCTAGATTCTTTTCTTTCTTTCTTTCTTTCTTTCTTTTTTTTTTGCTGATGTTGAATGTAGATGTCCAGTTATTTCAGCACTATTTGCTGAAGAGATTATCTTTGCTCCATTGTATTACCTTTGTTCTTTGGCCAAAGATTAGTTGGCTATATTTATGGGGTTATATGTGTTGGCTCTTTATTCTGTCCTATTGATCTATATGTTTATTCTTTTGCCAATACCAGTCTTGATTACTATACCTTTATAGCGAGTCTTGAAGTCAGATAAAATCAGTCTTTCAACTTTGCTCTTCTTCTTTAAGATTGCCTTGGCTATTCTGGGTCTTCTGCTTCTCCATATAAAGTTGAAAACTAGTTTGTCAATATCCACAAAATAACTTTCTGGTATTTTGAGTGGGGTTGCATTAAATCTACAGATCAAGTTGGGAAGAACTGACATCTTAACAATAATAATTATTTCTACCCATGAAAATTCTTCCTTTTTCTGATGGCATATTTGTATTTTCTTGTTTTAAAATTTGAAATAACTTTTTATATCTTAGAAAAACTGATCTTTTGTATGGCTTTCTCCCTTCTCACATTAATTGAGTTTTTGATTGTGTAGACATTTTTACATTGATTTTAGGCCAGAACTTACAAATTAAAAATGTTTTTTTAAAGAACATTTCCCCACAAAGAAGAATTAAATAGTGACACTTATTTTTTTCTAGTTGGGAGTTAAAGAATGGTTGGTCATGATGTAGTCATTTCTTTAAATTATAACTGAATTTGATTTGCCAGTGTCATATCATTTGCCACTTTTGAAATCCCAGTTAACAGTTTTCTTTGTTGTCATTTACTTCTTTTTCTAAATGCTGAAAAGAAACATACCTGTTCTCTTTCTTTCCTCTAGCATGTTCTCCCTGCCACCTCCTTAAAAAAATCCAGGAAGAAATATATTACTACTCAGGAAGTCTCCAACTTGAGAAGAGTAATTTCAAAATATGCGCACTTGATTCTTTTGCTTTTTAAAATATATGACAGCTGCCGAGACCGGTTTGGCTCAGTGGATAGAGCGTTGGCTTGCGGACTGAAAGGTCCCAGGTTCGATTCTGTTTGGGGGCATGTATCTTGCTTGCGAGCACATCTCCACTGTGGGGCGTGCAGTAGGTGGCTGATAGATGTCTCCCTCTCTCATCGATGTTTCTGACTTTCTATCTCTCTCCCTTCCTCTCTGTAAAAAATCAATAAAATATAAAATATATATATATATGACCATAGTAGTACCATAGTAGAGAAGTGATTAAGAGTGTGGCTTTATCAAGATTAACCTTTGTTACCTATAAAATAGAACTTATTATCATATCTGAGGATAACTGTGAGGATTACCTGACATGACTATCTGTAAAGATTTTAGCACTCTCTCTGGAACACAATACTAGTAACAACAATAATAGTAATTACAATTACTATTATTGTCATCTAATTAATATTATTGAACTTAGCTGATTTGTAGTAGCATCTCTTCCTTGAGAATGAATATTAGGAGTGGGAAGCTGAGGTTGGTTTTAAATTTCTGCTTGAGGCTAACACATCCTAGGCTAGTTTAGCCTTTATGTTTGAACTCTCTGCCAAAATATCTTCCAGGCTTCAAGTTTCAGTCTGTGTAATGAACATCCTCATTGTAAGAGCCTCCAATCTTATTCTGTCTTTTTCCCATTAGAATTAACCATTTTTTCCTTCCCCTTGTAAATTATACCTGAACATGAGAGTACAGTGGTACCTCGAGATACGAGTGCCCTAACATACGAGATTTTTGAGATACGAGCCGTCAAGCGAGTGATTTTTTGCTTTGAAATACGAGCAACATTAGAGATATGAGTAATCGCACGGATCGGCCGGCTGCACACGACCTACCAGTTTACCGCGACTCGAGCGTCTCATAGTTTCCCATGCCTCAGTCAGTGTGCTTGTTTACCTCGTTGTCGAAGCATCTTTTGTGCATTTACATACTTTATCACATTTCTTTTTATAACCATGGGTCCGAAGAAAGCGAGTGGAAAGGTCAGTGCTCAGAAGAGGATAATGTCTATTGAATTAAAGCGTGAAATCATAGAAAAATATGAGCAAGGTGAGGTAGTACCTGCATAGTACTTCAACGATATGTACTGTGCTTAAACAGAAGGAGTCGATAAAGGGTATAACGCCAGCTAAAGGAGTTACAATGATTTCTAAGCTCCATAGCTCTCTCCATGAAAAGATGGAGAATCTACTGATGGTGTGGGTGACGGAGAAGCAGCTTAAAGGAGATACATTAACACAGGGCATCATATGCCAGAAGGCGCGAGCGATTTACGGTGATTTGCTGGAGCAGACCCTGCACACTTCCATGGACGAAGCATCGAAAGACTCATTTAAAGCCAGTAGAGGCTGGTTTGATAACTTCAGGAAAAGGTCCGGCATTCACTCCATCATCAGGCATGGTGAGGCGGCAAGTTCGGATGTGAAGGCAGCTGAGGATTACCTCAAAACTTTTTCTGAACTGATAGAAGCCAAAGGATATATCCCCCAGCGAATCTTCAACTGTGACGAGACAGGGCTTTTCTGGAAGAAGATGCCGAATAGGACTTATATAATGGCAGAGGAGAAGGCAATGCCAGGCCACAAACCTATGAAGGATAGGCTAACTCTCGCACTGTGCGCCAATGCGAGTGGCGACTGCAAGATCAAGCCTCTGCTCGTATACCATTCAGAAAACCCCAGAGTCTTTAAGTCACATAAGATTTTAAACGATAAACTGCAAGTTATGTGGGGGGGCAAACCTGAAGGCATGGGTCACCAGGCAGTTCTTTGTGGAGTGGGTAAACCTGGTTTTCGGCCCTCTGTTAAGAAATATCTACAGGAAAACAACCTAACCATGCAAGCCCTCCTCGTCCTTGACAATGCTCCTGCTCACCCACCGAACCTCGAAGATGAACTCCTCGAAGAGTTCAAGTTTATAAAGGTTGTCTACCTACCTCCCAACACCACTCCTATCCTGCAGCCCATGGATCAGGAGGTGATTTCTAATTTTAAAAAGCTGTACATCAAGCACCTGTCCCGGCACTGCTTTGAGGTGATGGAGAACACAAACCTCACCCTTTGAGAGTTCTGGAAGAACCACTTTAACATCGTAATATACCTCAGAATTATTGATCAAGCCTGGCTGGGTGTTACAACGAAGACTTTGACCTCTGCATGGAAGAATCTGTGGCCTGAGGCTGTAGCCGAAAGGACCTTCGAAGGATTTGAACCCGAGATGCCAGTGGAGGAGGAGATTAGTGTCTCTGGGAAAATCCATGGGCCTGGAGGTGGATGAGAGAGATGTGAATGAGCTCGTCTAGGAGCACTCTCTGGAACTCACCACGGAGGAGTTACAAGAGTTGCAGTCTCAGCAACATGTGGAGGTTCTCCAAGAAATTGGTTTCGAGGAGGAGCCAGAGGTGGAGGAGATCTCTACAAGTGAGATAAAGGAGATCTTAGGAATGTGGGAGAGGGTGTCACACTCCGTGGAAAAGAAACACCCCAAAAAAGTTGCTACTGGTCGTGCATCGGAGCTGTTCAATGAAACTTGCCTCACCCATTTCAGAAACATTCTGAAAGGGAGGAAGAGGCAAACCTCGTTGGACACGTTTTTTTTTTTTTTTTTGAAATCGGCCAAAAATGCAAAAACCAGTAGCAATTAAGTTCAGTGAAGATTAGTTAAGTTACATTCAGTTTAGAGATAAAGTGTAGCATTAAGAGTGTAATGAGTAGGTAAATACACTTTATAAAACCAGTTTATTCCTTTACATTCTCTTTTATTATGTTTTTATACAATATTTGTCATTTATAACTACATTTTTCTTACTCAAAAACTTGTAACAAGAACAACTGGGGTGGCATTTTGGGGGCTGGAATGGATTAAGGACATTTCAATTGATTTCAATGGGGAAATTTGCTTTGAGATACAAGCAACTTGATATACGAGCAAGGTTATGGAACGAATTAAACTCGTATCTCGAGGTACTACTGTATATACTTACATTTAAAAAGAATTTTATTGATTTGAGAGAGAGGAAGGAGAGAAACATCAATGATGAGAGATAATCATCTGCCGGCTGCTTCCTACATATTCCTTACTGGGGATCAAGCCTGCAATCCTGATATGTGCCCTGACAGGGAATTGAACCATGACCTCTTGTTTCATGGGTCAATGCATAACCACTGAGTAATACTGGCTAGGCTATACTTACATTTAATAATGTTAATATTTATTGAACTCTTACCATATGCCAAGTACTATGCACCTTATTATGTTCTGTACTCTTCCTAATAAACATCTGAGGTGGATACTATCATGTTCACCATTTTATAACATGTTACTATACTTGGTCTATTCGTTAGACCTCAAGATCATTTGCCCTGGAGAACAAGTTGTTGGATCTTTATTTTTCCAGAACTTGCATAGTAAGCAACAAGATAAGTTCTCCATAATGATTGAGCTATGGCACTCTCTCTCCCAAAGTGCCTCACTCCAGTTTCCTGGAGATGTTGCATTCTTCTCTTAGATATTCTCTGCTTGCTCCATGCCTCATGGCACTTACTCTGATTCTTCACCCTTCTCCATGGTCTTCTTTTGCTGGAGGTCTTGCCCCGGCCCAGCAGAGGCCCCACCAGAAGCTCAGAGCATGCTAGACTACAGCCATTATGAGCAAGAGGCAGTAACAATTGTGGGGGAGACATGTTTACATGACTCAAGTTTTTTAAAAAATTTAATAAATCTTTATTGTTCAGATTATTACAATTGTTTCTCTTTATTCCCCCACAGCTCCCCTCCACCTGGTTCCCACCCCATCCTCTTCCCTTACCCCCACCCTCTCTCCTTACCCCCCCATCCCCCACTATCCTCATTCATAGGTGTATGATTTTTGTCCAGTCTCTTCCTGCACCTCCACACCACTTCCCCACCTCTCCCCCCCAGAGAATTGTTAGTACACTCTCTTTATATGCCCCTAATTCTATTATATTCACCAGATTATTCTGTTCATCAGATTTTTTTATTCTCTTGATTTTTAGATTCATTTGTTGTTAGATATGTATTTGTTGTTCATAATTTTTATCTTTACCTTCTTCTTCTTCTTCTTCTTCTTCCTCTTCTTAATGAATACCTTTCAGCATTTCATATAATAATGGTTTGGTGTTGATGAACTCCTTTAGCTTTTTCTTATCTTGAAGCTCTTTATCTGCCCTTTAATTCTGAATGATAGCTTTGCTGGGTAGAGTAATTTTGGTTATAGGTTCTTGCTATTCATCACCTTGAATATTTCTTGCTACTCCCATCTGGCCTGCATAATTTCTGTTGAGAAATCAGCTGACAATCGTATGAGTGCTCCCTTGTAGGTAATTAACTGTTTTTCTCTTGCTGTTTTTAATATTCTCTCTTTGTCTATTGCTCTTGGCATTTTAATTATGATGTGTCTTGGTGTGGTCCTCTCTGGATCCTTTTGTTTGGGGTTCTGTGCACTTCCTGGACTTGTAAGTCTATTTCTTTCAGCAAGTGGGGGAAGTTTTCAGTCATTATTTCTTCAAGTAGGTGGGTTCTGTGAGCTTCCTGGACTTGTAAGTCTATTTCAGCAGGTGGGGGAAGTTTTCAGTCATTATTTCTTCAAGTAGGTTTTCAGTATCTTGCTCTCTCTCTTCTTCTGGCAATCCCATAATTCTGATCTTGGTACACTTGAAGTTGTCCCAGAGGTGCCTTACACAATCTTCACATTTTTGGATTCTTTTTTCTTTTTTCTTTTCCAGTTGAGTGTTTTCTGCTTTTTTGTAATTCAGATTTTTGACTTAATTCTTACAATTCTTTAGTCTGCTGTTAGGTCTCTGTATAATATTTTTTATTTCAGTCAGTGTATGTTTAATTTCTAGTTGGTCCTTTTTCAGCTCCTCTTGATCTCGCTAAATTTATCCATTTTTTTCTAGGAAATTCTTGAAAAACCTTATAATCGTGGTTTTGAATTCTATCTATATCCAGTTGTTTGTTTTCCCTCATTTCTTTCATTTGTGATCTGTTTCTCTGTCTCTGCATTTTCACTGCTTCCCCGAGTTGGTAGAGTAGCTTTATGTGCGAGGTGTCCTATATGGCCCAGTAGCTCCACCTCCCCAGTTAGCTGAAGTGAACTCTTTTTGTGGATTGTGTGTACAGCCTTGTTGTAGTTAAGTCTTGATTGTTGTTGGTATCACTGGGGGGAATTGATGTCCAAGCCAATTGGTTGTGAGGATCAGCTGTGTCTTTGCCAGGAGAACTTCTGTGCTGGAGTCAGCCTTATGATACAAGACTTGCAAAATTGCAAAAGCCTCTGTGGTCAGCTTGGATGGGGCAGAGTCTCAAGGCTGAGCAGATAGCCTTGGCTTCCCATCAGCCCTGCCTTATGAAGCTTCTGGATCTCAGAGTCCCTTGTTAATGGCTGCAGTCCTCAGTGTGTGTGTGCATGTGTGCCTCCAGACCTCTGTCTTTCACGTCTCCCCTGAGTTTCTGTGTGCTCCGAGGACCCGTATCAGTCTGGGTCCCCAGGGTCTCACCTGAAACTAGGATTCAGTGCATTCAGAAGTGGATTTCGGTGTAGTTGGGAGGTTCTGTCTTCTTCCTGCTAGAGAAAGCCAGCAGCACAGTCAGCAGTCAGTCCTCTCTGTGTGCACTGGCACACACCTCCAGACCTCTGTCTTTTGCGGCTTCCCTGAGTTTCCATGCACTCTTCCCTTTTATTGACAGTCCAGCATCCTCCTGTATGAGTCTCACCCAGAACTGGGGTTCAGTGTAGTCGGAACTGGGAGTTGGGAGTTTCCGTCTCCCTCCCTCTAGAACAGTGGTTCTCAACCTGTGCGTCGCAACCCTGGCGAGGGTCGAACTACCGAAACACAGGGGTCGCCTAAAGCCTTCAGAAAATATATATTTCCGATGGCTTTCGCCCCTGAGAAGTTGCGCTACCATCTGCAGCAGTGCTATTCAGCTGGAACGCACGCCGTTATGGATGCGCGTTCCAAACTGAATGCCTGCGCGCATGTACAGAAATGATTGCATTATCTGTCCAGGGCCTAAGGGGTAGGGGAAATGGGGGGAATGCTCCATAGTCCATAGCAGCGCATTACGTGTGTCCGGCGCTTGCTGACGTCATCACTGGGTGGACGCAGCAAGTGCGGGAGGACAGAAGCCTAGGAGGCGGAGAGGCAAGAGGCAGAGAGGCAAGAGAGCCTGCGAGACAGCCTGCTGGTGTAAAAAAGGTTAATAATGTAAAAACAGTACACACACCATACACACAATACTGTGTAAGTGTAAGGTGCTTTGTGTGTAATCATTACACAGTACACAAAGCAGCTTACACTTACACAAAGCACCATACATTTACACAGTGTGAATTACATCGGTCTTATACTATAAGAGACCACTATAAGATGTAGTTCACACTGTTCCCCAATGTATAATTATCTCCCATATCTTCCACTATTTTTCCATATTCTGAATGAGGAAACTGCTGAAATCAGCGGTTTCCGGCATTGAATCTGCCTCCTATTGATTTCATTGTGAGTGCAGCGGATTTTGTAGAAGAGAGCTCCTGAGAATCTCAAGTTACCACACAATCTGCTGCAGCCTCCTATTAATTTCAATAAGAGGCGGAGAAATGACAGTTTCTGACACATTTCTTCCTCTCCAATTTAAGTCAATGGGAGGCTGCGGTGGATTCCGCTCAAATATAGAGCATGTTGCTTAATTTTCTATATTTGAGCGGAATCTGCTGTGGCCTCCCATTGACTTGAATAAGAGTTAGAGACATGCGCTAGAACTGCATTTCTGCCGTACAGGGGATCTCTCCTCTGCGGAATTCATGGGTCTCCCATTGAAGTAAATGAGATGTGGATTCCACCGCAGAAATCGCCACTTCATAGTGTGAAAGAGCCCTGAAAGATGTCATGCTGTGCAGAAAATGCAGTGCATCCTATGATGTAGTTCACACTGTTCTATATAGAAAACTTGCCACTAATCTGGAAGAAAACAGATCCATTAGTTAAGCATGTGAATACGACCCCCTGGTCATAGTAACAGGTGTGTAATAGAAAACAACACAGGGAATAGTAAATAATAGGAAACTTTAACAAACTCTTTAGATGCGACAATCTTTTTTTTTTTTTTAGCAAACCATCTCATGACAATGGATCGTGTAGACAAGAATATTAGGAAAAGAAAATACACTGAGGATTTCTTGCAGTATGGTTTTACCTTAATAATTATAGCAGGAATTGAGAAACCACAATGTGTTATTTGTTGTGAAGTTCTCTCAGCTGAATCTATGAAGCCGAACAAACTAAAACACCATTTTGATAGCAATCATCCAAGCTTTGCTGGCAAGGATATCAACTATTTTAGAAGCAAAGCTGATGGACTCAAGAAATCTAGATTTGACATTGGTGGCCAGTACCACAAACACAATGTAGCAGCTGTCGACGCATCATATTTGGTGGCACTCAGAATCGCCAGAGCTATGAAACCTCACACCATTGCTGAGGATTTACTGTTGCCAGCTGCAAAAGACATAGTTTGAGTGATAATTGGAAATGAATATGTTCAGAAATTGAATGCAATTTCCTTATCTAATGACATTGTCCGCAGAAGAATAGAGGACATGTCTGCCAATATTCTTAATCAGGTGATCCAGGAAATTAAATCTGCACCACTACCAATATTCAGTATCCAGCTTGATGAATCTACAGATGTGGCAAACTGTGCACAGTTATTAGTTTACGCAAGGTATATTAATGATGGCGACTTTAAAGATGAGTTTCTTTTTTGCAAACCACTTGAAACAAGAACAATTGCACATGATGTTTTTGATGCAGTTGGTTCTTTTCTAAAAGCGCATAACATCTCCTGGGAAAAGGTTTGCGGTGTTTGCACAGATGGTGCTCCTGCTATGCTAGGATGTCGCTCAGGATTTCAACATTTGGTACAAAATGAATCGCCAGAAAGCAATCAGAACACACTGTATGACACATCGCCAAATATTAGTGACTAAGATACTGCCACAAGATTTACAAGAAGTAATGAAAAGCGTCATAACATGTGTCAATTTTGTTAGGTTGAGCGCCTTAAACAGTCGGCTGTTTTGGCAACTGTGCAATGAGCTAGATGCGCCAAACAATGCTCTGTTACTTCACACTGAAGTCAGATGGTTGTCAAGAGGAAAAGTTTTAAAATGTGTCTTTGAGCTTCGTGATGAACTGAAAACATTTTTTAATCAGAAAGCAAGACTGAAATTTGAAGCACTTTTTAGCGATAAAACTGAGCTGCAGAAAATAGCTTTCTTGGTGGACATCTTTGTCATCTTGAATGATTTAAATTTATCACTACAAGGACCAAATGCAATGTGCCTCGATTTGTCCAAAAAAATTAGATCATTCCAAATGAAACTTCAGCTTTGGAAAAATAAATTGGATAAAAATAAAATTTACATGTTTCCTACATTATTTGTCTTCTTTGAGGAACATGACATTGAGTCAGACAAAAAAAAATATGATGGTAACTTCTGTGAAAGAACATTTGCACAGGCTTGCAGACGAAATTTCATCATACTTTCCTGATCTACCTGACACCCCATTTGCACTTGCCAAAAGTCCACTCACAGTGGAAGTTGAAGATGTTCCGGAGACAGTGCAAGAAGAGTTCATTGACCTAATTAACAATGATGCAGCAAGAACAGATTTCTCTATGATGCCACTGACAAAATTCTGGATTAAGTGTTTACAGTTATATCCTATTCTGTTTGAGACTGTACTGCGCCTTCTTCCTTTTCCAACAATATATCTTTGCGAAACAGGGTTTTCCAGCTTGCTGGTAATCAAGTCTAAATACCCAAGTAGAATTGTTGTGGAAAATGATCTTCGCTGTGCCCTTGCAAAGAATGCCCCAAGAATTTCTGAATTAGTAAGCAAGAAGCAACCACAACCATCTCACTGAATTTGGCAGCATACTGTTGCAAAATATTGCACTGTTGCTTACTGTTATATTACTGTTGTTATATTTAAACCCATGCTATGCCATGGTGAAATGTTATTTATTGGAATTAGTAATAAATATTTCTCAACATATTAAATATTGTTTTTGTGATTAATCACTATGTTTAAATTATGTTTGATTTGTAGCAATGAGAATACATAATGCATATCAGGTATTTATATTCCGAATCATAACTGTAGCAAAATTATAGTTTTGAAGTAGCCAACAAAATTATTTTTTGGTTTGGGGTCACCGCAACATGAAGAACTGTATTGCGGGGTCATGGCATTAGAAAGGTTGAGAACCACTGCTATAGAGGAAGCCAGCCAGACCTTCCTCTGCCCCATCCTCTCCATTAGTGTGTTTCTGTACCTCAGCTTTTTGCAGCTCCTCTGAGTCTCCGTGAGCCTCTCTCTTTCCTTCTAATTGTAGAATTTCCACTCAGCCAGCTTTCCTGTGGTCCTGGATGATGTATGTTCTGTCTTTTAGCTGTAGTTTTGAAATTGTTGTGTGAGGCAGCAGTTTAGGTGTTCATCTATGCTGCCATCTTGGTTTCCTCTCTACGTGACTCAAGTTTTAGCATTGAATGTGTTTTGCATCTGTGCTTTTGCACAACCCTCTCATTTATCTTGAATACCCTTTCTTCCTTCAGGTGTCAGCCCTCGGTGGCCCTCTCCTCCATCACCTCTGCCAATGCTCCCTCTATCCATGTTACTCTCATAGCATTGGCTGCTCTCTGGTGAATCTGATGTTCTCCTGTCTGTACCCCTACCTGTGAGATCATTGAGGGCAAGGACTATGTTCTCTGTGCTCTGCAACTCTTAAAACCCCAGTGCAAGCACATAGCCAGTGTTCTTAATACTAACTCACTAAATCAACAGAAACAAGGTTCTCATGTTAGTAGGCCCCTGAATATTGTTTATAGAGTGTTTTAGGGACAGTATGAATTTAACAAAATCTGGCTGAATTTGAATAGGAGATGTGGAGAAACATTAATAAATCTCAGAGTAAATATAATTTGCATGTGCAATAGCTTATTCCCATAATTCAGAGTTTCCTGAGTGACTGAGAAGCTCCAAAAGTAGAGTATATCCCTCAGTCTTTTTTTTTTTTTGAGATGAAATAACCTTTTTATTGACATTGATGAGTTTCTGAGAGATTCCAGACGGACTCTTCAGGGATGGGGGTGGGGAAAAGGGAGGCCTGGTCTGTTGCTGAGTGCGGGCTGGCATATCACCTGTGCCTGCTGCCTGCCACATCCGGAAGGCAGCCCAGGGCTCCGGAGCTGAGAGTCCCATAACAGTGCCATCCCGAAACTTACCCAGTATCCCTCAGTCTTTATGAACAGTGCCGAGTTGTTGCCAAGTTAATGTCTTATACAACACCCAGAGTTCAGAAAGCAACCTTAATCAATTGCTAATATCAAAACATTAGTAGCTTGTGATTCCTGATTTATGGAGCATATTGAAAATATGCAGTTAGCTCAAAGTCTCATGAAGAACACTCTTAATTATTTTTCCTCCTGTGTGAATTTTTCAGCAATGATATGGCACTGGTGGTTCAAATTAATCAAAGTTTTCCAGGATCTTTCTTGCTGAGAAATGAATCACTGGATTTCTGGTGAATTATGGGAGGGACATACATATCTTTTCAAGTTTGTAGTGTGCAATGCAATATGTTGTAAGACAATCAAGTGAGATTTTTCAGAAGTAGTTTAGTTTCTCTTCTAGTTTTCTACAATCTGTTTGCAATTTATATTTTTAGCCTCATTTCTTGTCCTCTCTTTTTTAGTTTATATTTCAGTGACATAAGATTTGACAATCCCTGGAAGCGTTGTACACAATGGCTATATCAAAATTATTATATAGCCCAGCTGGTGTGACTCAAGGGTTGAGTATCGACCTATGAACCAGGAGGTCTTGTTTCAATTTCTGGTCAGGGCACATACCTTGGTTATAGACTTGATTCCCAGTAGCGGGTGTGCAAGAGGCAGCCAATTGATGATTCTCTATCATCATTGATGTTTCTATTGCTCTCTTCTTCTCCCTTTCTCTCTGAAATCAATAAAAATATATTTTAAGAAATTATTACGTAGAAGAGCTTTAGATAGGTAATTTGGTTGGAATAAAGGACTATATCCTTATTAAGACTAAATCCTTATATAGAAGTTTCATTTGTATAGCAAGCTAACTATATGTAGGAGAGGTGCTGCTTCTTAATGCTAACTCCATCCTTCTGGTGGCTTTGGCCAAGATCCTTGGAATCATTTTTTTAAAAATATATTTTGTTGATTTTTTACAGAGAGGAAGAGAGAGGGATAGAGAGTTAGAAACATCGATGAGAGAGAGACATTAATCAGCCGCCTCCTGCACGTCCCCTACTGGAGATGTGCCCGCAACCAGGATACATGCCCTTGACCGGAATCGAATCTGGGACCTTTCAGTCTGCAGGCCGATGCTCTATCCACTGAGCCAAACGGGTTTTGGCGGAATCATTTTTGACTAGTTCCTTTTCTCACTCTGCTTAATGCTTTACCTATCTTGTTAATGTCACTTTCAAATGTATCACCTTTCCTATTACCTTCATAGCTACCACTTTGGTCCAAATTGCCATTATCTCTTGTTGAGATGTTGCAATAACCTCCTAACTGGTCTCTCTACTCACATTGTTGCTTTTATGATCTCTCTCCATCTTATCTTTTGAATCTTGTCTCTTATTCTCATAGTTGCCTAAGTGATCCTGTTAAAACAGAATTCAGATCATGTCATTCCTCTGCATAAACTCCTCTGACAGCATCTCATTTTCATTCAGAATAAAAGCCAAAGTCCTTACAATGGCCAATAAGGTCCTACACTGTCAGCATATCTGTTACCACTCAATCCCTCTCTTACTTCGCTCTGTTCCAATCACACTGGCCTCCTTGCTATTCTTTGAGCATATCTGGATATGTTCATAGCTTTTGCAAATGCTTTCCCATGGTCTAGACTGCTTTGCATCTGAACACCCACATGATACCTCTTCTTTTATCCTCTGTTTCAATAGTTTGCTTATCTCACTTATCCTGTGTACTTCATTTGAAATTGCTTATTTCCTCCTATATCTAGAAAGTATTCTTTTTGGTTCTTGCATACTGCATCATCTTGGAGTAATTTGTACCTGTTTAACCATTCATTTTTTATTTCTCTTATGGGCTGCTCTTCCTTTGTTTACCCCTTAACTACAGGTATCCATTTCTAATGCTCTGTAATTCTTGTCACCTATTATTTGCTTAATCAATATTATTTTCTGAGGTTTTTAATTACCATTTATATGTTCATAAGTTCCAAAATTTCTTTCTTCAGCCAGGTGCTCTCTCTTTTGAGATGCAGATGCATGGGTTTTGCTACCTGCTGAACATCTCCATCTAGATATATTATTGGCACTTCAAAATCAACATGTTTAAAAGGAAGTCATCTTCTTTATCTAATAGGATCTTCCATCCATGTTCTCTATATTAATTGGTAGTACCATAGAGGTACTCCTCCCTCTCTGTTACTACCCACAGTCAATTAAACATCTAATTATCACATTCTGCTGTCTGTACCTCTTAAGTACTTCTCAGATTTGTTTCTCTCTCTGCACACTTTAATGGGTGAATGGTGGTCCCCAAAAGACTTGCTCACATCCAAATCCCTGGAACTTTTGAATGTTAACCATATATGAAAAAAATGAGTTTTCTCATATGTAATCAAGTTAAGGATCTTGAGATGAGGTTTTCCTGGATTATCTGGATGGATCTCAAATCAAATGAGAGCTGTTCTTATAAGAGAGAGGTGGAGGGAGAATTGTGACAGAAGAGAAGAAGACATAGACACACAGAGGAGAAAGCCCTGGGAAGGTGAAGACAGAGGCTAAGATTGGAGGGATGTGGACACAAGACAAAGAAGCCAAGGAATGCTGACAGCCACAAAAAGCTGGAAGAGACAAGGAAGGATTCTCCTCTAGAGCCTCCAGAGACTTTGATTTTGGACTTCTGGTTTCTAGAAATGTGAGACTGTGAGAGAATATATTCCTGTTGCAGTTAGCTTCCAGTTTATGATAACTGGTTATAGCACCACAGGAAACTAATACACTACTGTTGCTGGTTCACATCTTTGTCATTTTTGACTGGTTTATTGTAGTAGCTTCTCGTGGGTGCTCTGCCTGCAGTCTTAGCTCTCTCTCTTCACTTGTGTCTTCCATTGTGCAGCCAAAATAATCAAAACTCAGTCTGGCCTGGTCCTTTTCAGGGTTCAAGCTCTCTAATTCCCTTTGTCCAGCACAGATTCTCTCTTCTCCTACAGCTTTAGTATTTGGTTAGCCGGGTCCCTGTTCTCCACCCCACACTTTTTTTTTTAAACTTTCTTGTACTGCAAAACCTCAAACTTATATCATTGCAGCCATGCACTTTTTCTACTTCTATGTTTATCATACTGAAAAAATGTATATAGTTGTGTGGATTTTTATCTCTCTAAATTTGTGGTTCTCAATCTCAGATGGGCCTTTAAAACTATTCAATAATCTGGTCAGCTCCCTCTCCTAACTGTTCTCTGTGACTATACCAAAACATCATCATTGCTCTCAGGTACATTCTACTTTGTTTTATTTTGCCCCTCCCCAACTCCCCTGCCAAATTAATGGATTAGCTTTTGCTGCCCTTCATGAAAGACAATTCAAGGGTCTCAAGATAAAATTCCTCAGCTTTTTGTTCCTATCCCCATGAACTTTCATAGCTTCCTCTCAGCTTTCTGAGAAAGACATAGTTCCTCATTCCTTTGTAATTTTTTCTATTCTTTTAAAAAATCATATCCAGGTTTAATTTATTATTTTCTCTGTGGTTATATTTTTAGCTTTTCTAGTTCCATTAAGCATTCTCACATCTCTTTTATTTTAAACAAAACCAACTTCTTGATACTTTTAAAATAATCTGACCTGTTCTGATGAAAGTGAGAACACTTTTGCAAGAATAAATTAATCTGTTGTAAAAAAAAAATAGTGTTGCCTCAATCAAGGCTTTGAGTAGAGATCTAAACTTTTGTTTTTCTTCCATTTTATTTGAAATGAAAAATAGACAAAAAATACTAAATGCTGGCCAATGTTACCAGGACGTATCACTAATAAATGTTCTTCTCTTGTGGTGGAAGAAAGGATAAAATACAGTAGGTCCTTGGGTTACATCGGAGATCTGTTCCTATGGTGCAACGTAATGTGATTTTCGCCTTAAGTTGGAACCCACCTACATAAGCACCTACATCACTCACATGGAGCAAATACAATAGTAATGAAGTGAAACAGTAAAAAAATTTTAAAAGGAAGATAACAATTTCTGACCTTTATTTGTGATAAGTAAATAATAAAAAACACATAAAGCACATATGAACATATGTCAAAATGACAGAACTTTTAAAAAAATAAATAAATGGGAGATGATGACATAACTATGAAATGATGTATATTGAGTCCAACAGAACCTGAGGACTGTCTGTACACTGTTTTCAGCAAAACTCTCGGCCTTTGCAGTCCTGACTTACTTAAGGCTCACTCCTACTTGCACCACCATCTGCTATTACCTACTAATGAGGCTTTAAATCACTTTTGTCCAAACTGGTCAGAAAATGTGTACTCCCACCATCATATGCCACTGCAAATATATTCTATTTTTATATTCAATAATTTATAGATTAAAAATTATAGAATATTCATAACTTTGATAAAAGCTGGAGATTCCTTTTAAACATTTTGTGTTTTTTGTATGTGTATTTTTAAGACAAATAACAAACTGATCCTCCATAGTTGTCAGCCAGTCCTGCAGATGATCAACCTTGTGATAAATTCCTCCCATTGATGTGCCAACAACAATCAAGTCTCAATTACAACAGTAGGGACTAGAGCCCACATAGGAGGAGGCACATCTGGAATGCTCAACTTGGGTGACTGGGGAGGCTGTGCTCCTAGAACTTACAGAACTCCTACTACATAAAGCCATTCTATCAAGCCCAGGAGATGTAATAGCTCTACCTAATACATAGAAACAAACACAAGGAGCTGCCAAAATGAGGAGACAAAGAAATATAGCTCAGATGAAATAATAGAATAAAACTCCAGAAAAAGAACTAAACAAAATGGAAATAAGCAATCTACTAGATGCAGAGTTCAAGGAATGGGTTATAAGGATGTTCAATGAACTTAGAACTTCAATAGCATTAAAAAAAATTGTCAGAAATGAAGGATACACTAACTGAAATGAAGGAGGATTAAAGTGAGAAAGAGAGAAGCTGTGATGGTGGAAGCAGAGGTCAGCATAATGCCGTTGCTGAAAATGGACATGAGTCAAAGAATGAAGGTAGACTTTGGAAGCTGGAAAGCAAGGAACAGATTCTCCCAGAAGTCCTCCTGAAGTAACATATACCTTCTGATACTTAGTCCTGCATGACCCTTTTATAGACTTCTCCAGAATTGCAAGATAATAAATTTGTGATGTTTTAAGTGCTAAGTTTGTGGTAATTTGTTAAAGCAGAAATAGGAAACCAACACATTAGACTTTTAGTTAAAAACACAATATGATTTCTATCCTTTTAACCTAGAACTTAGTGACAGGTTATTTCAGATCTCATCCAAAGGGCACTGGGACTTTGCTATGTCAAGATGAGGTCACCAAAGCAAAGGGCCTGCTCACCCAGAAGCCACAGTGACTAATTCATTATATTACGGACTTTCTCTTGGACCCCTCTATGTGGATTGAATACCATGTTGTCCGGCCACTTGACATGAACTGCATCAAGGGCTTATGAGTTATTTTCTTGCTATAGCTTAGTTAATAAGTCTTAGAATTCTCAGCTTCTTCTCTATCTGGTTTGGAGAGTCAGAACATATTGGAATTTCTGTCTTAACACTTCTTGAAAATCTGATAAGTTGGCTGGCTTTAATGCATAGAGACCTTCAACTCTTGGTGCCCATTGGGGTCAACCAATCCAATTAGCAGTTTGGGAGTGTAAGATGCACTGTTTGGGCTCACAATTGTGCCAGAGCATTGACTCTGTTTATTTGTTTATTCACCCATGAAAAAAGTAATTTGTTGAATTAGTTAACCTGTGCCAAGAACTGGGATGAGAGCCAGGAATGAACAGCTCAGTAAGATATGGCCCACATCCTCAAGGAGTTCATATCCTAATGTGGAAGACCAAAAACGAGAAAGAATCATTAAAATAACACGGTAAGAGAAACAATTGAAAATATGCACAGGTTATCACTGATCCTAGAAAAATGGAGCTTTTCTGGGATAATGGGGGTGAGGAAGAGATGTCTCTGCAGAAACTGAAAAAGGAAGAGGAAAAATTTTTCATACAGTGGCAGGGAGGTGTGTATGAATGGAGGTGTTCTATCACATAGTGCTAGGTGTTCAAAATAAGAAGGGACAAATTAAACAAAAGAACAGGAAATTAAGAGTGTTCAAGAAACAATATGGTTGAGTGTATGATAGAGAATTGTGGAGGGGAAGCCTGAATAGGTAGACAGGGGCCAGAACTTGGAACACTTTGCATGCTCTGCACAGGAGCTTCAACTGGCTGTTTACATTTAGAATTCATAAGTCTTGTTTGTTCAGTTCATCAGCACTGTTCAAAACTTTGAGATCAGCAGTGAACAAAATGACAAAACTATTGCCTTGTTGAACCCAGCGTAACAGGGGAGACAGATAAATATGAAAAACACAGCAAGAAGAGGTATTGTGACAGCTCACAAGCCTGGATAAGGGTTTAAAAGTCTTCCTTAAAGATATAATTTCAGAGCTGAGTTTTGATGATGGGATTACCTAGGAGCTTGTTAAAAAAGAACATCTTTAGCCCCCAACCTCAGAGAATCTTATTCAATAGATCTGGGGTAGAGTCAAATATGATAGGTGATCCTAGTGCAGGGCTCAATATTTTTGCTTTCTCTAAATGGATTTCAGATGTTGGACTTCTCTATATTCTGATCCAGGAAGCTCAAACCCTGAGTAGCCTCTTTGAGATGTTATAACACACATGATACTTAAGAAAAACACTATTACAATAACTTAGTGCTGTTCTACCACATTACATGGTTCTTGAATGATGCAGAGCTACTTTGGATGGGCTATGGTTAGAAGCAGTTTGGGAAGTTCCAGTCAAAAAGTTGAATAATATAAGAATGTGCTTCCATAGATACTGAAGAATGAGGGAAGCTTTTCCCCCTTAATTTCTCCACCAGTTCCATCAACTTCCTGCCCTTGACCCCCACTGCTTTCCAAGAATATGGGGCTCAGCTACATAATCCCTATGAAGAAATTTGGGCTGAGGATACTTTTTATTTCTGTGTAGAACAACTTCTCTGAAAAACTAGGTGCTAAATGATGGGAATATTGTTTAGATCTTTTTACTACAGGTTGCATGTACTATAGTAGAAATAGCATAAAATTTGAAGCCATTTTTATCAGTGAACATTTACCTGCTTTGCAAAATGCTCAGAAAACAAAGAATAAGACCTTGACCTCGACATCCAGCTCACAATTGAATTGAAGAGACAAATCATTTTAATAACAATGTGGGAGTGAAATGATATAGATCTTACAGGAAATGAGGCAGCCAAACCCAGAGAGAGGGCTCACAAGGAGAAAAGCCCTTAGCTGGGACTTAATGGTTGAGATGAAATTAATTGGAAAAGGAAAGTGAGGTTAGGGCACATTTTATTTCCATCTTTTATACTCTGTTTCATCATGTGTGTTTGTGTGTGTGTGTGTGTGTGTCTTCCCACAGGGTGTCTTTATGGTCTATACATAACAGATTTGTCATCTGATAGAATCATTATTTATATAACTTCATTAATTTCTTATTTGATTGGAATGAAAAGTCACTAATTTTTGGATTAGATGACTTAAAATCAGCAATTTACTCGGGGTTTCCTAATGGATCATGTTCAAAGCAGAAAACATTTATTTAAAAGAGCCTTGTCCTTTGAGGCAGCACCAAATCACTCCATTAGCTTTGTTTGAAGTCTCATTAGTGCACCGTTCATTGTTTTGGGTTGTAATAATGGGCAAAGTGGATAACCACAGATGTGATGGCTTATTTATGGACCAGTTTGAGTGTTTAGAGAAGGATCAGATGGCCTTTCTCCTTTCCTAGAGAACCAGAGTGTCTCCTTTTCCTCCACTCCCTCTCCTAGCAGCCGAACTGTCTCTCTTTTTTGTCTGACGGCTATTGACATACTCAACAACCCCTTTGAGAATCTAATGCAAACCAGGACTCTTTATTTAAGAAAAATGTGTGAGATCAGATGAAAAGGATTAATATGGAAAGGTTGAAGATATCTCCCACCACTTTCCTGCCTCACCAACAGAATCCACAGTCTAAGAGAAGCTTTTTTTCCCTCTTTTTCTTCTTTTTGCAGAAGAAAAGCTAAGTTGATCTACTTAGAAAAAGAAGGGATGGGGAAAAAAGCTTTGGCCTGTGGGGATTAATGGAGGAGTATTTTTCCTGGCAGTTTTGTGAAGTAAGATCCTGAAATAACTGTAGGAAAGAAGTAAAATTGGTAGGAGAGCAAAAAATATTTCAGTAAATGCTTCTATGCACCCAGTGTTTGAATTCCTTGGAGCAGTAGGAGTGAAACATGGGGTCTCTTAGTTTTTATTTATTTATTTTTCCCCTTACACCGTGCTTCTTGGATGTGACAGAACTTTGAGACTAAATCATATTATGATTACATATGGATCCTCAGACGATTTTGTAAATATGGATTTGGAGAAATTGGGGATCATCCCTTACCCAAGCCTATCTGTAGACTTCAGTTTAATAATATCTGTCTTGGGGTCTAGATTACTAAAATTATCTCCTAACTTGTCTTTCTATCACCACTTTTCCTTTTTTCCAATCTTTTATGCATACTAGAGCCACACAGCTCTTAAAATGTAAATTAGATTATGCTATTTTCTTGCTTAAATTATTTTAATGGCTTCCCTATTTGCATGTTTCAAAGATTAAACTGTGTTTCTCAAAATTCATATCTTTTTGTCATGATCCCTAATACCTCAAATGTGACTGTATTGGGGGATAGAGTATTTAAAGAAGTAATTAATTAAAGTGCATTGATTAATGTGGGCTCTAATCCAATATGAATGGTGTCCTTACAAGAAGAGCAGGTTAGGACATGGGAACAGAAAGGAAGACCATGTAAAGACACTTGAAGAAGAGAGTCTTTTCAAGTCAAGGAGAGGAGACAGAGAGTATAATCTCACCATGAACTTGGAAATAGGAAAGCTAGCAATATTGTGTGAACAGTATTAGTGACCACCACAGCAAATCTCTAGGCACACAGAGATTTCTATGTGTCTAGGCCCACCAACCCCTGCCCCAGCTGGACTCTTGGCAGCCTGTCTAGACTCAGTTCTAGAAGGGTTGGGGCTGGGAGTGTTTTGGTCATCTTTGTATTCCTAGTGCAGAGTGTCTGACGTGTAGTAGGTAGTTACTAAACATTCATTGACTGAGTGAACAAATGAATAAATAAGAACATCTATTGATTACTGTGTTAGTGCTTCTTAGGCATTGCCCTCCCTTTAATACTTATGAAATGCTTCAAGACAGATTTTATTATCTTATGGATGTGCAAGCTGAGGTAGTTTGTCTAAGAAAATACCGTAAATATCAACAATCAGTGTATTCTCTTCATTTGGAGCGAAGAAGTAGGTGATTACATGTCTTTCCCTCTTTTACTCTTTTCACTGTGTGTTTTGAATGAGATGTTTTGTGAGGAGAGGGCATTATCATCTGCCATCTTTATTTTATTATTATTTTTTTAATTTAATAAATCTTTATTGTTCAGATTATTACAATTGTTTCTTTTTATTCCCCCATAGTTCACCTCCACCTGGTTCCCACCCCACCCTCTTCCCTTACTCCTCCATCCTCTGTCCTTACCCGTCTCTCCCTACCATCTCCCCACTATCCTCATCCATAGGTGTATGATTTTTGTCCAGTCTCTTCCCGCACCCCCACACCGCTTTGCGTCCCCCGCCCCCCGAGAATTGTCAGTCCACTCTCTTTATATGCCCCTGATTCTATTATATTCATCAGATTATTCTGTTATCAGATTTTTTTATTCACTTGAATTTTAGATTCACTTGTTGATAGATATATATTTATTGTTCATAATTTTTATCTTTACCTTTTTCTTCTTCCTCTTCTTACAGAATACCTTTCAGAATTTCATATAATACTGATTTGGTGTTGATTAACTCCTTTATATTTTTCTTATCTGTGAAGCTCTTTATCTGTCCTTCAATTCTGAATGATAGTTTTGCTGGGTAGAGTAATCTTGGTTGTAGGTTCTTGTTATTCATCACTTTGAATATTTCTTGCCACTCTCGTCTGGCCTGCATAGTTTCTGTTGAGCAACTATGGGTGCTGCCTTGTAGGTAATTAACCGTTTTTCTCTTGCTTCTTTTAATATTCTCTCTTTGTCTATTGCTCTTGGCATTTTCATTATGATGTGTCTTGATGTAGTCCTCTTTGGATTCCTTTTGTTTGTAGTTCTGTGTGCTTTCTTGTAAGTCTATTTCTTTCATCAGGTGGGGAAGTTTTTGGTCATTATTTCTTCAAATAGGTTTTCAGTATCTTGCTCTCTCTCTTCTTCTGGCACCTTGATAATTCTAATGTTGGTATGCTTGAAGTTGTCCCAGAGGCTCCTTACACTATCTTTATATTTTTAGATTTTTTTTTCTTTTTGCTTTTCCAGTTGAGTATTTTTTGCTTCTTTGTATTTCAAATCTTTGACTTGATTCTTGTGATCCTCTAGTCTGCTGTTAGATCTCTGTATAATATTTTTTATTTCAGTCAATGGTTAATTTCTAGTTGGTCCTTTTTCATATCCTCGAGGGTCTTGCTAAATTTATCCATCTTTTCTAGGAAATTCTTGAAAAACCTTAAAACTGTGGTTTTGAACTTTATATTCAGTCGTTTGCTTTCCTCCATTTCTTTCATTTGTGATCTGTTTCTTTGTCTCTGCATTTTGGCTGCTTCCCTAAGTTGAATAGAGCAGCTTTGTGTGCTAGATATCTTATAGAGCCCAGTGGCTCAGCCTCCCTAGTTACCTGAGGTGGACACTCTTGGTGCATCCCTTTGTGGGCTGTGTGCACAGTCTTGTAGTTAAGCCTTGGTTGTTGTTGGTATCACTGGGAGAAGTTGACCTCCAGGCCAATTGGTTGTGAAGATCAGCTGTGTCTACACTGGGAGAACTTCTGTGCTGGAGACATCCTTATGGGAGAAGACTTGCAAAAGCCTCTGTGCTCAGCTTGGATGGGGCAGCGTCTCAGAGCAAAGCAGACAGCCTTGGTTTCCCGTCAGCCCTACTCAAATAGGCCTTTGTGTCTCAGTTCCTGTGGTAATCATTGCAAGCATCTTTGAGAGAAAGCTATCCTCGAGTTTTTCCTGTTGCCAGACAGTCCAGTTTCTCCCCGAATGAGTCTGGGTCCTCAGAGTCTCTCCTGGAACTGGAGTTCAGTGCAGTCAGGAGCTTTTGTCTCCCTCCTGCTGAAATAGCTAGCTGCACACTCAGTTGCCAGTCCTCTTCTCATGTGTGCATCTCAGTACCTCTGCCTTCTGCAGCTCCTCTGAGTCTCAGTGTGCTTTTGTCTTTCCTTCTAGTTGTAGAATTTCCACTCATCCAGCTTTCCTGTGGTTCTGGATGATGTCCATTTTGTCTTTTAGTTGTAGTTTTGAAATTGTTGTGAGAGGCAGCAGTTTAGGTGTTTACCTATACCGCCATCTTGGTTTCTCCCATCTTTTTTTTTTTAAATTTTATTTGTGGATTCTTTAGTTATAAGATCTGAACATATTTTAAGGTATTTACTATTTGACTAAAAAACATTCTTTCTCAAAAAAGTTCTGTCTTTTCTGTGTTGATAGGATTTGGATAAATTTTTTTTTCCTTGAAGGTTGGCTTCTATTTGAATTTTAAATGTAATCCAGACTCTAAAACAAACTTGTTAAAATTAATATTTCTTTTATTATCAGAGGCCAGGGTTGGAAGAATAAAATGAGAGAAATATAGTTTTCTGAAATATTATTTAGCATAGTGATTGTTGTTATTGAATGGGCTTCTCTTAGACATTGTCAAGTTGAAAATGTCAACTTGGTGAATAGCCCAAGGAAGGGAGATGGTGGAGGTCTCAACCCTTTGCCAAGCCAAGTGTTGTCCTAGGCCAGAGCTTACTAGTAAATAGAGCTAGCATGTTGGGTTTCCCTAACCTTCAGTTTCTTGATAAAACACTTTAATATTAATGTGTAATCAAGAGAGAGTCTTGCTCTGAATCAAGCATTAACTCTCTTGGATCAACTGAAAGGAAAAAGTCTAGATGGATGATGACTGCATTGGCAGTTACTGAGCGCTTCCCCCCTCTACCCTCCAACTCCTGAGTTTGGTCTCACTTTATTACTTAATGCCAATGGCCCATCTATAGCCTTTTGGTTAGGTAGTTACTGTACCTTAGTAAATCTTAAAGCTCAGTGAAAACAATTTAATTAAGATAAAAGCGATAAATATGTTGTTCTATTTGTCTTGCCTAAAAAGACTATGATTGAGGAATTATAGGCTCTTTGGAAAAAAGCTGATTTCCTAAACTGAACTACTGCTGAGCAATTCAGTGCAGTAAGAAAATCCAGCTGAGCTGTTATTCTAATTTTCCCATTTGTTCTCAGGATTACAATTTTGATTGTTAGTTTTCAACTTGAAAGTATCCTGAGAATTTTTCCTCTTGATGTACTCAAATTAATTCTCAACACTATTTTATGGGCTATTAATGCTACATACAGGGGATACCATTCTTTTAGTTTCTGGCACTTATGTGGTATTAAGGGTATTTGATTAGACTAATAATAAGCTCATATCTCTTTGTGTTATAATGAATTGCTTTGTTGTTTGTCCTTCCCATTGATTGGGAGATCGTTGAGGGTAAGGATTATATCTTCTGCATTTTCCAATTAGTTTACCATTGCAACTTGAAATGCTACACTGCAGCTGGGACTCTGTTGCTGAGTAGCAATGATGCAATGGGACTAACCTTGTTAGAAATGCTGGAATTAGCTGAGAGCAGCCTTTTCCTTGGTCCATGTGCACCAGCCTCTCATACACACTGCAAACTTGGGCTCTTTGGCTTATCTCAGATGTGTTAGAAATATCTTGGTCTGCAGTGTCTTCATTTTCATTATTTCTGTAAACCATTGCTCCCTGACTATTCCTAATCCATTGTGCATGCTAGATATATGTTTGATGAGTGGACAAGTGAGGGTGTGTATGGATACCTCAAGTACCTCTGTGCTAGTCTTGCAAATTTCCCATCATAATAATCTCTTCTTTTGGATTTGAGTATTATCTAAGAAGACCTAAATGCAAATCCCTCACCTGGGAATTATCACTATCTTTCATATCACCAAAGGCAGGTCTTACAAATGATGATACAACTTGGAACAGGAACAGTTTGATGGGAGATAGTAGGAAGAGGAACTAGAAAGGCCCAAACTAGGGGTCTTCCCTCAGGATACCAGGATGCCAGGCTGGAATGGATTGTTGGTGGAGTCTCTGTGTATGAGGACCCTGAGCATGGGGGAATATAGCATATTATTAAAAGAAGGAGAGTTAAATGGAAAGGAGGGGCTGCCAAAGATCAATTACCAGCTCTCAGGTTTTATATAGAGAGCCCTATTTATCCTGCCTACAGCAAAGCTTGTGTCTAATGAGATCATGAGTGCAATGAAAACAAAGCCATTAAATGCAGGGTTTCTGAGTGGCCTAAGGTAGCCCCAACTATCTAATTTATTCCTTATCTTAGGAAAGTATATAAAGCAAAATCAAGGAAATTTTGAAATTAGTGAATTGAACAAAAAAACACAGCATGAAATAGCCCCGATAGCTAATTGTTAGCCCTCAGGGCACTAATAAACTAAAAGCTTATTTGCTTTACCGAGTATGAAACAGAAACCATCTATGCTAATAAAAGGGTAATATGCAAATTGGTCATGATGCCCTCACAGTAACAACCAGGCTGCGTGGGGTGACCAGATCAGCAGGGGGGTTAACAAGGGACAACCAAACGACCGACCAATAAACTGTGTGGGTTGACCAGGCCGGCAGGGGGGTTAGTGAGGGACAACCAAATGACTGAACAGCAGGCTGCATGGGGTGTCCAGGCCAATGGGGGGCAGTTGTGGGTGACAAGGCTGGTCGGGGGGGGGGAAGTTAGGTTTGATCAAGCCAGCAGAGGTGGGCAGTGAGAGGTGACCAGGCCAGCAGGGAAAGGCAGTTGTGGGCAACCAGGCCATCAGGGGAGCAGTTGGGGGTGACCAGGCTGGCAGGGGGGGGCAGTTAGGAGCAACCAGGCAGACAAGCAGGTGAGCATTTAGGAGCCAGTGGTTCTAGATTGTGAGAGGGCGTCCAACTGCGGGATTTGGGCATCCCGAAGGGGTACTGGATTGGAGAGGGTCCAGGCTGGACTGAAGGGACCCCCACTTGCCCCCAGTAACAAATTACGTGCACTGGGCCTTTAGTCCTATATAATATAATCTTAATATGCAAATCGACTGAATGGTGGAACAACTGGTCACTATTACATGCACCGACCACCAGGGACCAGGTGCTCAATGCAGGAGCTGCCCCCTAGTGGTCAGTGTGCTACCACAGGGGGAGCGCTGCTCAGCCAGAAGCCCTGAGCCAGGCTTGCAGCTGATGAATGCAGTGGACATCCTCCGAGGGGTCCCTGGACTGCAAGAGGGGTAGGCTGGGCTGAGGGATGGCCCTGGTGCACAAATATCATGCACCGGGCCTCTAGTAAATAAAAATAATAGTTTACACATGCACTGCATAGTTTATGAAGCACCTTCATGTGTATCTTTACAGTATTCCAGTAGAGCAGATAATTCAGTTGTTATTCCCCGTTTACAGCTATAAGTGCTGAGGCTTGGAGAAGGTACTTGGCTTGTTCAGCTTTATGTGGCTAGTAAGTGGTGAAGGTTAAATCAGAACCCAGGCCCTCCAGCTTGAATATGTGGATCTCAATAAAGTAAAGATTATGATGCTTATTTACAGGATCATTTTCAGAGTTAGAGATAATGTATTTATGGTGTATACACTACATCTGGCACAGAAATGGCACTCCATAAATGGAACCCAATACTAATTATTAATAATAATTATTTGATGTAAGCAAAGCTGACCTTATGCTTGAGACAGTGGCAAGGGTCACCTGCATATATTGTGGAGTGCCATAGAGGACCTGCTGGAAACAACCAATTAGCAGCCTGAGGATTGTTTATATACTTCCATGAGTAACTTCTCTTTCTTAAAACACAGGGACTCAAGGAGCACAACATAGCCCCACATTTTTGTGAGCTGAATAAATACTTTTCAGCACTATAATGTGCTTCTGCTCCCACACTAAAACCCTGTAAATATCAAAACCTCAGCTACAGCCAGGAAAATCTTAATAAACACCCGAGCTGAGAAATAAAACCATAATTTATTTACTCTATATCAGCTCAAACCCTCTTTATTTAAACAACCAACTTTACCAAAGTCAAAGCTGAATGCATGAAATACTCCTGGAAATGCTTAGATTAGGATGGCTGAGGAAGCGAAGGCTCTGGATGATTAAACCTGAACTGCTCTCCAGGAAAATGTAGGAGGCAGGTGTCCATCATATAAAGTAGGCATAATGATCTTCATTTTACTCGTAATGGGATTAGTGAGGGTAATTTATATACATCTTAAAATTAAGTCATTTTAAATGTGGTCAGTTTCATGTTTGTATCCAAAATGTTAGTAATGGATGATTCCATAAGAAGTTAAAAATGTACAGAATTTTATTATTTCTTCTTGTATACCACAGTTGGTTAAGTCCTATCTTAGTGAATGCATCTATGCAACCTCTCTGAGTGTGTTTTTATTCCTCAGGCCTCTGCTCCAGGTGGTAGGTATACTTGGAGTTTTTTCTTGGGGTAGGGGAGAGGGGTTGCTATGTTGGGAGCAAGCAGGACAGTCCTGTGCAGCTCTGATATCACTTGGGTCCCTTTGAGCATCCCATTTTGATTGGCTGAAGTTTTCATTTCCTACATTACTTCTAGATCAGTGAGTCAAAAGGCTTCATGCTTCTGCTAAAAGGTAGACTCAGACTGAAAGGATTTATTTAACTTAGAGAATGCCCTTCAAGGAAGCACATTGGCTCTTTAAAATAGTATCTTAGAGTTGTTAGCAATAACTACTAGCTTGATCTCTAATATGAGTAATTTCTCTCAGGAAGTGACTTGAATCTTTGGGGACATCTGGCTCAACACACCATCGGCACAGCTGGGCTGAGGAAAAGTTGTATTGATGAGACAGCTGTGGTGGAGTGGACTTGACATGGAGTTAGAAGACTGGGTTGGGACTTCAGCTTTACCAGGCAATCAGCTGAATGTCTTTGGCAAGTTATCCCATCATATTAGCACCTCAATTTCCGTAATTTGAATTTACATTTATAATCAAAGATTTAGCTGCTTAGATACTGGACCACAAATCCTCTAGTGCTGTGGAATGATCCTTAAAAAACGTTTACATAAAATATCTTAGTTTCCTAATCCATATACCGTGAGCTTGTTGTAACCAGTGTTATTAGTTGATTAATTTACTTTTTTGTTTTGTTTTGTTGTTTTTGTTGAAGGGAATGGAAGAGCGTAGGTTTCTTCTCATGCAGGTTACAGTGAGAACTGCTCCCCTCTTTAAAAATTTTTCGGAAAACCACACGACAACAAACATTCCTGTGTAGCAAATATATTTCATGACTATTTGGAGGTACTGGAGAGAGGAGAGAGCGTGTTGTATTGATATATTTAAACACAGAGGAGTAAACTGCTTGAAGTGGAATATTAGACATCATTATGTTCAAATTCTCTGGCCACCTCCACCCTCTGGTGTCTTCTTGTGGCCTTGCCAGTGGCTGAGGCCTGGGCTCCTCCAGAGTGTCCTCCTTTATCCCACAGCAGTGTAGCCCAGATCTGGGTCTGACTCGTCTTGCACGGGAATATGAAACACTTCTGTCAATTTATTATAAAGGCTAATTTAATGAACTCTTCTCTGTTTAAATAGCTCCCTTCTAGGTTCTGCCCACGGTGAGAGCGGTAGGACTTACCTTTGATAACCAAAAAAATTTTCACAAATGCAAAAGAATTTAGTGTGTGGAAGAAGGTTGTGTGTGTGTGTGTGTGTGTGTGTTTGTGTAGTCAGTTTGTTTTCATAGCACTTGGTTTATTCTGTGAATATATTTACCTTGTTCTCCCCATAGTCCATGCTCCATTACAAGCACAAGTTAGATTGTGTTTCCTTTCCTTAAAACTTCACACAGTTCAGAGTAAAATTCAAGTTCCGGATGTGGCCTTCAGGGCCCAAAGTGCTTCTGTCTTTGACCTCTGAACTCTGACCTGCCATGACCTTCCCTTCATTGAGCTCCAGTCACAGTGGCTTCTCGGGACCAGCCAAGCACCTTAGCACATCAGGGCCTTTGCAATTCCTTCAAATAGCCAGGCCCCAGCTTCCCCTCACTTTCTCCAGGCCTCTGGGAAATGTTTCAGGATCAGGGAAGTCTTCTGTGACTGCTTGGTAGAATTGCACCTCCACTGTTTCTTTACTTACTATTATTTAATCACTTGTATAATTGTATATTTATTTTTTGTTTTCCACACTAGAATAAATATTCTAAGAGTAGAGTGTTGCTGTTTTCTGATTCAGTGCTCGTTCCAAATCTCCTAGACCAGTGGTCTGCAAACTGCAGCTCGTGAGCCACATGTGGCTCTTTGGCTCTTTGAGTGTGGCTCTTTCATAAAATACCGCGGCCTGGGCTAGTTTATTTTGAAGAAGTGGCATTAGAAGTTTAAGTTTAAAAAATTTGGCTCTCGAAAGAAATTTCAATTATTGTACTGTTTATATTTGGCTCTGTTGACTAATGAGTTTGCCGACCACTTTCCTATACAATTGTCTTATATAAATGAATCCCTTAGAATGAATGAATGTATTTAGCCAACAAATTTTTCTTTCTTTCTTTTTGTTAATCCTCACCTGATATTTTTTCCACTGATTTTTTTTAAAGAGAGTGGAAAGGAGGGGTAGAGAAATAGAGAGAAAGAAAGAAGGAGAGAGAGAGAAATGAGAGAGACACATCGCACATTGATGGGTTGCGTCTTGCATACATCTCCATTGGGACCAGGCACAAAACTGCAACCCAGGTACATGCCCTGACAGGAAATAAAACCTGCGGCCCTTTGGTGCACATACCGACACTGAGCCACACTGGCCTGGACCCAATAGATTTTTCTTGAGCACTTTTGTGTGCCAAAGCACTTTTGTGCAGTGTGGATACATCAGTGACTAGGGAGGGTATGCAGTGTGGATACATCAGTGACTAGGGAGGGTGTGCAGTGATATTTTGAGAATAAGTTATGCAAAGATCCTTCCTTAAATGCAATGCTTCCCAAATGTAAAGCATGGTTCCTTTATGTTCCTCATTTCCTCTTTCTTTTTTTCTTCTCACTTCTAAGTATCAAGAGGCCCATTGCTCTATATCAGAAATTGGTCATTTTTTTTCTGTAAAGAGCCAGATGGTAAATATTTTAGGTTTTATTGGTCATATTGTTTCTGTTTCAACTACTCAACTTGGCCATTGGAACACAAAAGCAGCCATAAGCAGTAGGTAAGGAATGAATGCTACTGTGTTCCAACAACACTGGCCCATAGTTTTCTAACCCCTGCTGGAAAGAAAAAAGCTTTCTCACAAATCAATGCAAAATTTGTCAGAGCATAGTGCGATACCTTTCTTTTAGTAATTGACATTTTAGCGGATCCTGAGAGAGCTTCATCTAACACAAACCAGCGACTAGTACAGTAGTCCTTCTTTATCTGCAGTCTCCTTACCCATGATCAACCCAAAAATATTAAATGAAAAACTCCAGGAATAAACAAGTTATGTTTTAAATTGCACGCTGTTCTGATTCACGTGATTAAATCTCATTCTGTCCAGGTCTGTCCCACCCAGAATGTGAATCATCCCTTTGTGTGATGTATCCACGCTGCACACCCTCCCTAGTCACTGATGTATCCACACTGCATATTCTCCCTAGTCACTGATGTATCCATATTGCACACCCTCCCTAACCACTGATGTATCCACACTATGCATCCTCCCTAGTCACTGATGTATCCACACTGCACACCCTCCCTAATCACTGATGTATCCACACTGTGCATCCTCCCTAGTCACTGATGTATCCACATTGCGCATCCTCCCTAGTCACTGAGTAGCCATCTCAGTTATCAGATGGATGAGGTATCACAGAGTTTGTGTTCATGTAACTCTTATTTACTTAATAATGGCCCCAAAGCACAAGAGTAGTGATGCTGGTGATTCAGATGTACCAAAGGAAGCTGTAAAATATATGTATACATAGGAAAAAACATAGTACAGTTGGTGTATGGGTCAGTGCTATCTGTGGTTTCAGGCATCCCTGGGGGTCATAGAATGTAGCCCATGAGTAGGGGGGAAGAGAGGGTAATGAGGGGATTAGGACACATATGCAATAACTTAATCTATGAAGGAATTAAATAATAATAATAAAAAATAAAGATAAGGGGATACTAGCATAGTGGGATTTGATGAATCAGCAAAATGTCAGAGGGGAGTTTAGTTTGGGGAAGGGAACTTTCCCAGTCAACCTCAAAACTATAATTATTATGCTCAAGTGAGGCTCACCCCATTCCTCAACAAAAGAAGAGTCAGTCTAAAGAGATTTAAAACAAAAAACAAATGGAACAGTAACCAAATCACTCCAACTTCTATTAACTTCAAAGTGGTATGACGAATAAGTGTTCTCTTGTGATCAGGTTTTAATACCTTTACCACCGGTGATCTGTGGCATCTGGTGGTTAGAGGGCTGCATTTGCTAGGGATTGCATCTCCAAATTTCAGACTGATTACCACATTGGTCTGTGCAGTTTTTCTCAGGTTCAAATTCCAAATTGTTGTTTTATGGTTTATTTTTCATGGCATTATTTGCCAGAAAAAGTGGTCTATGGTGAGCA
This sequence comes from Lasiurus cinereus, assembly GCA_011751065.1. Taxonomy (NCBI): domain Eukaryota; kingdom Metazoa; phylum Chordata; class Mammalia; order Chiroptera; family Vespertilionidae; genus Lasiurus; species Lasiurus cinereus. The sequence continues at coordinate 42,168,989 of JAAGEH010000030.1, forward strand.
TGCTTGATAACTACTGAATTTCTGGATCTACAGACTGGCTTCAAACTGTGTGTCCACAGGGGAAGTTGTACTTATAAATTATAGGTAAGATGCTGTGTTGCATATGATCACTGTTTTATGTCAACTCTGTTAATTTGAAACATACTGATATCTGGCAGAGCCAAAACACATTTTTTGGCTACTCAATATGTATGTGAATATATATAGTTTTTCTTTTACAAAAAATACTAGAGGGAAAAAGAGCTGATGAGTCAATGTATTTCACAAAACAGAGTTTCCACATATAGATTACAGAGAAAATGTGCCTCGTTAGTAAGATGTTATTGTATTCTGGTAACCAAAATTAGAAACATATGTAGGAAATGTTCCATTGTTTTTTTAGGATTCGAAGTTCAGTCTGGACTATGGGTTGGTATTTAAATTTTAGTGTTTATTCTTCTTGAGTGATAATCAGCTTTTAAGATGATGTTTCCTGATGAAACTTAAATAGTAATGTAATGCTGCTGTAGAGATTTGGTTTCTTGGGTTTGATACAGAATGGATTTTTTTAAATCTCAAGGCTGAATGAAGCACACACTTGGTAAGAAGCAGGGAGACTAGCAAGGCTGTGCCAGAAAGGAAAATTTATTTTGGAACATTGTCCTGTTCAGTGAGAGGGGAAAGTGGGGAAAGGTGGAGGGGGTGTTTATGGAAAAAATGACTTTCTTAGCTTAAATAATATTAATAATAAGTTATCCAAAGAGTTATAAGGTTATCTGGGCTTTTTTTCTTTGGCTTGTTGCATGTAATTCTTTACCAAGAGGAAAAATATTTTCCATTTTATTGCCCAGGAAATAAATTTCTATATATTTCTGATGACAATATTTCAAATATATACACTTCAAACAGGATCAGACTGATCATTCACACATCTCAAATTGCTTTTATTTGTTCTTTTTCCTTCAGAACCTTTCCCTTCTCCTGTTTTTCTTCACCTTCTTTTTGCTTGAATCTGTTATAAAAAATAGTGACATTAGGCAAATAATTTGTTTTAAAATGATACTTTATGTAACTAGACACTTCACATAATGTGGACATTAAATGCAAAGCCAAGTAGTTTTGTTAACATGAACATAAGCCCTTCCTATTTCTAGAACAAGATGTATTATGTAAACCCTGATTGTTTTCCTCTTTTGCATCCAAGTTAGCTCTATTATATTAGTATCAGCAGATGGGTTTAATTTGAGTAATTTTTCACTTTGGACCACCTCATGCTTTTTCCTGAGAGCCAAAAATGAGAGTGAGCTCATAGAAGGAATTGCATAAATGATACTCCTTAGGATTATTTGAGAACTTGAGTGGTTGTACCCAGTTGATAATAAAATAAAAAAAATAAGCAATAATGAAAGATTATCGCAAACCCCCCAAAGCTCGTTTCCACCTCTGGATATTATAAGAGCTACATCAGATATTTTGACTAATATGTTAACTGGAATTTAAATTTAGAGTATATTTTTTAATTGAACTGAAAATTTAAAATTATGCATATTTTAAATAATATAATACTTTCATTTTTATTTAAAGATTTAACAGCATTTTCATCTTCATTATTTGACTTATTGTGCCAACCTTATGCGATAGGCATAGTGTCTCCCGTTTACTAGAATAACAGCCCCAAAGGTTAACCCAATCACTGGCTAGTAGAAGTAGAATTAGATCTAAAAATCAGACAGGAATTGACAGTCAAATGTGACTACAACATTGTCACATTGGGCATATGCTGTGTGAATTTTTGTGTTTTATTTCAGAAAGAATCCAAAGTGGTAGTTTTACTAATCTAGATTTAATTTAATGAAAATATTGGAAACCGCTAAAATACTACATTCCTCATGACCAGATACCTAACATAACACTATTAAAAGCTACAATTAGAAAAAAGACATATCATTTTCCCTACTTTGACAAAACAACGAAAACGTGTCTCAATTAAACTTTCCACATTGACAACTACTTGTGGAATGATGTTGTTCATAAGTTTGAAGTTGTGCATGGTGGGCACTGCATCTTTGCACTGGAAGCCGAGCCTTACCTTTTCCCTCTGGCCATGTGGGAGGGACAGTTCTCTGTCTCTGTCTCTAGGTGTGGCCATGTGACCTGCCGTTGCCAATGAAACATGAGGAGAGGGACATCTGGATGGAAACATTAAGGACCGGGTGTTCCCTGTGCTCTGCCTTTCCCTTTGGCAGTCATGGAGGCACATGTTGAGATGAAGATGCTATTACACTGAAGCAGCCAGGAATGCCCAGCCAACATATGGAGGACAGCTGCCTGGAAAGCATCTGGGACCAGCAACCCAGCAATGGACTCCTAGAACAAGAAATAAACTTGTGTTTTAAGTCACTGAGATTTTTGGTTACCATAGCAACCTAGTCTCTCCCTGTCAATTAAAAATGAAACTGAATGTACTGAACTAACATAGCATTTTAATTTCCAAAAAGATCCCTGTGGGCCATGGAGCACTATTTTCTCTATTTAAAAAAAATGTATTTTATTGATCTTTCACAGAGCAGAACAGAGAGGGATAGAAAGCCAGAAACATTGATGAGAAAGAGACATAGATCAGCCACCTCCAGCACGCCCCCCCTGGGGACATGCCCGCAACCAAGATACATGCCCTTGACCGGAATTGAACCTGGGACCCCTCAGTCCGCAGGCCAACGCTCTATCCACTGAGCCAAACCGGTTTCGGCTATTTCCTCTTTTAAACATGCTCTTTCCCTTGAAGGCCCCCAAGAAACCGTACGGCCATAATATCATAGAGTTATTGAATAATAAATTGGTAGTCTAGAATCATGAAGGACAAATTCAGAACTTTTTAAAATTATTTTTCTAATGAAGTCGTTTATATTTTGAGAATTTAAAACCTATCTAACTAAACAATCAACCACAATTTATCATTAATTACCTATAGCATCTCTTTGAATATATGCCAACGAAACAGTTCAAAGCTTATTAACTATATATAATACATGTATGTATATATATGTATGCATACACATATATTTAAATGGTAGAAGTTACTGTAAATATTTTAACTTTTCTTATAATATGCAGAGTGCCATAAAACAAGTGACCACTCCAGGGATTTGGTGCCTTTCAGAGGAGAGGTAATAACTAGAACATAAGCTCCATGCTCCAGGTCAAGCACATAGAGGGGGACTTAATTGTAGAATAAATAAGTCAATGGAAAGAATTCATGTAGCTGTGCCCCCAGAAAGTAAAAGGTGCAATGTGGATGCCTGCAGGGGACTCTGCATTTCTAGATCACCCTGAGAAGTGAGATGGCAGATGAGCCAATCTATGGATGTATTTGTGGAGAACTAAGATAACTCCCTGTACGTGGTAGAAAAAGTACTGCATTTGGAGACTGAGGATCTGGGTTTACACTTCTAATTAATTCAACACTTGAGAAAATCAGTTGATTCCTTTGAGACTCAGTTTTCTCAAAAAAGAAGGGATCTAGTACACTCTCTCACATGATCCTGAACTTGGGGTCTACCTGGAATCCCTTACAATTATATGCAGTCTTGGAGTGTAATATGTATGTATGTTCTTTTCCAGAATTGAGAGTCAATGGTTTGCCTCTTTCTCAAAGGGATTAAGAGCCCAAATGGTTAACAATAAAGTGTCACAAGCCTGATACCATGCAGCTTCCAAATGCCAGAGAAAGGAGAGCAGAAGTTGGAAGTGAGGAGGTACTTTTATCTCCAAACATCTGTTTACCTGACATTGTGTGTTTAGTGGCTAAACTAGGCCCAAGGACCAGTTTTAAATGTGGAACAGGAAGGTCAGTATAAAGCATCAATGATTTGTAGTGTACACGAGGTCAAAGTCTTTACCCCACAGCTTATTGTGAAGACCAGCAGTGTGATCAGTCCCATGAGTTGCTTTAGAGAATCATTCAGAGCTGCGTGACTTGATTCAGCTGGGCCAGGAGCTCCCTCCTCCCTCAGTGACAGTGGCTGTTTCTGACTTCGGGGTCCCTCAGTACCAGGTTCTGCAGGTTTGGGCAGCTCTTGTTTTCCCACACTCCTAACCAGCCGGCTTCCATGCTGTCTGGCATCTGAGCCAGGTGTTCATGTCCCCTGTAAAGATGCACTCATGCTTCTCCCATAAAAAAGAGTTGTTTGGAGTTCTACACCAGGAGCACAGCTCCAGGGCACACTCAGTCCTGCTTCAGCCCCGGAGTGTCACAGGAGAACCGCAAGAAAGGGGACCCTGAGGCCCACGGACCTTGGGACCTATGAGTGACAATTGCTGATATTTGCCCGAGCCTATTGCCTGACACTTGTACCTATTAAAAATGTAATCCTAGTAACAAAACTGTGAGGTAGACAAACGTCTTCTTTCTCCAGGAAAGGAGGCTCAGCTTAACTGAGTGGTCACAGGTTGTAACTGTAGGGATTTTCCAGAAATCAAAAGCTGGCTACCCTACTCTAATCTGGGATTCTCTGCCCTGAAGCCTGATTCCTTCCTCGTTGAATAGTTCTGAACTTGTCCTGTATTTGTAAAATTGAAAAACAGTAACAATAATGTCCGTGTCATAAATTGTTGTGAGGATTATCTGTTAGATGTATAAAAGGGCTTTGTGAAGGGGAAATCTCATTTCCACATAAGACTTAACTTGGTACCTGTCCATGTCACCATGGAATTTATTCCAACAGCCATCTAGGAACAAAAATAGAAACCTGGAGGAATTTGAGCACTTGGGACAAAGATGCAGATACTAGAAAGGAGGAAAAGCATGCTTTGGGGGAGGGAGAGGTTTTCAGACTTTTCCTAAATAGCAATTGTCTCCAGGCTTAGCACTGATGGGAAACAAGAAGAATCAGTTCAACTGCTGCTTGGACTCAAGGCTCACTCTTCCTGCCCATGTGCATGGGCCTCAGCCACACGAGGCAGGACGACCACAAGAGTGCCTGACTGGGGTCGGAAAACATGTCCTCCTGCCTCGGGGCTAATGGGGGCGCTTGGCAGAGCTGATTGCTCCCTCACACGCAGGCTTGTCAGTGCCTCCTTTCCCAAATGAGCGGGCATTTCTGCCACCTCACCACATCTGCTTTTCCACTGGAGGTTAAGTTTTGTTAAAATAAAAAACATTTTTTTCTTTTACCAATGTTTTGCCTGGACTATTGGGCAAAGCGAAGGCCCCAGAGAGCTGACTGGATGGCAAAAGCAAACAATAAACCTCACTTGACCTCAGAAAACACTCCCTGTCTCCACTTAGACCTGTGTAGTCAGAGGTGCTGAAACTGTGAGTGTGAGAATGTTTCCAGGCTCCCTCCCTGCCCTTGCCCCTCCATGCTCCCCAGTCTAGTCTAGACTTGTTCCTAGATTTTTGTGATTTAGATCCAAAGAATTGGCAGAGAGGGCAAATTGTGTGGGAAAGCAGAGACATAGAGCACCTGGGGAGGGTTTTGGGGGAATTGGTGTGAAATAAGAGGACCAAGAAGAAAGGGATATACACTGAGTGGCCAAATTGTTTTGATATCTGAATGCATAATAATCTGGCCACTCAGTGTGTGTGTGTGTGTGTGTGTGTGTGTGTGTGTGTGTGTGTGTGTGTGTAAGAAAGAGAGAGAAAGAGAGAGAAAGAAAAAAGAGAGAGAGAGAGAGAGAGAGAGAGAGAGAGAGAGAGAGGAATAGGTTAACTGTTATAACAAATTGACAATAGATGGCTCAAATGAAATAAAATTTTATGCTCACATTACAATACTGGGTGGATGAAAAATATTGTGATGGGAATTTTGATATTTTAAGGAAAAAATGATTATAGGGGGGGATTCCTTTTGCTTTTGCCAAATCCTTGACCTGCTGAATATACCAGCCCTGCTGAATTCTTGGTCCTGACCCACTGAATGGGCCAACTGTACTGGTTGAATCCTCCATCCCAGCCCTGCTGAACACAGCGGCTGTGTTGGCCTCTTTCACAGCCCCAGCTTCATGCACCACTCTGGCTACCTGGGCCTCATCAATCACACAGACTGCTCTGACCTTAATGGTCGTACTGGCTGGATCCCTGGCTCTAGACTTGCCTCCATCAAGCTGGCTATAACATTCTGGGTCCCTACACACAGCCCCTCTGACCACACCACTTGTGCTACAAACCATGCTGCAACCTCTGTTGCAATGCTTGAACTGCTGCTACAGAGAGTAGTTCTATTTGTAATCAATGAATTTGCGCCCTATAAAGACAGGAATTCTAACACATTTGCTTTTGGATAAGGAGCTATAATTATACATGGTGCTTTACAGAATAGACTTTTAACAGAAGAGAATTTCCTTCTGGATTAGGCATTGCTGAGAACAAAATCCTCCATTTATAATTTAAGTTAATTGATAATTAGAAACATTTCCCACAAAATGGCTTCTGGCTCTGTACATTTTTTTTCTTTATCGATTAAGGTATTACATATGTGTCCTTATCCCCCCATTCCCTCACCCCCTACTCATGCCCTCACCCCCTAATGTCTGTGTCTATTGGTTATGTTTATACTAGAGGCCCAGTGCACAAAATTCATGCACCGAGGCAGGGGCAGGTTCCCTCAGCCCAGCCTGCACCCTCTTCAATTGGGGACCCCTTCAGACATCCTTCTCATAATCTAGGACTTCTCGCTTCTAACTGCTTACCTGCTTGCCTGCCTAATCACCCCTAACTGCCTCTGACTGATAGCCTGATCATCCCTAACTGCTCTCTCTTGCTGGCCTGATTGCCCCTATCTGCCTCTGTCTGTCTGATCACCCCCAACTGCCCTCCCCTCCTGGCTTGCTTGCCCCCAACTGCCCTCCCTTATAGGCCTGATCTCACCCCCAACTGTCCTCCTCTGCTGGATAATTTGGTTCTGAGTGATTGGTTTCTATGCCAGTCAGTATCAAAAGCTCTGCCTCCTAGGCAGCCATTGGTTCTTCATAGCACCCACATTTGGTTCTGATTGGTTGGTTCCTATGCCAGTCAGCATCTCTGGGCCTATCAATGGGGCCTGATCAGAAAGGTGGGGCTGATCAGCAGCTTTGGTGGAGGCCTGAAGAAAAATGGAGGTACAACTGTTGGCCAGACTGGGAGAGAAAGAGAGAGGCAAGTGCCGATATAAAGCTTGCCTCAGAGGCATAGATAAGTCCCTGCTTCTCTCTTCAGGCCTCTCTCTGGCCTTGATTTGCAGCCACCTCAGCAGTCAGTGCTGGGGCACTGCGCTGGCTGGTCAAGCCTTGGTTGTTACTGGTTGTTATGACCCAGGGTTTTTATATATTAGGATATATGCATACAAGTAGTTTGGTTGATCTCTCCACCTAACCCCCACCCTCCTCTACCTTCCCTCTGAACGTTTGACAGTCTGATCCATGCTTCTTTGTTTCTGGATCTCTTTTGTTCATCAGTTTATGTTCATCATATTCCACAAATGAGTGAGATCATGTGATATTTACCTTTCTCTGACTGATTTCACTTAGCATAATGCTCTCCAGGTCCATCCATGCTGTGGCAAACAGTAGGAGTTCCTTCTGTACATTTTAAATCTTACTTTCCCTTCATCTCCAAATACTTCTGGGGCTGGGAGGTGTTCACATCCTAATGTGATGTCTGGCCCTGCACTTGAGTGTTGTGATGCTGGCATAGTGGGTGTTTCTGTTCTGATGATGAGCAATAATTCATGACATGTGCAAGTGATTGTGAACCTCATAAATATATCCCTTTAAACCTCAACTACTTACATTGCCAACTCAATGTTTCTTGGATTTCAAAATGCTGTGAATATAACTTTTATAAATTTTAATACATTTTATAAAAATGTCTGACTCTGGGAACACATTGCTAGGGGCCTTGAAGCTAAAGCTTCCTTAGCTTAAATTGCTTCCCTGGACATCAGCAAGGTGGGGGCAAGGGAAGAAAGGGAGTGGTTAGGAGAGAAGGGCGAAATGGTGGTGAAAAACCAAGGATGCGGCAAGTTTCAAGGAAGAAATATTACCAGGAGCACATTCCACAGAGAACCTAAGCGAGATAAGAACTTGGATAGAATTCTGGTAGACACAAGGCCATTGCTGACCTCACTGGACATGGGCAGATATTCCATGTTTGTCCTCTTTCTCTTTTCTAGAATGGCTTCTAAAACTCCAGGAATTGGAAGCCAATGCTATCAGCTGGCAAACATGATTAGATACTTTAAGATAAAAGAAGCTTCATGAATTCTGAGAATGTGTTTTAAGAGAATTTGGGAAACATTTCTGTTATAAAGAAGGTTATGTTGTTGATTAGAGAGCCCTGATAGCAACAATCTACATAACAGCCCCACTGGTGAATGTGCAGGGCCAGCATTTTTGTGGATGTTGCCCCATAACAAATTTCCTTGAGTATGATGATGTTTTTTCCTTTATTTCTCAAGTGTGTGTATCATCTCTAGAAGTGTCATTTGGGTCTTTTAAAAAAATCTCTCATTTTTTCTCTGCCTCATGTTCATCTTTTCCTCTCCCTTTCGAACTTAAAAATCATAGTTATACTAATTATTTTAATGTCCTTTTCTGACAATTCCATCATCTCTATGATTTTTGAATCTCATCCTATTGTTTGATTTTTCTCCTGATTATGGGTCATCTATTTTACTGGTATTTTTTGTTTGGGTGCCAGACTTTGTGACTTTATGTTATTGGATGCTAGATTTAGTCATATTTCTGTCTTCCTTTTTTTTTTGTTTGTTAATCCTCACCTGGGGATACTTTTCCCATTAATTTTTAGAGAGAGTGGAAGGGAGGAAGAGAAAGAGAGAGAGAGAGAGAGAGAGAGAGAGAGAGAGAGAGAGAGAGAGAGATGTGAGAGACCTTGGTTGCCTCCCAAGGTGCCAGGATTGGGCCAGGGATCAAACCTGCAACCCAGGTACATGCCCTTGACAGGGAATCAACCCAAGACCATTTGGTATGTGGGCAGATGCTCTAACCACTTAAAAACACAAGCCAGAGTGACTTGGTCATCTTTCTTTCAGTGGTACTAGACTTTGTTCTAGTATGCAATTAAGTTACTTAAAATCAGCTTGAACCTTTTGGGGCTTGCTTTTAAGCTTTATTAGGGCAGGTCAAGAGCAGTCTTTTAGTCTAGGGCTAATTTAGCCTCAGTCCTAAGATGATACCCTTCTGAAGATTCTACCTAGTGCTTTGGGCATTAGGACATTTTCCCCTTCTGGCTGGTGGGAACACAAAATATTCCCAGCACTGTTTGAGTTCAGGGAGTTATTTGGTCTATTGGTTCTTTGCCTGGCCCTGGGGCAGTTTCCTCTCATGCATGCTAAGCTAGTCATATTGTAACCGGCAAGATTGGAGGGGACCCTCTGCAGCTCCCTGTTTTGTATTCTTTCCCACAGATTCTAAATTCCTTGGCCTCTCTGTACTCTGAAGTCTGTCTCCTCAACCCAGGGATACCACGCTGATCTCTGTTCAGGTCACCCCTGCTCTTTGCAATAGCCTGGAAATTCTTCTAGGCAGTAAATAGGACTCATCTGTTCCTATTTTCCCAGGGATGAAGTTTCACATGGCTTGCTGTCCAATGCCTGAAAACCATTTCTTTCCCCTTATAATTTGTTTGGTTTCCCAGTTGTTTAAGGTGGAAGGGTAAACCGGTCTTGTTATTCCATCTTGGCCAGAAGGGAAAGTTTATGACATGTTGATTTTTGATTGATGGCTAAGCGTATGTGTTTCTCCACAAATATTCCTAGAATTTATTGTTTCTTAAACATATAAACAAAGACCTGTCATGAAAATAACTTATTTTCTACTTCTTCCCAGGTCTAAACCTCCCACAGTAGAACATTTTTCTTCTCATTATGTTGACTGATTTTTTAAATTTTCTTTTGATAAAGAATGAGTTTTCAGGAAGATCTACAGAAAAGCACATTGAAAGAATAGGAATCCAGTTTGGACGGTCCTTGGCTTCTTGAAAGAAGTATCTCTAACTCATAATTAGTTTTTACCATAGAGTGGTTTTCCTGAAAGATCTGCATTGGTTAAAAAATATATTGAACAAATGCAGGCCCCTCATATACCTCTTAGTTTATCTAGATTTGCTTTCCTGTGTTACTATAATCTATTAGAAACAAACAACCCAACCAGTCACTGACTAAGACAAAATGAACTATAAATTACAAACCAGCAGCTTTCTAATAACTACTAGAGGCCTGGTGCATGAAATTCATGCACTTGGTGGGCAGATATCCCTCAGCCCAGCCTGTGCCCTTTTGCAGTTCAGGAGCCCTTGGGGGATGTCCGACTGCCTTGGAGGTGGGAGAGGCTCCTGCCATTGCAGCTCTGCTTGCCCGCTGTGAGCCTGGCTTCTGGCTGAGCAGCACTTCCCTTGTGGGAGCGCACTGACCACCAGAGGGCAGCTCCTGCATTGAGCATCTGCTCCCTGGTGGTCAGCATGTGTCATAGTGACTGGTTGTTCTGCCATCCAGTTGATTTGCATATTAGCCTTTTATTATATAGGAAAGATAATTCCATTGCAACTATTAATTGTACAAGTGATTCCACCTCTGTTGATTCTAGAATAAGGAGCAACGGAGTGAGAGCTTCTGAGGCAGTAATCCCTGCCTAAGGTGCGAACACTGTGGATGTATATCCTAAATCTGGAACGAAACATTTCCAAAAGTTGAAGCCTAAGACTATCCCTATGGAACATTTCTTTTTGTATTGAACAATTTTAGAAACAGATTTTATAAAGTTCAATTTTTCTGCCCTATGTTTTTATATAAAAATTTTGAGTAAAAATTTTATTTATAGTACAGCTTTGAAGGAATTTCAGATTAGAAAGAGATTATAATTTTCACTAAGGAATCAGGACAAAGGAATGCTATATTGGCCAGACACACAAAATCATCCTTCGTTTATTTGTCAAATATGTATTCAGGGTCCACTCTGTGTGACGCACAGTGCTAACAACATGGGGTATTGAAAGCAACCAAATAACCTTACTTTCTCAAAGAGAAGTGACCTGAATTTGATTGCCTTTTGAGTTACCTACTTAATATTACACATTGCATTTCCCCCCTGATTTATAGGCTAATGTGGGACACGGGGTAATTTTTCATGATGCACTAAAAATTGATCTTCAAGGTTTTGTTTTCATCTACACTACTACATTAATATATATATATATATATATATATTTTTTTTTTTTTGCCTCCCCATGAAAAGGGATTCTTTTCAATGATCTGTGCTTGTTAAATATTTAGAACTACTTTTAGTATTCAAACAAAAGCTGCTTTATGTAACAGTACTTTTTAGATTTTAAATGTACAAAGTATGCTTGCCTATTGTTTGGCATGGTTCTGCTGGGTTGTGCTAAGTCCAACTTAACTTTTTTGTGTCTTGATCTCAACTCTGACTGCCCTTAACTTTTTTGTATCTTGATCTCAACTCTGACTGCCCAGTTTTGACCTACACTCCTTTTTCTCTGGCTTTCTGTCTGCTTGGCTGTTCCAATTTGAGTCCTAGCTCAGTTACACTCTTTTGGCTCTTGAACCTTCTGCATCACTTCCCAATCAATGATTGGCTCACTCCTGGCACAGACTTTTCTTGGGATGGCTGTTCTGTAGTGGTGACTTATTCCCCTATTCCATTCATCACTGGTCTTTGGCACAAACTTGAGCTAATGTAGCTGTGTCCCTTGGGGAAGTCTGTAGCCAGGATCAGGTAAATGCCTCTAGCTACTTTCTTATAAAGAGCGTTTGTTACTTACACTGTTTTTGTATTGCTCAAGCTTTCATTTTGCATTACTACTTATGAAAACTTTTGGGCCACATGTATATTGAATTTATCCAGGTGCTCACAACTTGGTCCTGAAGAGTACAAAATGAAATCTCAACTCACTATCAACGATCTTATAAATTTTCTGGTCAGGGTAGCGCCACCACTTTCAAACCACCAGATTCCATTCAATGGTCTTTCTTGCTTTGAACACATTATTTTTACATCGTGTCTATTTAAGTATTTGGTTAATTAGAACAATGAAAAACTTGCTTGTTTAGATGTCTTATTCATTTTTTTAGAACCCCTTTTCAACCCAGCAGACCCATGCCAATTCTTCATGATATGATAAAAATTGATCTTCAAGGTTCTGTTTAAAATAATTCTGGAGAACTGAGTCATAAATGAGCTTGTTAGGATAAATATTAGCAATGACTAGTTAATATTAACTAGCCCTTTCTCTATATTAGAAGTGTTACCCAAATTCACAATTGACAAAGACAGATTGGCGAAACACATACCAATAATTGGCGACAGTGAAAGTTTTATATGTATCATGCATGCGTGAGTCAACTTAGCCTTTTATTCATATAGATAAACTTTTTGATTTAGACCTGCTTTTTGATTTAGCTGAACTTTTTCCAGCCCAGTGAAACACCCAATTTCTCTTTCAGGTAAGTCAACAACACAGCAGTAAATATTAACATAAAGCAGATTCGTATTGTAGATCATGAGGGAGAAAAAATGGTAAAATATATTCTGTGCAGTGAGAAAACCTGAAGTCATTTTCAAGTTCCACCATGTCTTACTTCTTTTCAGTCAGGTCAAGTTTCTAAACTTTCTAAATTTCCATTGTCTTGCTAAAAAAAAAAGAAAAAAGAAAAAAAAAGGATTCTACCCAGTCTCCTCCAGGACTTTGGTGAGGATCAAATGAGATGAGGTATAGGAAAATGCTTCACAAACATTTGGTTGAACTGTAAAATGTTTGCACCTGGCTATAAAGCAAGTCATGTTCCTGGGCTGAAGAAGCTGCAAGAAGGCTAGTTGCTAGGGAGAGGAAGCTGAGTATTGCTTTGTGACATCATTACCTGGTTCCCACAGCTACCATTTCCAGGCTGGGCTGGGCTGTAGGCCACATTTTGTGCCATGGGATCTTGGCAGCATTGGCTGTGATTTGGTGGGGTGTTGCTCAGGGGTGGTGGCAGGATCTGTGTCCCACTTTAGGAAAGCCAAGTGTTGGTTTATTGGTGCCAGCTCAACAGTGCCCTTTATTTTTAAACTAAAGACCCAATGCACAAAGATTCGTGCAAGAATAGATCTTCCTTCCCCTAGCTGCTGGCACCACCTTCGCTCAGGCCCAGAGCCGCATTTCGGCCTTCCCACGCTGCCCACAGGCCCTGAGTTGGTGGGTTAATTTGCATACTCACTCCTGACTGGCTGGTGGGCATCTTGAAGGTACAGTCAATTTGCATCTTTCTCTTTTATTAGTGTAGATGGCCAGTGTGCATCATGGCAGCTATTGTGTTGAGCATCTGCCCCCTGGTGGTCAGTGCACATCACAGCTACTGTTCAGATCAGTGGTTCTCAACCTTTCTAATGCCGCAACCCTTTAATACAGTTCCTCATGTTGTTGTGACCTCCAACCATAAAGTTATTTTTGTTGCTACTTCATAACTATAATTTTGCTACTGTTAATGAATTGTAATGTAAATATCTGTGTTTTCCGATGGTCTTAGGCTCTACAGCTAGTGGTTCTCAACCTGTGGGTAGCAACAAAAATAACTTTATGGTTGGAGGTCACAACAACATGAGGAACTGTATTAAAGGGTTGCGGCATTAGAAAGGTTGAGAACCACTGGTTCAGAAGGAAGGATGAACACTTAGCTTTTAATATATATAGACTAGAGGCCCAGTGCATGAAATATGTGCACTGGGGGCGAGTCCCTGAGCCTGTACCCTCTCCAATCTGGGACCCCTCAGGGGATGTCTGACTGCAGGTTTAGGTCCACTGGGATAAGGCCTAAACTCACAGTCAGATATCCCTCTCACAATCTAGAACTGCTGGCTCTCAACCGCTCACCTGCTTGCCTGCCTGATTGTCCCTAACTGCTTCTGCCTACCAGCCTGATCACCCCCTAATCACTCCCCTGCCAGCCTGATTGATGCCTAACTGCCCTCCCCTGCAGGCCTGGTTGCTCCCAACTGACCTCCCCTGCTGGCCTGGTCACACTCCTAACTGCCCTCCCCTCCTGGCCATCTTGTGGCAGCCATCTTGTGACCACATGGGGTGGCCATCTTGTGTGAGTCAATTTTTATATTACCTCTTTATTATAGAGGATAGCTAAACTGAGTACAGTAAGGCACATATACACTTATTGAATATCTACTCTATGACCAGCACTGTTAGGATGTTGAGGGTATAATAATGAGTAAGAAAAGGACTTTGAACTTTTGTGACTCATAGGCTAAATGGGCAGGTAGATTATAAACAGACAATTTCAAGAAGATGTAGGAAGTGAAGTGATAGTACTAGCTGTGCCCAGCGCACGATGGAAAGGGCAGGAGGGACATCCAATCAAGGCCTTGGTTAGAGGGGCGGGTGAGCAAGAAAGGATCCCTGAAAAGATGATGATTGAATTGAGTCCTGAGATGGAGTAGAGTTTTCTAGGTAAAGAAAGAAGGTGGGCAAAAGATTATAGGAGAGGCACAAATGACCTGCCCTGAGTAAGAAAGACTTGATCCCTCACCTTCTGGAGTGAAATAAACTCTTGTCGTTTTATGATTTAATCTTATATATGTGCTTGGATTTTGTGTAATGTGTTATATCCAGGTTAGTATTAAATATGTTCAAAATTATTTCCAATTTAATACAATTGTCACTCCAGGAAAATACTCCATGTTCACCCTATGATTTTTTTTATAGCCATTGCATAGCATTGGGCACTCCTTTGAAAACGAGAATCTCAGTTTGAGAAGCTTTGGCAAATACTTAACAATTTTTGATTATGGATTTCGACCAACCTGGCATGAATCCCGACTTCACATGTCCCAAAGTGGGCATGTTACTTACTTTTTCTTAAATTTTAGTTCCTGACTATAAAGTGGAGATTATGGGAGATGGAAATGAGAGGCTGTATAACAGGTACCTTATAGAGAACCTGTTACAGTATACTATGCAAATTATGAATGGAAATTGTGTGTATTTCTTTTTTTCCCCCAAATACATTTTTTATTGATTTCAGAGAGGAAGTGAGAGAAAGAGATAGAAACATCAATGATGAGAAATAATCATCAACTGGCCACCTCCTGCATGCTTCTTACTGGGGACTGAGCCCACAACCTGAGCATGTGCCCTGACCTGGTATTGAATCTGGGACCCCTCAGTCCACAGGCCAACACTTCATCTACTGAGCCAAACCCGCCTGAGCTGTGGGTATTTCTTGAAGTGAGGACCATGTCTGTCTTGTTCTTTCTTTTATGCTCAGCATAATTCTAGGCACCTAGGAGATACACAGTAAATATTTATTAAACTAATAAAGCAAGAACTCATTTAGTAATGCTAAGACAGCCCATCTTAATATCAACACAGAGAGAAGCTTAGAATAGTGCCTCGCATGCACTAGGTCTGGATAAGTGCCTAATTCTCTACTTTGATGAGTGGCTTCACTTTGTGTTTGTCCTCAGAAAGAGAGGACTGAATAGAATGTTGGATATTATATCCAAGAATAATTCTACATCAACACTGTGCTACCTGCGTGCTCTCTGTACTGTGAGAAATGCCTAAAAAATACTAGTGCAGAAAAATCACACTAAACAAATGTATAGATTAATAAGTGAAGACCCTCATAACCACCACCTCGGTCAAGAAATGGAACTTGGTTAGCCTTCTCAGAAGCCTCTTTGTGTGTTACATCTCAATCACAGTTCCCTTCTCTCCCCCAAAGCAGCCACTGACTTTTATAGTAATCATTTCCTTACAATTACTACTTTGGGTCCTATCACCTAAGTTCTTGCTAAGTAAAAGAAAAATGGATGTGTTTTGAGTCTCTTTCAATTTATAAATTCCTTGTTCATCCCTATCTTTCTCTTACCAATTATTTTTTGAAGGACCTGGACTGATTTGTTTGAGCTCTACAGTTTCCCACCACCAGGAGTTTACTTACTGAACATGCATGGTGCAGTTCAACTTGCTGAAAATTGGCAGCAAGATAAATGATCAGACTGAGGTTCTAACCTGTGAGCAAGACTATAGGTGGTGCTGTTTTCTTTCATCAGAAGGCACATCATGGTTTGATTTTCATCCAGTTTTGACTTCCTTTGATGTTAGCAGCTGTGAATGCCTTAATTTATTAATTCAATGGAGGGAGATATTCTAATTCTAAAATTTCTTTTTATTTCATAATTGGAATACTTTTATAAACAAATGCTTTCTCTCTTCACTTATTTGGTTGCCCATTGTATCAATATAGAGAAGAAAGGGAAAATAAATCCTTTGATCCCTTATCAAGGCTTTGATCCCTTATCAAGGATTTGATGTTTCAATCCATTGCAATTTTTAAAAAAATTGAAGCTCCACTTTTCCCATCTCTGACCAGTGGTATTCTCTTCAAGTTGGCTCTTGAGTCCTGCTTACAGCTTCTTTGCTGCCTGATATGTCAAGATATTCCAGGCTCTTTTTGTAAATTTTCTATCCCATCCTTGAAATCAACACTCTCCAAGAAATTCTAGCTTTTTAAAATGGGAATTAATTGCATTAATGGGAATTTTGCTACTGTGTCAATCAGTTTCTATGCTTCTTCAATTGACAGGAATACACATATACTGTGTGTGTATATATATACATGGATATGTTTTTTTATTAAAATAAAATATCTCATGGAACTGTTTCAAGTTTAGTGGTTGTTTTCTGTACACAAGCATATTTAGGTAGAGGAAAGAAGCTGGTTAATAACATGCCAGCTGACTCTGGAGCCACTTTATTAAATAATGAATCCCAAAGGGTTTCAAATATTTTATGTGAGAACGCATAATTACCTCTAATATGTGCATACTGCTGTTAACAGGATATAATTTCCACACACTTGAAACTTCCAAATGCTCAAGCAGAAAATGTAGAATGACTACAAGGATTATTTATGGTAGGCTCTGCTTCAGTTTTGTAGTTTAGATTAACCTATCTCATAACAGTACTTATACAGGGTGGGGAAAAAGCAGGCTTACAGTTATGAGTACATGAAACACAAAGTTTATTTTTGTATTATTACTTATTAATTACTAGAGGAACTAGTGCATGAAATTTGTGTCCTCGGGGGGTGGGTCCCTCACCTGGCCTATGCCCTCTCACAGTCCAGGAGCCTGCTCCCTGGGCCTAAGCCATCAGTCGGACATCCTTAGTGCCACGCCCCTTCCCCCTTGCTCTTCCCCCTCCCCCCCATGCACACTGACCACCAGGGGGCAGCTCCTGCATTGAGTGTCTGCCCCCTGGTGGTCAGTGTCTTCATAGCAACCAGTTGTTTGCCTTTGGGCCAAAAGTAGCTTTCCGACATACCTGAGGGGTCCTGGATTGTGAGAGGGCACAGGCTGAGGGACCCCACCAGTTCATGATCAGGATGGGGGAGGGATGTAGGAGATTGGCTAGCCAGGAAGGGACCATGGGAGGGCACCAGGGTGTGTTTGATTCATCTCCCTCAGTCCTGATTGGCTGGACCCCAGCAGCAAGCTAACCTACCGGTCAGAGCATCTGCCCCCTGGTGGTCAGTGCATGTCATAGTGAGCAGTTGAGCAGCCTTAGCATATCATTAGCATATTACACTTTGATTGGTTGAATGGCTGACCAGCCGACCAGACACTTAGCATAATAGGCTTTTATTATATAGGATTGCAATTATTTTCCAAATGAACAACTGTAAGCCTACTTTTGCCACACTCTGTATATAGTATGGGGTTCAATAAATACTAATTCTGAAAGATCTCTGCATGTTTGTTCAACATTTTATTCCCAGTACCTATTAAACTAGGCTGTGCAGGCACATAGTATGTGCTTAACTAACATTTATGAAATGATTTAAGCATGGCTGCAGGTACTGTTAACATCTTAAATTTTTCATTAAGTGGGTTTTAACAAACTACTAAAAGGGTAGTCATTCTTCAAAAATAGATACAATTAGAGGATCAGTCACACCAATTTTTTTTTCAGAAATGATTTTATTTTGCTGATTTTTCAGATAGAGTTTTTGTTAAAGTTTTGTGACTGAATTATTGAACTTAAACATGAGTTAAATTAACTACTTTTTAAATCTCCTATGGCTTGAAGTTAACCCTTGAACAACACAGGTGTTAGGGGCACTGCTCCACACTTGCAATGGGAATTTAATCAACCTCTGATAGAAAACAGTTTTTTCTTTTTTAAAAAAAAATATATATTTTATTGATTTTTTACAGAGAGGAAGGGAGAGGGATAGAGAGTTAGAAACATTGATGAGAAAGAAACATTGATCAGTTGCCTCCTGCATGCCCCCCACTGGGGATGTGCCCGCAACCAAGGTACATGCCCTTGACTGGAATCAAACCCAGGACTTTTCAGTCCGCAGGTCGATGCTCTATCCACTGAGCCAAACAGTTTCAGCAAAACAGTATTTTCAATGGGTGGTGGGGAATCTGTGGTTAGAAAACTGTGACTAGGAATGCAAAAATACATTTTGTATCTGCAGCTGGTTGAATTTGTAGATGCTAAACCAGCATATGAAGGGCCAATTTTATTTATATTAGAAACAAGCAGCCCAGTGCTGGCCAGTTGCTCAGTGGTTAGAGATCGACCCACAATTGAAGGGTTGCAGGTTTGATTCTGATTAAGGGCCTGAAAGCTCCATCCTCAGTCCTGTCCGGGGGCACATGCTAGAGACAAGTAGTCGATGTGTCTCTCTTGCAGCAATGTTTTTCTCTCTGTCTCTTTCCATTCTCTAAAAATCAGTGAATTAACAACAACAAAAAAGCTGCATATAAGTGTACCCACATAATTCAAACCTGTGTTATTCAAAGGTCAACTATATGCCAATGAGTAACTTGGTAGGACAAAATATTATTCACAGGCATTAACATTAATTTTACATATTTTATTGGATCTGTCTGACCTACAATAGCAAGTCAATTAAGAACTTTTAAAGCTCATGGGAGGGCCTTAACCTAAGAAACAATGTTAAGAGGCTCTTAATATTATCATTGGTGTCTGTAAATTTCCTAAGTGAAGTCTGTCTTTGATTTATACTTTATACTTCTTTCATTGCATCATAAAAGTTAATTTGGTAAAACATGATAGAAATGTGTTTTAAGGTTAACACTAATTAGACATTAAAGGACATGATGTTGATGAATAAATTCTGTAAATTGCAATGAAGCTGGATCTGGAATTGGAGATACTGTTAACATCTTAAATTTTTCATTAAGTGGGTTTTAACAAACTACTAAAAGGGTAATCATTCTTCAGAAATAGGTACAATTAGATGATCAGTCACACCAATTTTTTTTTCAGAAATGATTTTATTTTGCTGATTTTTCAGATAGAGTTTTTGTTAAAGCTTTGTGACTGAATTATTGAACTTAAACATGAGTTAAATTAACTACTTTTTAAATCTCCTATGGCTTGGACAACATGTATGTTTTTGTTTTCACCTGATTACAGACATTCTGATACTTTTGCTATTGGAAAGTCATAAAATGACATGAAATAACACACTTTCAGATTTGATAAAGCAGAAAAAGAGGAGGAAAAGGGGAAGAATGGTAACCTCACTGGGTTAAAGATTGAAGAGATAAAAAGGTAATTTGACCTTTTTCATTTATCTTTCCATTTAAATACTGCCCAGGTGAGCTTGCATTGACAGTGGACCAGAGATTTGTGTTTTTTTTTTTTTTTTTTTGCTTAACCTGGAGTACAGGTATTTTTCTGTAGAGCTTTGGAATCCAGACTTCAACTACTTGCCACCATAGTCCTGTTTTTCCTTGGGAGCCTTTTCAGTGTATCTTAAAATACCTTTGAATTTGATTAAGATCACATCAACAACTGAAACAACAAAACCTTTATTGGCATCTTAAACAGACCTACTATGGGCTACCTGCCAGCAATGCATTTATCTGAGCTGTACAATGTTAGAAACAATTTAATTATTTGCCAACATTAAAAAGTATGTGTTTTGCCCAGCAGTTGATTATCGACCTATGAGCCAGGAGGTCATGGTTTGATTCCCAGTCAGGGCACATGCCTTGGTTATGGGCTCTATCCCTAGCAGTGGGCATGCAGGAGGCAGCCAATCAATGATTCTCTCTCATCATTGATGTTTCTATCCTTCTCTCCTTTTCCCTTCCTCTCTGAAATCAATAAAAAATATACCTTAAAAAAGTATGATTTTTTAAAAACATCAAATGTATTATTTCGGGTACTTCTTGAAACATCAAGATCTATGACAATAGTAAACCCACATTTTCCCATCACAACTATTGGCTGAAGGTGAAGACTAGAGTTGCTCCAGGCCCTACCGCATTATATGGTCCCCTGATATTGAGACTGAGCATTAATCACCATTTAGTAAGAGAGAAGTGAAATATTTCTTGTATCTTTGTCTCTAGCAAAAGAGGCAAAGTAAAAGACCAAGAAGGCTGCACATGTCAAGAAAAATGGGAAAGAGAAAATATTTTGTGTGTCTATATGGAAGAGAAAAGTATGTCACGTATATAATTTTTAAAGTATGTCGGTTTTAAAATAATTCAACTTAAGAAGGAAACTAGGAGACAAAGCACCTTAAGACTATGATTGACATAAATATTCTGCTGGTTTGGAGATATAAGGAAGATTTATTTAAAAACAACCCTTTAAAAGTAATTTAAAAATTTTCTATTTTCTTCTTGACTAAATATCAAACAATTGTAATTTTAAATTTCATTATTTATTTTTAATCATTTTAATTAAGGAGGTCAAGATAGGATAATTTTAAAATAACCGAATTCTATGAGTAAATGATAAATTCTAGCAAGATTTTCCTTTTTATTAGATGATTACATCCTTTCTCAATTTCAAAATTAGCTATTTTTCATTTCTAATAGTTTTACGGTTTCTCTCCAATGATCATTCAAATTTAGGATCACTTTTATGTTTTACTTTTTTCCACTTAATGCTAATGATTTGGGAGACATTCAAAAGTGTGGCTGAACATCTTCAAAACTGGAGATAATAATGATTTTATTGTTCTATTTCTTCATGCCTCTATATATACATATTATCTAGATCTGGTCAGTGGATAATACTTTCAAATATTTCACACAATAAGATTAGACATTGCTATTTTTAAAACAGAGAAAGCACAGGCAAGGCATTTTAGAGTTCTCTCATGAATCAAGGTTTGCAGAACACTTATTTTCTTTTTTTAGCATATTAGCTAGTTTTAACTATCTTGGGACCAACTGTGCACAACTTCCATAAATATTCCGGTAATAACAATGTCAACACTAGAAATTTCTAGCAAAAGAGCTGTATTTTCCAACAAAGACTGCAACTGATTGATCTGTGTTTTATACTTTTAAAAAATGATTTAATTCATTTGCAAACTTATCCAGCTGCTTTTGATGCTGCAGATTCCAAACTGTTGGCGCATCAGTTCTTGATTCTTTTTGAGTGCTAAAGGGATGAGAGATGAGAATAAAAATTCATACATTTTGAACTTTGGAATTTTCAAGTAACCTTTTTTCACTTCTTCCCTGAAGTCTGGCTCTTTTAATTGTAAACTATGTGACTGACCTTGGAGAAGTTATCTAAACTCTCAAAACCTCAGTTTCTCATTTGGGAAATTGACACAATCCATAAAGGTCCATAATTCATAGTGATTCTGACAGGGTTAAATAAGACATACACATAAAAATACCAAGGATCCTTCTTCGCAAATAGTACTTAATAAATGGACAGGATCTTTGTTATTATTAATACTGGAATAGTAGTTGCAGTGGTTTAGAGTTGAAAGCATTGGAATATAGGAATCAAAGGTATTGACAGTGATGAATGGGTTGTCCAAGTAGATGTTGAAGTTGCTCAGGATGATGGCAGGAGAGGGATAGAAAGTCTGAATTGTTCGCCAAGATCTTTGGGTAATCAGGCAGGTGTTGGTGGAGGCTGGTAAACAGTAGTGTGGGATATGGGAGGTATGATCCTGAAAGGAGCAGACAGTTTCACCTGAAGGAGGAGGAGAAAAGATCTGGAGAGCATTGATGGGGAATGAGGAAAAGGCTGACCCAGTACCTACACCTGGTGTGAATGGAAGAATGAGCTTTGGACCCTGATTGAGCTGTGGGGGAAGGCTGCTTCTGGGTTTGGGCAAGTAGTTGAAAGAAATGGAGGATGTTGTGAAGCTATATTTACTTTAAGAGGAGTTTCTCCTGAGACATAATAAATACATTTTAGAGGGAGAAAAGCATGATGATTGGTTTAGAGGAAAGAAGCCCAAAATGGCAATGAAACTCTGGGAGAGAAGAGCTGACTATTGGAATTGTACTTTGGAAGATGATCAAGAGGAACATGGGTGTGAGGCATGAGGCTTTCAGAAAAAATTAAAACTGTTTTTTGGTTCCTGTAAAGATGAAGAAATTAACCTGAAGCAACTACAAAATGAGGCTAAGGCTATGCTGAACTGGTGGATGGGGTGGCTGCAGGCTGCTAGAGGCATTGAGAGGATGGAGGGAAGTTTTCAAGTTATGTTCTCACCTCTTCCCCATTTCCCTGGGAAAGTAAATGCCTACCCTCTTCACCACAGAAATGGGTAGCAACTGTTCATGGGTAATTAAGAGAGTAACACAAAAGCTCTCCTGGGATGAGATATAGCTAAAAGCAGCCAATGGAGAGATCATGGACTCTCTTTCCTCCATCCTTTCCCTCTCAAAGGCCCAGGGATGACGAGGTTATCATGTAGGAAAACTGATAACAGGAAAGATGAGCTGCGGTCTCCCCTCGCGCGCCCCACCCCCCTTTGCTGGTGGTCTCTTGCGAAGCCAAAGAATAGTACCATGGACCAGAAGATTTAAGCAAAAGCATGAAAAATTTATTACAAGTAGGTTCAGACTGCCTGCATGGGGAGGGGGCCCAAATCATTGGTTGCTGGTGAAGCGCTTTGTAGTCTAGGGGGATATATTTGCTACAAGCCTGCTCTATATCTACTCATGTCGCCACCTGATTGATTCCTCAATTGTTCTTGCACAGCAACGAGACCTGAACGTTCCTTATTCCTATATGTCAGTTCATCTTATTATTGCAGATCCTCCTTAATTTCACATGCCTCCTGCTCTGAGTCCAAAAACATTCTATTATTTCTACATGGTTGGTTCTTGTAATTAGGCTTGCTCAAACTGCTGTATCTGCCCCTGTCTATATTCCATCTGCCTTTCTTTTCCACTGGACCCTGTCCTGTCTGCCTGCATGTCAAGCTAACTCCTCTCACTGCCTCCTTCTAGTGGTGGTTTTTCATAAGTATTTAAGGGTGATACCCTAGTGAGAGAATCTGCCTCTGGAGGCACAGCAAAGGGAAGTGTCAATAGTGTTCCTGTAGTGCCTGGGGCTCTCTACCCTCCCTCCTTTCATCTCCTGCACTCTCATTTAACTCACTGGGACTGACAAACTGCAGCCTGGCCTTCAAGCCATTCTTATTACACAATACCAGATGGAACAGCTAATGCCCTCCTATTCAGAATCCCACCATACAAAAACACACATCACTAGACTCCTCATGAGTAGAACTGTTATAAACAAAAGATAATAAACTTATTAACATATATCATCTGAAGTAGTATTATTGAAACAGAATGTAATAACTTAAAATATGCATGATAAACATACTTATTAGTAATATGAAGCAAGAAGAAATGATAAATGGTAATCAAAGGAAAATATCCAGAATGAAGGATATAATATTAAAACAGAGTATATGCATTTAGGTAAGTATCAGCAAGGATATAGCAGAAGAATGAATTAGTGAACAAGATAAAATTGAGAAATTTACCCAGAAAAAGCAAGATAGTATTAAGGAAATAAAGATGAAGAAGTGTAAACATCCAGTTGATAGGATTCATAGAAGGAGAAAAGAAAAAAAAAGGAACAAAATTTAAATGAATAATAAAGACTAATTTTCCACTAGTAAAGATGGAAAAAATCTCAGCTTCAAGAGTTCACATAGGATTAAAAGGAGAGAGAAGGAAATATCTACACCTAAAAATTTAATAGCAAATTTTAGGAACATCGAAGACAAAGAAACATTTTTAAAAGCTTCCAGAAAGAGAATCCCCATCAAAGAAAATAAACCAGATTGACACTACATTTCTCAGCACCAATATTAAATATAAGAAAACAACAAAGTAGTATTTTTAAGGTATTCAAGAAAAGTAACTGAACTAGAATTTTTAAAAATCCAGCTAAATTATCATTCAAATGGGGGTAATATAATAAAAAATACTGTTGGCCTCCGAGGCCTTATACAAACCACCACCAAATAATCTTGGAGAAAGTCATCAGTCAGAAGAGATTTGGGGTTCAAGGTTAATAAAATAGCATATAAGTTTATTGTAAAAAAATAAAATCCAGTGTCAAAGAGATCAAAAAAGGAAAGTACAAAGAGAGTGAACCAGAACACCTAAATATTAACTGTGGGCTGTGCATAGGGAAATAAAGAGACATCAGAGGATGCTAAAAGATCTTTGTTGATGGGGAAAGATATCCATATTGATAACTTTAAGAAATCAATACAGATAAATAATTAAGTCTTCCATTAAGAGCACCTACTATAGGCACAAAAATATAATTTTTTCCTTTTAAACCAACAGAAGAAAAGTGGTTCTATCTAAATAGAAATCATGGAAGAGAAAAAAAGTACAATAATGGAAAATATGAAATAAGATGGCTGAAATATATATGAATATAAAATAAATACAAATAATTTAAGCTCACCAATTAAAAACCTAGAATCTCTGATTGGATTAATAAAACAAGGTTCAAGAATATATAATCTTAAGACACAGCCGAAACCGGTTTGGCTCAATGGATAGAGCATCTGCCTGTGGACTGAAAGGTGCCAGGTTCGATTCCGGTCAAGGGCAAGTACATTGGTTGCGGGCACATCCCCAGTAGGGGGCGTGCAGGAGGCGGCTGATCAATGTCTCGCTCTCATCAATGTTTCTAACTTTCTATCCCTCTCCCTTCCTCTCTGTGAAAAATCAATAAAATATATATTTTTTTAAAAAAGACACAGAAAGATAAGAGAATGAAAAAAGATAGACCAGCCAACCACAGGTCAGAATAAAACTGGGGTAAGTAGGTTAATAACTGACAAAATAGAATTAATGGTAATAAAATACCATATTCATAATAATATACTTTACATATAGGTAAAAGGGAAATTAGAGCAAGAAGATATAACTACCATGAACACATATATACTTAAATACCATGTCAAAATGTATAAGGCTCTGGCTGAGGGTCTCAGTTGGTTGAAGCATCATCCTATATACCAAAAGTTTGCAGGTTTGGTTTCTGGTCAGGGCACATATCAAGGTTGATTCCTAGTTGGGGAGTGTATGGGAGGCAACCAAATTATGTTTTTCTCTATCTTTCTTTCTCTCTGAAAATCAATAAAAAAAAAGAAAAGAAAAAATATATATGAAGAGAGAGAGAGAACACTAAGTGGCATAACTTTAGGGAAATATATCAACAATTGGAATTGAGTATTTTAATACACTCCTTTTGGAAACCAATAGATAAAGCAGTAACAAAAAGAAAATCTTAATATATTAGAAAATGCAATTAATAATCTTATTGTTTTAGATTTGTTGAAGACTATACACTTTAATAAGAGTACATATTCTTCTTAAAACTATATGTTTTTATTGATTTCAGAGAGGAAGGGAGAGGGAAAGAGAGAAACATCAATAATGAGAGAGAAGCATTGACTGGCTGCCTCCTATAGGCCCTCCATTGGAATCAAGATTGCATGTGCTCTTGACAAGAATTGAATCCAGGACTCTCCCATCCACAGGCCAATGCTCTATCTACTGAGCTAAACCAGCAAGAGTACATATTCTTGAGCAATCAAGAACATTACAAAAATGTAACTTCAACCAGATCATAAATGATGTTTTAACAAATCTCAAATGAATGATTGTAGCTATGTTCTCTGATCTCAATGCAATAAAATGAGAAATTATTATCAAAAGGCTAGCTCAAACAAACAAATGAAAAGATCCACCGTATGTTTGAAAACTAACTGTATATAGTACAAAATAATTATTAGATATGGAAGGAAACCATAAAGGAAATGAAGAAATACTTACGACTGAATAATAATGAAAAATCTGCAATGTTAAGATTTGTAAAGAAACACTAATGTTGAGGGAAATTTATAGCTTTAAACAGAACCAGGAGGAACTAAATTAAAAACAGATACTTCTCCCAGGAAGATATACAAATGGTCAAGAGATATATGAAAACTTCACTAGCTAATAGGGAAATGCAAATCAAAACTACGATGACATGCCACCTCTCACCTGTTAGAATGGTTATTATCAATGAGACAAGTAATAACAAGTGTTGTAGAGGTTGTAGAGAAAAAGGAAATCTCATTCACTGTTGGTGAAAATGTAAACTGGTTCAGCCACTATGGAGGCTTCTCAAAAAATTAAGAATACAGTTACCATATGACCCGGCAAACCCTCTTCTGGGTATCTACCTGAAAAACTTGAAAACATTTATTTGCAAAGGCATATGCATCCCTATGTTTATTGCAGCATTATTCACGGTGGCCAAGGCATGGAAACAACCATAGTTTGTTTGTTTGGACAGAAGACTGGATAAAGAAGATGTGGTACATATATACAATAGATTACTTCTCAGCCATAAGAAAAGATATGATAAAATGTTCTAAAATAAAAGCTCATTTTTAAATGTTAATAATATAGTCATACTTCAGACATGACTCATCAAGAAAGAAAATTCAAATAAGCACTAAACAAAAAGGCCCACACAAACGTTCGTCTCTTTTTGTCATGTGGAGGCGAGAGATTGCCTGAGATCCTCAGAGTGGGTCCCCTTGCTCACCTAATTATTATATTATGAAATGATCACCATATAAGTCTGGTTAACATTTATTACCATACATAGTTACAATTTTTTTTATTTTGACATGAACTTTTAAGATTTACTCCCTTACCAGTTTTCAAAAATGTAATAGTGTCATTAACTATAGTTACCATGCTGTACATAACATCCTATGACTTATTTTAAAATTGTAAGTTTGTACTTTTTGACCACCTTCATCCATTTCATCCTCCCCCGAAAACTGCTTCTGTTGGTCTTTTATAAACAGGCTTCCAGAAAAAAGAAAAAACAGATCAATAGCTGCCTACCAGGAGGATGTGTTGATTTGCTTCCGTAGAGAAACAATATCTGGAACACAATCACATTTGGAGACACTATCTGATTAAGAAAATCCACTATTATTTTCCAGGATATATCTGTCCTCTGTAGAGGTTACATAGATGAGCTGAATGGGGAGATTAAGGAAATCACTACCTCTTCATCCTTCAAGTCCTTTATGATGCAATAAATCTTCAATTCCTCCAGAAACACAATATCAAAGAGTAATATAGTAATTGCTAGTTGTTGTTTTGTTTTCCTCAGTTACCTTAGAATCTCAGTTTCTTTGTGTGGTCATTCTCTGATCATTCAACATTTGTGTGTTGAATGCCTTCTTTGTGAGCAGTGTAATGACTTTTGCTTTGAACTGCAATTAGAAATAGGAGAGAAAGCCCTCATCAGGTTCTTGCTACCTTCTTGTAGGAGGGGACCTCGTAGCTTTGGTCTTGACAAAGGCAGGGAACCTAAGAATTTTCCACTTCAACCTTCTGATGTAGTTCAGTTTGGTGAGTTATAGCAAGTTCCAAACAAATACTCACTAAATTAAGTACATACTGAAATCCCGCGCCAGAAATTTTTGTGAACTGAGGTAGCTGTGTGGGGTAGTTTATACACAGACATGCTTCCAAGACTTGAATACGAGTCCAGGCAAGAATAATGAAGACAAAATTTAAAAAATTTCTTTCCACAGGCTAGTCCAGGTTAGTTCAGGGAAATCCAGTATGGTTTTCTTAAACATACATGCTTGCCTTTTTCTTCCTCACTCTTCAAATGTCATATAAAATGGACAAATTCTGTTTAAAGGCAAAAACCCCAAATCACTTTAATCTATCACACATCTTATTTTACCATGCTTTTCTTTTGATTATTGAGGACAACAACTTCTTTCCTTGTTTCAATTTTGAGTTGGCCTATAATGCTATCTTCCCAAATGGGATTTTGGCTGCTCTTGACTATGAACTCCTCTTGCATCCTGGGAATACATCCTCAGATCATCTCAAATTATGCTCCCCTGGTCTCAGCCTCTTCCCCATCACCCACTCCTATGCATTACATCTGACTTTGCACACCATTAGATTGCTAGAATAGAAACCAATCCTATTTGTTTCTTTCTTTTTCATTATAAAATTTTTTATTGATTAAGGTATTACATGTCTACATATCTTCCCACTGCCCCCTCACCCCACTCCCATACATGCCCTCATCCTCCAGTATCTTGTGTCCATTGGTTACGCTTATATGCATGCATATAAATCCTTCAGTTGATCTCTTTTCTCCCCCACCTGTCACCAACCTTCCTGCTGTAATTTGACAGTCTGATGCTTTACTGCCTCTGTATCTATCTTTTTGTTCATCCTATCCAATAAAAGAGTAATATGCACATTGACCATACCGTTGCCACACCCACAAGCCAATCAGAGTGAGTATGCAAATTAACCCAAACAAGATGGCTACAGCCGCAGAGAGAGCTGGAGGGAGGCTGGGGGCACCCCTGATGATGGAGGAAGCCAAGCTTTCCACACTCCCTGGCCAGCCTAGGCCTCCACTTAAGGTCACAAAGTTTCAATGGCTGCCACCATAGAGCGAGCAGAGGGCTTGGCTCAGCTCCAAGCAACAAAGTTTCAATTGTAGAAGATAAATAAATCCTAGATACCAGGGCCTCCCTGCAAACCATCACAGGCCCCTCACCCAGGCTACCCCATGCCCCAATGGAACACCCATCCAGATCGAGGACACCCTTCAGGGCAAACCAGCTGGCCCCCACTTGTGCACCAGGCCTCTATCCTATCTAATAAAAGAGTAATATGCAGATAGACCATCATTTTAACCCTCAAGATGATTGCCCCAATATGGTCAAAAGATCCTGCCCCCATGTGGACACAAGATGGCCACCACAAGATGGCCAGCAGGGGAGGGCAGTTGGCCGAGACCAGGCCTGCAAGGAAGGGTGGTTGTGGGTGATCAGGTCAGCAAGGGAGGGCAGTTAGGAGGAACCAGGCCTGCAAGGGAGGGCAGTTGGGGGTGATCAAGCCTGCAAGGAAGGGCAGCTAGGGGTGACCAGGCCAGCAGTTGGGGTTGACTGGACCTACAGGGAAGGGCAGTTAGGGGGACCAAGGCCTGAAGGGGAGGGCAGTTAGGGGTGATCAGGCCCCAGGGGAAGGCAGTTAGGGGCAAAACAGGCTGGTAGGTGAGCAGTTGGGTATCAATCAGGCTGGCAGGGGAGTGATTAGTGGGTGATCAGGCTGGCAGGCAGAAGTGGTTAGGAGCAATTAGGAAGGCAGGCAGGTGTGTAGTTGGGAGCTAGCAGTCCTGGATTGTGACAGGGATGTCTGACTGCCCGTTTAGGCCCAATCCAGGTAGAATCAGGCCTAAACAGGCAGTTGCACATTCCTTGAGGGGACCCAGATTGGAGAGAAGCAGGCTGGGCTGAAGGACACCCTGCCCCCTGTGCATGAATTTTGTGCCCCAGGCCTCTAGTCAGTTTATAATGTTCTTCATTATCCATAAATGAGTGAGATCATGTGGTATTTTTCTTTCATTGACTGGCTTATTTCACTTAGCATAATGCTTTCCATTTCCATCCAGGCTCTGCAAATGGTAAGAATTCCTTCTTTTTTATGGCAGCATAGTATTCCATTGTGTAGATGTACCATAGTTCTCTGATCCAGTAATCTACTCACAGGCACCTAGGTTTTATTATTTTTTAATTTTTTAAAGTAAATCTTTATTATTCATATTATATTTGTTTCTCTTTTTTCCCCTCCATAGCTCCCCTCCACCAAGCTCCCACCCTTCCCTCTACCCTTACCTCCCTCCCATTGATCTCATCCATAGGTGTATGATTTTTGTCCAGTCTGTTCCTATACACCCCTCACCCCTTCCTCCCTGAGAATTATCAGTCCATTCCCTTTCTGTGCTCCTGATTCTATTATATTCACCAGTTTATTCTGTTGATCAAATTTTTAATTCACTTAATTTTTAGATTCACTTGTTGATAGATATGTATTTGTTGTTCATAATTTTTTGTCTTTTACCTTTTTCTTCTTCCTCTTCTAAAAGAGTACCTTTCAGCATTTCATATAATACTGGTTTGGAGTTGATGAACTCCTTTAGCTTTTTCTTATCTGTGAAGCTCTTTATCTGCCCTTCAATTCTGAATGATAGCTTTGCTGGATAGAGTATTCTTGGTTGTAGGTTCTTGCTATTCATCACGTTGAATATTTCTTGCCACTCCCGTCTGGCCTGCATCATTTCTATTGAGAAATCAGCTGACAGTCGTATGGGTGCTCCCTTGTAAGTAATGAACTGTTTTTCTCTTGCTGCTTTTAATATTCTCTGTCTTTTGCTCTTGTTATTTTAATTATGATGTGTCTTGATGTGGTCCTCATTGGATTCCTTTTGTTTGGGGTTCTGTGTGCTTCCTGGACTTTAAAGTCTATTTCTTTTACCAGATGTGGGAAGTTTTCAGTCATTATTTCTTTAAATAGGTTTTCAGTATCTTGCTCTCTCTCTTCTTCTGGCACCCCCACAATTCTGATGTTGGTGCATTTGAAGCTGTCCCAGAGGCTCCTTACATTATCTTCACATTTTTTGGATTCTTTTATTTTCTTGCTTTCCAGTTGAGTGTTTTCTGATTCTTTATATTTCAATTTTTTTACTTGATTCTTGCCTTTCTCTAGTCTGCTGTTAGAACTCTGTATAATATTTTTTATTTCAGTCAGTGTATGTTAATTTCTAGTTGGTTCTTTTTCATCTCTAGTTGGAACTTTTCCATCTCCAGTTGGTTCTTTTTCATCTCCTCTTGGGTCTCGCTAACTTTATTCAGCTTTTCTAGGATATTCTTGAAAAACCTTATAAGCGTGGTTTTTGAACTCTATATCCAGTCGTTTTTTTTCCTCCCTTTCTTTTGTTTGTGGTCCCTTCTCTTGTCTCGGCATTTTCACTATGCCATGATAACTTCTGTGTTGGATTCAGCCTTATGATACAAAACTGCAGAAGCCTCTCTGTTGAGCTTGGGATGGGTGGAGTCTCAGGGCTTATGGACCACCTTGTCTTCCAGTCAGCCCCACCCTCCATGGCCACTGAGTCTCACGTGACTGGATAATTGCTGGGGCGGACCCTGTGCATGCCCACATTCTCTCTCAGTGCCTCTAGGCTGCTGTCCCTCAGGCTCCCCTGCACTCCGGGACCATATAAGTCTGGGTCCCCAGGGTTTCGCCAAAACTGGGGTTTAGTGGAGTTCGAAGTGGCAAAGTTGGGAGGTTCTGTCTCCTGCCCACTTGTGAAAGTCAGCAGCACAATCAGCAGTCGGTCCTCTGCACGCAGTGCTTTGTGTGCCACCAGACTTCTGATCTTTTGCGACTCCCCTAAATTTCCATGCACTTCTCCCTTGTCACAGTCCAAACTACCCCTGTATGAGTTTCGGCTGGATCTGGGGTTTAGTGTCATAGGATAAGGGGTTCAATGCTGTTGAGAGTCTCCGTCTCCCTCTAGCCAGAGAAAGCCAGCTAGGTTCTCAGGCACCTGCTCTCTCCACACGCGCATCTCTGTACCTCAGTGTTTTGCAGCTCCTCTGGGCTACTGTGAGCCCCTCTCTTTCATTCTAGTTGTAGAATTTCCTGTGGTTCTGGATGATGTCCATTCTATCTTTTAGTTGTAGTTTTAAAACTGTTGTGTGAGGCAGCAGTGTAGGTGTTTACCTATGCCACCATCTTGGATTCTCCTCAACACCTAAGTTGTTTAGAGATCTTAGCTATTGTAAATTGTGCAGCTATGAACATAGTGGTGCATTAAATCCTTTCTGATTGGTGTTCCTAGTTTCTTAGGATGTATTCCTAGAAGTGGGATTACTGGGTCAAATGGGAGTTCCATTTTTTTTTCAATTTCTTTTTTTTTAAATTTTATTAATTTTTTATACATATCTCACCATTGGCCCCCCCTCCCTCCCAGGCATACCCCAACCCCCCAGTGTCTATGTTCATTGGTTATATTTATATGCATGCATACAAGTCCTTTCATTGATCTATTATCTACCTCACCTAACTTTAATCTTCCTGCTATAATTTCACAGTCTGTTTGAAGTTTTACTGTCTCTGTATCTATCCTTTTTTCATCAGTTTATAATGTTCTTTATTATCCACCAATGAGTGTGATCATGTGATACTTCTCCTTCATTGACTGGCTTATTTCACTAAGCACAAGGCTCTCCAGTTCCAACCAGGTTGCTGCAAATGGTAAGAATTCCTTCTTTTTAATGGTAGCATAGCATTCTATTGTGTAGATGTACCACAGTTTTCTGATCCACTCATCTGCTGACGGGCACCTAGGCTGTTTCCAAATTGTAGCTATTGTAAATTGTGCTGCTATGAACATAGGGGTGCATAAATCCTTTCTGATTGGTGTTTGTAATTTCTTAGGATAAATTCCTAAGAGTGGGGGTTACAGGGTCAAATGGGAGATCCATTTTTAGTTTTTTGAGGAAACTCCATACTGTTCTCCACAGTGGCTGCACCAGTCTGCATTCCCACCAACAGTGCACAAAGGTTCCTTTTTCTCCGCATCTACTCCAACACTTGTCGTTTGTTGATTTGTTGATGATTGCCATTCTGACAGGTGTAAGATGGTATCACATTGTCGTTTTGATTTGCATCTCTCAGATGATTAATGACTTTGAACATGTTTTCATGTGTCTCTTGGCCTTCCTTCTGTCGTCTTTTGAAAAGGTTCTATTTAGGTCCGTTGCCCATTTTTTTATTGGATCCTTCATCTTCCTTTTATTAAGTTGTATAAGTTGGCTGTAGATTTTGGAGATTAAACCTTTATCAGTGATAGCATTTGCAAATATGTTCTCCCATGCATTGATCTTTCTTGTTTTGTTGATGGTTTCTTTTGCTGTGCAAAAGCTTTTTATTTTGATGTAGTCCCATTTGTTTATTTTTTCTTTAGCTTCCATTGCCTTTGGAGCAGTATCAGTGAAGAAGTTCTTTCGGCATATATCTGAGATTGTGCTGCCTGTGGATTCCTCTAGTATTTTTATGGCTTCCCTTCTAATGTTTAAGTCCTGTATCCATTTTGAGTTTATTTTTGAATTCGGTGTAAGTTGGTGGTCCAGTTTCATTTTTTTTGTATGTATCTGTCCAATTTTCCCAACACCATTTATTGAAGAGGCTATCTTGGCTCCATTGAATGTTCATGCCTCCTTTGTCAAATATTAATTGAGCATAGTGGTTTGGGTGGATATCTGGGTTCTCTATTCTATTCCCTTGGTCTATATGCCTGTTCTTGCGCCAGTACCAGGCTGTTTTGAGAACAGTTGCTTTGTAGTATAGCTTGAAGTCGGGTATTGAGATCCCACCTACTTTATTCTTCTTTCTCAGAATTGCTGTAGCTATCCATGGTCTTTTTTTGTTTCAGATGAATCTATGAAGAATTCTTTGTAGGTCTGTGAAATATGTCGTTGGTATTTTAATGGGTAGTGAGTTGAATCTGTAGATTGCTTTGGGTAGTATGGATATTTTAATGATGTTGATTCTCCCAATCCATGAGTATGGTATGCTCTTCCATCTGTTAACATCTTCCTCTATCTCTTTTTTCAGTGTCCTGTAGTTTTCTGAATAAAGGTCTTTTACCTCTTTAGTTAGGTTTATTCCTAGCTATCTTAATTTTTTTGGTGCGATGGTAAATGGGATTGCTTTTTTAGTTTCTCTTTCTATAATTTCACTATTAGTGTATAGAAATGCCACAGACTTCTTAGCATTAATTTTGTGTCCTGCTACATTGCCAAATTCATTAATTAAGTCAATTAGTTTTGGAATGGAGTCCTTTGGGTTTTTTATGTACAATATGATGTCATCTGCAAATAAGGACAACTTTACTTCTTCTTTTCCAATTTGGATGCCTTTTATTTATTCTTCTTGTTTAATTGCAATGGTTAATACTACCAGTACTATGTCGAACAGGAGAGGTGAGAGTGGGCATCCCTGTATTGTTCCTGTTCTTAGGGGAAATGGTTTTAGTTTATGCCCATTGAGTATGATGTTAGCTGTGGGTTTATCATATATGGCTTTTATGATGTTGAGGTATGATCCTTCTATTCCCACTTTGCTGAGAGTTTTTATCAAGAAAGGATGTTGGATTTTGTCAAATGCTTTTTCTGCATCAATTGATATGACTATGTGATTTTTATCTCTTAATTTGTTTATGTGATGTATCACATTTATTGATTTGCGATATTGTACCAGCCCTGCATTCCTGGGATGAATCCTGCTTGGTCATGGTGTATGATCTTTCTGATGTACTGCTGGATCTGGTTTGCTAGAATTTTGTTGAGGATTTTGGCATCTATGTTCATGAGAGATATTGGCCTATAATTCTCTTTCATTTTGTTTTCTTTATCTGGTTTTGGTATTAGGTGATGCTGGCTTCATTGAAGGTGTTTGGAAGTGTTCCTTCTTCTTGAATGTTTTTGAATATTCTGAGGAGGATAGGTTTTAATTCTTCCTTGAATATTTGGTAAAACTCTCCTGTGTAGCCATCTGGTCCCGGGCTTTTATTTGCTGGAAGCTTTTTGATTACTGCTTTAATTTCTTCCATAGTTTTTGGACTATTGAGATGTTTGGCTTCCTCCTCATTGAGTTTTGGGAGGTTATATTTTTCTAGGAAAATGTCCATTTCTTGCAGGTTGTCCAATTTGTTGGAATAGAGTTGTTCATAGTATTTTTAAACAATCCTTTGTATTTCCACAGGGTCTGTTGTTATTTCTCCTCTTTCATTTCTGATTTTCTTTATTTGGGTCTTCTCTCTTTGCTTCTTGGTGAGCCTGGCTAGAGGTCCATCAATCTTGTTTATCCTTTCAAAGAACCAGCTCTTTGTTTTGTTGATCTTTTGAATTGTTTCTTTGGTCTCCAAGTTGTTTATCTCTGCTCTGATCTTCACTATTTCCTTCCTTCTGCTTACACTGGGCTTTTCTTGTTGCTCTCCTTCTAGCTCTTTGAGTCGTAGGTTTAGGTAATTTATTACCATTGTTTCCTGTTTTTTGCAGTAGGCTTGTAGGGCTATGAATTTCCCTCTCAAGACTGCTTTCACTGTGTCCCATAAATTTTGGATTGTTGTGTTGTCATTGTTATTTGTTGCCATGATGTTTTTTTATTTCTTCCTTGATCTCTCTGGTTACCCATTCGTTGTTTAATAGCATGCTGTTCAGTCTCCATGTGTTTGATTTCTTTCTGTTGTTTTTATTATAGTTGATTTCCAGTTTTATGCCACTGTGGTCTGAGAAATTGCTTGATATGATTTCTATCTTTTTGAATTTGAAGAGACTTTTCTTATGACCCAACATATGATCTATCTTTGAAAATGACCCATGTGCACTGGAGAAGAATGTATATTCTGTGGCTTTGGGGTGAAATGTTCTGAAGATGTCAATTAATTCTATCTGGTCTAGTGAGTCATTTAGGATTGATGTTTCTTTGCTGATTTTTTGTTTAGAGGATTTGTCCAATGGTGACAGTGGGGTATTAAAGTCTCCTACTATGATTGTATTGCTGTCAATCTCTCTATTAATATCCTCCAAGAGTTTTTTTATGTATTTAGGTGCTCCTATATTGGGTGCATGTATGTTTACCAGAGTTATTTCTTCTTGTTGGATTGTTCCCTTTAGTATTATGAAGTGGCCTTCTTTATCTCTTGTTATGTCCTTCACTTTGAGATCTGATTTGTCAGATATAAGTATTGCAACCCCAGCTTTTTTTTCATTTCCATTTGCCTGAAATACCATGTTCCATCCCTTTACCCTCAATCTGCGTGAATCTCTTTTCTGGAGGGGGGTTTCTTGCAGACAGCGGATATATGGATCATGTTTTCTTATCCAATCAGCTACCCTATGTCTTTTGATTGGAGCATTTAATCCATTTACATTTAAAGTTATTATTGATAAGTACTTGTCTGTTGCCATTTTTAGTCCTTACCCCCGAGTTCCTTCTTCGTTTCCTCTTTCTTTTTATTACAGCAGACCTTTTAACATTTCTTGCATTGCTGGTTTGGTGGTAATATATTCCCTTAGTCTTTTTTTGTCTGTGAAGCTTTTGATTTCACCTTCAGTTTTGATTGAGAGTCTTGCAGGGTACAGTATTCTTGGATTCAGACCCTTCCTTTGCATGACTTTGTATATTTCATTCCATTCCCTTCTGGCCTGATGAGTTTCTGTTGAGAAGTCAGTAGCTAGTCTTATGGGGGTTCCTTTGTAGGTAACTTTCTGTTTTTCTCTGGCTGCTTTTAAGATTCTTACTTTGTCGTTGGTGTTTGCCAATTTAATTATAATGTGCCTTGGTGTTGGTTTGTTGGTTCATTTTGCTTGGGACTCTGAGCTTCTTGGATTTGTGTGGGTTTTT
>JAAGEH010000030.1:42206782-42238789 GCA_011751065.1 Lasiurus cinereus
TTATTGATAAGTACTTGTCTGTTGCCATTTTTAGTCCTTACCCCCGAGTTCCTTCTTCGTTTCCTCTTTCTTTTTATTACAGCAGACCTTTTAACATTTCTTGCATTGCTGGTTTGGTGGTAATATATTCCCTTAGTCTTTTTTTGTCTGTGAAGCTTTTGATTTCACCTTCAGTTTTGATTGAGAGTCTTGCAGGGTACAGTATTCTTGGATTCAGACCCTTCCTTTGCATGACTTTGTATATTTCATTCCATTCCCTTCTGGCCTGTGGAGTTTCTGTTGAGAAGTCAGTAGCTAGTCTTATGGGGGTTCCTTTGTGGGTAACTTTCTGTTTTTCTCTGGCTGCTTTTAAGATTCTTACTTTGTCGTTGGTGTTTGCCAATTTAATTATAATGTGCCTCGGTGTTGGTTTGTTGGGGTTCATTTTGCTCGGGACTCTGTGAGCTTCTTGGATTTGTGTGGGTTTTTTCTTTCCTATATTGGATAAATTTTCTGTCATTATTTCTTCAAACACGTTCTCTAATCCTTGTTCAGTTTCCACTCTTTCTGGAACCCCAATTATGCGGATGTTGTTTTGTTTCATGTTATCCCAAAGTTCCCTTAGACTCTCCTCTTGCTTTTTAATTTTTTTTTTCTAGAAGCTGCTGTACTTGGGTATTTTTTCCTACCGTGTCTTCTAGCTCACTGATGCGGTCCTCTGCTTCTTCTAGTCTACTTTTGATGCTTTCTATTGAGTTCTTTAAAGCAGTGATGTCATTTTTTATTTCTTTGTGCATTTCTTCTTGCTTCTTCTTCATTTCCTCTTGGCTCTTACCCATATTGTCGAATTTGTCTTCCATTCTTTTCATCCACCTTATGATCATTTCTCTGAACTCTTTCTCTGGCAGGCTTATTTCTGCTTCTATTTCGTTTGCTTCTTTTTCTGGTGAAACCTGCCTTTCTGTCTTTTGTGGTCTGTTTCTTTTTCTGCCCATGGTCTTTCTTCTCCGGGTGTCTGGTTATGTAGTTCTCTCTCCTACGTTGATTGAAAAGCACAAACTACAACACGACCAGGTGCAGCACACAAGGCTCGGAGTAGAAATGTATTCAAGATAATAATCACAAATAAGGTGACCACCAATGAAGGACAAATTAGGGGTAAATAGAGAAACAAGAAGAGGAAAATGAGGAAAAAATAAAAGAAAGAAATGCCAAAATCAAATTGGGAGAGTGAGAAAAAAAAGATAAATAAATGAACAATAAAATAAAATAAGAAAATAAAAAGGATAAGAAGGAAAAGGAAACAGGAAGAGAAAAAAATCAGAGAGAAAAGAAAGTGTATAAGAGAGAAAAGAGGAACAAAATATAGATGTCAGGAGACAACTCCAATAGAAGAGTCACTAATCCCAATATAGGCCAGCTACCAGTACCTAGAGATTAAGGCAAACTGCAAATAGCAACTGGTATTGAGGGAGGTGAGGCAAAAGAGAGGAAGTAAACAAAGCAAGCAAAAAGCAAAATAAAACAAGTAGATTAAACTAAAAGTATCTCACAAAATAATTCAAAAAATCGATATAATCACTTTTCAGGCAAATAGCAACAAAAGGACATAGAGAAAAAACAACTTTTTGGCTAGGAAGACAAGAAGAGAGAGGTTTGTGTGGATTTGTAGTAGGGCATTTGAAATGAGATATATAAATGAGGTGAAATTTTAACCAGGTAAAAAGAAAAATAGGGAGAATCTAAAGTTGGAAAAGGGAAAGAGAAACAAGACAGCAAAATGGGGAAAGTTAGGAGGAAAGTGTTGGCATAAAGGTAGAGTTGAGTTGGAGTAAAATTATGCTAAACGGAAGATGAAAATAGAATGTAGAACTCTAATCCCGAAATAAAATAAAGAGAAAACAAAATGACACTTTTTTTCCAAAAATGTAAAGTACTAGTATTAATTAATAATACTAGTTTAAAACAAAAATGTAATAATTAAAAAGGTAAAATCAATTGAGGTGGATAGAAAAAAAATAGTCTTTTAATTAAAATATGTGAAAATGAAAAATAAAAAAAAATTAAAAAAAAAAGAAAAGAAAAAAGGAAAAAGAAAAAAAAGGAAAAAAAAGAAAAAAATATAGAATGGTCTTTCACTTCCACTATTATTCTGCTTGGCACTCCTGTTTCCCAGTAGGGAAGGTATTGCAGTTCCCTGTGTTCCCCTCTTGGTGTTTTAATCTCTTCATTCTTTTGTGGTTATTCGAGAGTCAATTTGTGTGTCATCCACTGGGTGGCAGTGTTTTGGAATTGATCTCTGAGACAAAGCACAGGACCTCTCTAGGCTGTGCTCAGATCTTGCTACTCTGTGGTTCTCAAAGCCAGTTTGTGGGGGTTTTGCAGCCGGGACACTGTAATACCAGGCTGTCCCTCTGCCCCAGAAAAAAAAAAGGAGTCGTTTTCCAGAGCTCCCCTCTGTTAACAGCTCAGAGAGTTTGCCTCTACACTTAGGGATCACGCTCTGACCACCTCTGCGGACCTCTCCAGAGGCAGCTTTCCCGCAGTCGGTTCCCACAGTGTGCCCGTCTCTATTGTGCGGGTGTAGGAGACCTCACCCTGACCCAGGCGAAATCTGACCCTTCCGCGCGCCGCGTGGATCTCCGAATATGCCGCCTGCGTGTCAGTGCCACCTGGAAAGCCATGCTCTGGGTCCCCGGCTGCTCTGTGGGTGCCTCCGTCAGCCGCAGCTTTCAGACTTCCGCAGACATCCACCTCCCTCTTATCCCAGGCGAACGTAATCTGACCTTTCCGTGGGCCAGACCGCGGCAGACATCCACCTCCCTCGGCAAGATGGCTCGGTCTCTGTGTTCGCGCTGGTGGCTCTGGCGGACAAAAACCCCGTGGCAGTGAGGCTGACTGGCCGGGAGAGCCCCGTCCAGCAGTTCCCCGCCTTCTCCTGGAGGATAACTGACTCTTAACTTGCCAACAAACACTCCCAGTGCTAGTCTCAGCCACTCTCTCTCCCTCTGCCCAGCAACAAAGCTCCAGACGCATCTGTCTACTCCGCTGCCATTTTCTCTCCCCCCTGTTTTTTTTTTTTTTTTGAGGAAACTCCACACTGTTCTCCACAGTGGCTGCATCAGTCTGCATTCCCAACAACAGTGCATGAGGATTCCCTTTTCTCCACATTCTCACCAGCACTTGTCGTTTGTTGATTTGTTGATGATTGCTATTCTGACAGGTGTGAAATTGTACCGCATTGTTGTTTTGATTTGCATCTCTTGGATAATTAGTGACTTTGAGCATGTTTTCATATGTCTCTTGGCCTTCCTTCTGTCTTCTTTTGAAAAGTATCTATTTAGGTCCATTGCCCATTTTTTTTTATTAGGTCGTTTATCTTCCTTTTATTAAGTTGTATGAGTTCCCTGTAAATATTGGAGATTAAACCTTTACAGTGATAACATTTGCAAATATGTTCTCCCATACAGTGGGCTTTCTTGTTGTTTTGTTGATGGTTTCTTTTGTTGTGTAAAAGCTTTTTATTTTGATGTAGTCCCATTTGTTTATTTTCTCTTTAGTTTCCATTGCCCTAGCAATGGTATCAGTGAAGGAATTGCATCCGCATATGTCTGAGATTTCTTTGCCTGTGGAGTCCTCTAGTATTTTTATGGTTTCCTGTCTTATGTTTAAGTCCTGTATCCATTTTGAGTTTATTTTTATGTATGGTATAAGTTGGTGGTCTAGTTTCATTTTTATTTTTTTGCATGTTTCTGTCCAATTTTTCCCAACACCGTTTGTTGAAGAGACTGGCTTGACTCCATTGTATGTTCATTCCTCCTTTGTCAAATATTAATTGAGCACAGTGGTTTGGATCAATATAGACCAATGGTCTATATGCCTGTTCTTGTCCCAGTACCAGGCTGTTTTGAGAACAGCGGCTTTGTAATACAGCTTGAAATCTGGTATTGAGATCCCTCCTACTTTATTCTTCTTTCTCAGGATTACTGTGGTTATTTAGGATCTTTTTTTATTCCAGATGAATTTTTGGAGAGTTCTTTCTAGGTCTCTGAAATATGCCATTGGTATTTTAATGGGAACTGCATTGAATCTATAGATTGCTTTGGGTAGTATAGACATTTTAATGATGTTGATTCTACCAATCCATGAACACGGTAAGCTCTTCCATCTATTTATGTCTTCCTCTATCTCTTTTTTCAATGTCCTGTAGTTTTCTGAGTAGAAATCATTTACCTCCTTAGTTAAGTCTATTCCTAGGTATCTTAATTTTTTTTGGTGGGATGGTAAATGGGATTGTTTTCTTAATCTCTCTTTCTGTAAGTTCACTGTTTGTGTATAGAAATGCCATAGATTTCTTGGCATTAATTTTGTATCCTGCTACATTGCCAAATTCATTTATTAAGTCTATTAGTTTTTTGATGAAGTCTTTCTGGTTTTCTATGTACAGTATCATGTCATTTGTGAATAAGGACAGTTTTACTTCTTCTTTTCTAATTTGGATGCCTTTTATTTCTTCTTCTTTTCTAATCGCAATGGCTAGTACTTGCAGTACTATATCGAATAGGAGTGGTGAGAGTGGGCATCCCTGTCTTGTTCCTGTTCTTAGGGGAAATGGTTTTAGTATTTTCCCATTAAGGATAATGTTGGCTGTGGGTTTTTCTTACATGGCTTTTATTATGTTGAGGTATGATCCTTCTATTCCCACCTTGCTGAGAGTTTTTATAAAAAACGGGTGCTAGATTTTGTCAAATGCTTTTTCTCCATCAATTGATATGACTATATGATTTTTATCCCTCAATTTGTTTATGTGATATATCACGTTTATTGATTTGCAGATATTGTACCATCCTTGCATTCCTAGGATAAATTCTACTTGCTCTCATAGGATAAATTCTACTTGGTCATGGTGTATGATCTTTTCGATTTGCTAGAATTTTGTTGAGGATTTTGGCATCTAGGTTCATGAGGGATATTGGCCTGTAATTCTCTTTCATTGTGTTGTCTTTATCTGGTTTTGGTATTAGGGTGATGCTGGCTTCATAGAAGAAGCTTGAATTCTCTTGAATTTTTTGAAATAGTCTGAGGAGGATATGTTTTAGTTCTTCCTTGAGTGTTTGGTAAACCTCCCCTCTGAAGCTGTCTGGCCTATTGATATGTTTAGATTCTTCCTGATTGAGTTTTGGAAGGTTGTATTTTTCTAGGAATATGTCCATTTCCTCCAGATTGTCCAGTTTGTTGGAATAGAGTTGTTCATAATATTTTAAAACAATCCTTTGTATTTCTGTGGGGTCTGTTGTTATTTCTGTCTGTTGTTATTTATGATTTTGTTTATTTGGGTCCTCTCTCTTTGCTTATTGTTTCTTTGGTCTCTATGTTGTTTATCTCTGCTCTGATCTTTATTATTTCCTTCCTTCTGCTTACACTGGGCTTTCCTTTTTTTTTTTCAAAATATATTTTATTGATTTTTTTTTTACAGAGAGGAAGGGAAAGGGATAGAGAGTTAGAAACATTGATGAGAGAGAGACAACGATCAGCTGCCTCTTGCACGCCCCCCTACTGGGGATGTGCTCGCAA
Organism: Lasiurus cinereus; assembly: GCA_011751065.1. Lineage (NCBI taxonomy): Eukaryota > Metazoa > Chordata > Mammalia > Chiroptera > Vespertilionidae > Lasiurus > Lasiurus cinereus. The sequence goes on from JAAGEH010000030.1 coordinate 42,212,336, forward strand.
TCAAAGTACATGCCCTTGACTAATCAAACCTGGACCTTTCAGTCCACAGGCTGGTGCTCTATCCACTGAGCCAAACCAGTTTTGGCATACACTGGGCTTTTCTTGTTGCTCTCATTTAAACTCTTTGAGATGTAGGGTTAGGTAATTTATTACCATTGTTTCTTGTTTTTTTGCAGTAGGCTTGTAGAGCTATGAACTTCCCTCTCAAGACTGCTTTCTCTGTGTCCCATAGATTTTAGGTTGTTTTATTTTCATTGTCATTTATTGCGATGATGTTTTTTTATTTATTCTTTGATCTTTCTGGTGACCCAGTCATTGTTATTTAGTCTCTAAGTATTTGATTTTTTTGGATTGTTTTTATTGTAGTTGATTTCCAGTTTTAAGCCATTGTGATCTGAGAAGATGCTTGATATGATTTCTATCTTCTTGAATTTGAAGAGACTTTTCCTGTGTCCTAATATGTGGTCTATCCTTGAAAATGTTCCATGTGTTCTGGAGAAGAATGTATATTCTGTAGCTTTGGGGTGAAATGTTCTAAAGATGTCAATTAAGTCCATCTTATCTAGGGTGTCATTTAGGATTGCTGTTTCTTTGCTGAGTTTTTGTTTAGTTGATTTGTCCAGTGGTGTCAGTGGGGTATTAAAGTCCCCTACTCTGATTATATTGCTATCAATTTCTTCTTTAATATCTTCCAGAAGTTTTTTTTTATGTATTTGGGTATTCCTGTATTGGGTGCATATATATTTATTAGAGTTATATCTTCTTGTTGAATTGCTCTCTTTAGTATTATGTAGTGGCCTTCCTTATCTCTTGTTATGGCTTTTATCAGATATAAGTATTGCTCACCCAGATTTATTTCATTTCCATTTGCCTGAAAAATGTTTTTCCATCCCTTCACTCTCAGTCTGTGTGAATCTTTTGTTCTGAGGTGGGTCTCTTGCAGACAGCAGATGTATGGGTTATGTTTTCTTATCCATTCAGTTATCTTATGTCTTTTGATTGGTGCATTTAATCCATTTACGTTTAATGTTATTATTGACAAATACATGTTTGTGTTTCTTCTTGCCTTTCTCTTTCTTCTTTTTACAGCAGTACATTTAGATTTTCTTGCATTGCTGGTTTGGTAGTGATAAACTTTCTTAGCCCGTTTTTTTTTTGTGAATCTCCTGATTCCACCTTCAATTTTGAATGATAGCCTTGCTGGGCATAGTATTCTTGGGTTCAGTCCCTTGCTTTGCATCACTTTGTAAATTTCATTCTATTCCCTTCTGTCCTGGAATGTTTCTGCTGATAAATCCACTGATATTCTATTAGGAGAACCCTTGTAGGTAACATTCTGTCTCTCTCTGGCAGCCTTTAAGATTCTTACTTTGTTGTTGGTGTTTGTAAGTTTAATTATGATGTGTCTTGGTTTTGGTCTTGTAGGGCTCATCTTGTTTGGGACTCTATGTTCTTCTTGGACTTGCATGGTGTGTTTTTTTTTTCTTGCCAATATCAGGGAAGTTTTCTGTCATTATTTCTTCAGGTTTTTGTATTCCTTGCTTCTCTTTCTGGTACACCTATTATCTGAATATTGTTTTGTTTTGTATTGTCCCAAAGATCCCTTAGACTCTTCTTTTGCTTTTTAAGTCTTCTTTCCAGTTGCTGCTGTGTTTGTGTGTTTGTTTCTACATTTTCTTCTAATTCACTGATGCGGTCCTCAGCCTCTTCTAGTCTATTGTTTAAGCCTTCCATAGTGTTCTTTATTGCTGCTATGCTGTTGTTCATTTCCTCTTGGTTCCTTTTCATGTTGGCGACATTCTCATTCAGCTCCTTATAATTCTCATTGAATTGTGTGTATTTGTCATCCAGCCATTTAATTCTTTCTTTGATAAGCTGCTAGCCTCAATTTCATTTTACTCCTTTTCTGGTGATTCCTCTTTTTCTTTCCTTTGGGGATTGCTTTGTTGTCTTCCCATGTTTCCTATAATGTTTTAATTGTAGATCTAATTGCTTTTCTACTCAAGTTCTTTTGGGGGTGGTGCTACTGGTGTAATCTCTCAGTTATTCTGGGCTTGGTAATCTAGTGTGGCTCCCTACTTGAGCTATTTTTTATTTTTTTTATGTAGGCCTGTGAGCTAGAGAGACATAACTGCGGTGTCTAGAATTCAGCAGCCATAGAGGGGAGTGTTCCAATTTTTGCTGTCTTACTCCCTTAATTGAAATCACATGTGTCCAGTGGGGACTCACAGTGGCACCCAGGAATTGTCTGTTGGGGAGATGGGGCTCAGGAGGCCTGCACTCTGGAAAGGTGTGACTATGGTATCCAGAGTTCAGTAGTTGTGAGGTGGGCAGACCCAGCTTTTGCTGCTAAACCTGTGTTTGATAGGTGTCACTTCCAGTGGCAGCTCAGAAGGGCACCCATGGTACGTTTGCCTGTCCCTTACTCACAGTGTGAGGCACACTGAAGCACTCTGAAGGGCCCTGGCAGTGTAGCCACGTAATTGAGGTGCCTATTGGCAGGTATCCAGGATGAGTGAATTCAGAATTTCCACTGCTGGGGGGCAGTGTACCCTTGTTTGTCCAAGATCACACTCAGAGAGAGCTCATAGTGGCTCCCACGAGCACTCTGAGGGCAGATGGGTTCAGGGTGCCTGCTTGTTGGAAATTCACATTTGTGGAGATGCGTTTGCTAGCACAGAGTTCTGATGCACTCTGAGGGGTCCTAGCACTGAGGTTGAGCAGCTGGGGTGTCTGTGGGCAGTTATTCAGGAAGAGGGAATTCAGATTTCCTACTGTGGGGCAGCATGCCCTTGTCTATGCAGAATCACACCCAGCAGAGTCTCACAGCTGCTCCCCCAGTGCACTGTGTATAGATAGGCTCAAGGGTCCTGCTCCTTGGAAATGCGTGCCTATGGAGGTGCCTTTGCCTGCGCAGAGCTCTGGCGCACTCTGAGGGGCCCTGACCCTGAAGTTGCACAGCTGGGGTGTCCCTGGGCAGTTATTCAGGAAGAGGGAGTTCAGAATTTCTACTGCAGGGCCATGCACCCTTGTCTGTACAAAAATCATACCTGCAGGGGCTCCTGGTGGCTCCCAGGCACTGTCTATGGAGTGGTGTGCCCTGGATGTCTGTGCAGGCTGGAGATTTGCAAATGTTTTGTCTGGAGTTCTGCCACTGGGGAAGAGGAGGTTGCACTTACTGCTACCAAGAGAGTGGTTTACCTTTGGAGGTGGAGGGTTCAGGGTCTGTGGGTCTGTGGGTGGGGTAGCAAGAATTTGCTGGAGGGGCTGCTGGGTCGCAGGGCAGTTCTAAGGCCTGTCTGGTTTGTGGCACTGATGAGTTCTTAAAAAAGGCCCTTCTCCCTTTCAAGATGGTGTGGGCTTCGTGCTGGAGTCCTGCAGTCTGGGGAGTGCCCACAGTGGTGGTAGTCTCTGCTTGTCTAAGAGAGCCTGGTCTGCCAGCCCCTGCTGCTCCAATAGGGCTTTAACTGTCCCTTACTCACTCACACACACACACCACACATCCACACACCCTCCTTTCATCCCCTTACTCACTCACTTCCTCTCCCTCATCTCCATCCTGCCAGCTTCCATCTTCCTATCAATCCTATTTGTTTCTTATCTTAGCTTCCTTAACATCATAGGGCTGCCACAAGTCTTAAGAAGAGAAAAGATCTTCTAGCATATTAAATTGTGAGAACATGCAGACTTCTATTACTCTGTCAGAGCCATTTGTTTTAAAGATACATTTTATGTCAGGATTTCCTGCTATTAATATTTATGGTTTCAAGTTCATGACATTATTTTTAAATAAATGAGACAAAATCAGATAAGCACTCTAACAATTAATTAGTATTTATTGCAAGACATAAAACTGTTATTGACTTGATAAAAGTTAATTTAGAGACCTTTAGAAATAAGTTTGGATTTCAGTGCTTAAACACGTCAAATACAAGATGTAATAAATCTATTACCATTATCTCATTTTTCAGGTGGTAATCGCTTTGGTAGTTAAAATATGGCTCATAAAATTATATTTGTATTAATGCTAATTCACTTTTAAATTTTTTAAAGGGTGTACTTTCAGAGGATTAACAAATTGGAGTTTATGAATGTAGAAGATGTAAACCAAGTCAATCAACATAAACCCCAAAGTGGAATTCTGAATAATGGTGTCTAGAACTCTTAATGACAGTGTATAAAATTTTTAATGACAGTGTCTAGAATTTCAATCAAACAGTGTCTAGAATTTCATATGACATTCCAGGCATGAATCTTTCAGTAGCATAAGATACTATGCAAAAATGCATGTTCTCCCAAAAGGTGATTGTGGATTGACAGGCACCTTCTTATGGGAATGGAGGTAAATGTGATAATATAAATATGGGTCTTAAAAATGTTTCCAAACTTGCTAACAGAGCACAGAGCTGGAATAGCTAGGTTAGAGCTACACAAAATTGGGTCCTTTCCACACCCAACATAATTCCTGGAATTCCTTGTGAGCAATTAGTCCCTTTGGCTAGAAACAGGATCAATTTAGGCTTTAGTCAGGGTTTATCAGGGAAGCCAAACCACTATTAATATTATGGGAATAAGGATTTTATTTTAGGAATTAGACACACAAATCTGGGCAAGCTAAGGAAGTGAAGGTCTGAAAGGGAGTTAGAGAACTACAAAATAAATCACTAACCAATCTTTCTGAAACATTAGAGTGGTTAGAGAATTCTCAGCTTGCAAAAACATCCCAGAGGCCAGTACATTCAGCTGTTGAAGTGGGATTTCAAAGTGGGAGCTTGTGGTGAGATCTATTGGAAACAGTTGCCTCTGTAGGCCCACAGCCAAGATTCTGGTGTTAGCCCTGGGGCTGCAGCTGGTCAGCAGGGCCAGTTGTTTAGAAGGCAAACTGAATGAGGAGTGGATGAGAGAGATTTATATGCTTTGCACCTCTGCATATGTCCCTCACTGTGTCTGTGATGAGCTTCTAAGAGTAGTAACTCTTGCTTCTCTTCTACCTTCAAATTCTCGCACACGTTTCCTTTTCCATTCTGTAATGGGAAGAGGATTCTGGGAGTTTTAATTTGCATTTTAATCAAATCAACAATAGCATAATTCAACACAGTTTACGTCTTATTAACTTGGCATTTATACCTCATTTGACCACATTTAGCATCCAAAATTTCAATAGTAAAATCATTCTTCCAGTTAACATAATGTGGTTATTCCCTATAAAACCCAAAGTATGCTTTCTTCTCTCCAATGGAGTACACACCCTCAGATGATGTATACATCCACCCTTAGATGATGTTCACTCTTCATCTATCTGAGTTACACTTCCCTTTTGATAGCCTGTATCTCAAATACTGCAACATAAAATTAATCAGCACTAAGACATTGTATGTTCCATAATAGGGAAATGGAAAAGGGAAAAACATAAACAAAGATAATTTATAGTATTTCAGCTGAGCAGACTTCTTTGTCTGTTGAGGTGACCAAAATCTTCCTAACTGAAGGGTCTGGGCCATCAGCAGTTCTCTCTGCACTGAGTTGTAGTTTTCTGTTGTCTTAAATCACAGGTCTAGTAACTACTAAGATGAACTCCAGGGAAACTCCTATGTTTTAGACAGACTCTTTCCTGCTGCCATTTTATAGTAGCAAACCATTTTTGTTTTGATAAGCTAAGATCATTCACTCTGATTATCTCCATTTTCTGTTCATATATTGGTACAAGGAACCCAATATGGTCAGGAAGTAGTCTCAACGTCCTTAAAGAAACCTTATATTCATTGGCATCAACTCCTCATTACCCCTTTTTACCTCCCACCTTCACCTCCCCAGCACTAGGCAACCACTAATTTATATTTCGTCTCCATATATATTTGCTGATTTCGGACATTTTATAATAACAGAGAGAATTGTGGCTTCACAAACCAATAAGGGCACCCTTTTGGCTAAGTGGATAGAGCATCGGTCTGTAGACTGAAAGGTCCCAGGTTCGATTCCATTCAAGGGCATGTACCTGGTTGCGGGCACATCTCCAGTAGGAGGTGTGCAGGAGGCAGCTGATTGAGGTTTCTAACTCTCTATCCCTTTCCCTTCCTCTCTGTAAAAAAATCAATAAAAATGTATTAAAAAAATAAAAAGACACCCTTGTGGACATTTTAAATATCTATGATGATACAATATGTGGTCTCTTTTGATTTGTTTCTTTCACTAAGCATAATACTTTTGAGATTCATCAATGTTGCAATTTTTTACTGCCAAATAATATTCCATTGTATGGATGTACCACATTTTGTTTATCCAATCAATGATGAAAGGATATTTGGGGTCTTTTTACTTTTTGGCTATTTTGAATAATAATACTTTGAACATTCATGTACATGTTTTCATATGTGTGTGTATGTTTGTGTGTAGTGTGTATATGCTTCATTGTGCTTCAAAGGACATCATCAGATATTGAAAATATAATCCACACATGGGAGAAAATATTTGAAAATTGTGTATTTGATGAAATACTTGTATACAGGCTAGAAATTGTGTATTTGATGAAGTACTTGTATACAGAAAAAGAACTCTTACAATTCAATAATAAAAAGATAATTCAATTTGAAAATGGGCAAATGAGTTGAATTAGATATTTCTCCAAAGAAGATATATAATAAGTCCATGAGAAGATGTTCAATAGTAGTCATTAGGGAAATGGAAATCAAAACCACAAAATACTACTTTATACCCACTCTAATGGGTACAATATAGACAAGTGAGGATGTGGATAAATTAGCATCTTGAGGTATTGTTGGTGGAAATGCAAAATGGTGCAACCACCTTAGAAACCAGTTGGGTATTTCTTAAAATGGTAAACACAGAGTTACCATCTGATCCAAAAATTTTACTCCTAAATATTTAGTCGATCACAATAATTCATTGAGTGATCTATGTAGTCTTTGTTCAAAGCCTCTTTGGGATTAATTGGATTCAATCAAAGCTGGTTTCATTCCCGAGTTTCATTTGAAATTTCAATAATTTGAAGACTAAAAATTTTGGAAATTTGTAAAGTTATGACAAAATATTAATAAAAAGATGAAAACATTTTTAAAAATCATAATGATTTTTCATTTTCACTTCAAAGAGAAATGGGATAATATAATCTGAATATTCACTGGCACTTGAATCTAACCATAGGAGTCAAAATTACACAATAGCAATTTAGCTAAGTGATTTCATTATGGAAAACAGTCCATTTCTTTTGGGGAAAAAAACCAACAACACAAAACACCTCTGAAAAAGAGAAGTAACTTTCACGATTTTTTTTATGGGCTTGCCAGTGTTTTGTTTGACTTCGTTATTTGTTTCATTGGTTGCCATAACGTTCTTCATTGTTGGAGATAGAATTTCATAACATCACTAAATATTTTTCATGTTTGAAAAATTAGAGTCAAATAGTTGTAATTATTTTGTTCTTTTGAAGAAAATATTAGTTTGAGGCAAAATAATCAGATTTAGAGTGGCATTTATTAAAAGTCAGGTTTTTAATTTCAGGCCCCCAACTTTCTTTGAAATAGAGTAGAAAGGTAAATTGTTTTTGTATTAATGAAAATAATGATCTGATTTAACACATTTTTTTCAGTTTCAATAGTTTTTTGAGAAATAACTGACACAATCACTGTATAAGTTTAAGGCATACAGGATGATGATTTCACTTCCATATATTGTGAAATGATTATTATAATAGTTTTTTTATTTCATTCATTTCTGCTCTAATTTGTATAATTTCCTTTCTTCAGCTATTTTTGAGCTTAGTTTGTTCTTTTTCTAGTTCCTTGAAGCATAGAATTGAGTTGTTTATTTGGGATCTTTCTTGTTTTTTAATGTAGGTGTTTATTGCTATGAACTTCCCTCTTAGAATTGCTTTTGCCGTTATCTCATAAATACTGGTATGTTGTTTCCATTTTCATTTGTTTTAAGAAACTTTTTAATTTCTATTTTAATTTCTTCTTTGATCCATAGGTTCTTCAGACGAGTATTGTTAAATTTTCATGTATTTGTAAATTTTTCAGTTTTCCTGTTGTTGATTTCTAGTTTTATGCTAGAGAACTTGCTAAGATCTCGAATTTGCTAAGATTTATTTTATGATCTAATTTATGGTCTATCTTAGAAAATGTTCCATGAGTGCTTGAGAACAATGTGTATTCATGTTGTTATTGGATAGATTGTTCTGTTGTTAGGTTCATGTGGTTTATAGGTGGTTTTTTTTTTTTCAAATCTGCTGTTTCCTTATTGCTTGTCTGGATGATCTATACATTGTTGCGAGTGGAAACCAGGCTCTAGGCAACATTTGAGGATCCAAATCAGGCAGATTTTCATTCTTCTTAATTCCCTGTTCCGAGTGCTCCCAGACTTGGTTCTGCAAATGAGCAAAGCTGCTGGTTGTTACTACCACTGGGGCACTGCTGGTATAAGTTCGACTTGCTAAGATCCATATACTGGTTGTTGCCAGCCTCTTGCCCCTTCTCTGTCATAGTCAGATTCTGAGTGGTTGAGCCCTGCGGATTCCCTTGCAATCCTCATGGGATAACACGAAAGTAAGAGGTCCCACAAAGCAAGCCCATTGCTTTGGGGATGGTTGGCCCCCCAGGTTTCTCTGTCTGGCCTGGAGGAGGAGCAAGGTGATTGGTGTGTAGCTGTTTCTCTCATTCTTTCCATACAATCTTACTTGGTGTCTGTGGTGCAGGCAGGTGATGCAGCTTCACTCTGTGTTCTAGGATTCTCTCAGTGGTGTATTGTTCGTGAATAGTTGTTAGTTGTTCTTGTGAGAAGGAGCAAAATCAGGAATGGCCAATTTTGCCATCTTAGTGATGTCATTTCCTCAATAATAACTTTTATTGATGATGATTGGGTAGTAGGACTAACATTTGAGTTTCTTATTGGACCCAGTAATAAGTGAATATAAAACATTTGTATAACTTACAATGTTTAGCACATTTTCTAGCTTTAGTTCCTACATGCTTACATGTGAAGGCTGTGCTCTAGTTTGGAGATAGATTTTAAGTGTAATGTAGCAGAATGTCCTAAATTTTACATTAATTATAATTGAAGCATGTTTTTCTTTACTGAGTTATAAAACAACATATTTTGCAATGAAATGCTAGTTCATTGTTATCTCTTTAGATTGCTTGCTGATAGAAATTAGTTAATAATAAATAACCACACAAGAAGATTAGCTACATCAGCATGTAGAATCTTTGACTATGCTGTCTAGAAAAAGTTAAAGTTTCATAAATCCCCATGTGTATCATGAAAAGTTGTTGAAACAAAATGCAAAAAGAATAAACCTATTTCAAAGTCAATCTATGACAAAAATCTTTACTGTTATATCCTTTGGAATAGAACTCTAGAAATGTTTTTCTTAAAGAAGGGCATGAAGAGAAAATGTAAGCCAAAGAAGAAGTTAATATATGCTACCAAACTAAAATATGTTAACTTTAAAAATGCATTTTAAAAAATGTAATGCCCAAAGAATATATTAGACATTTAATTTTCTTAGCAAGTGAATCCCAACGTTTTCTAAATTCTATTAAATTTAATTTATTCACACAAATCTTTATACACAGTAGGGCAAAAGTAGGTTTATAGTTGTTCATATGGAAAATACTACAATAATGAAAAAATAATGCAAGAAAAATATGATTCGTGCATTTATACCTATAAACCTAGTTTTGCTCCACCCTGTATAGAAATGTATTTATTCTAAAAATAAACTTACTAGGCTTCATCAGGTTATTTTTTTTACTCCCTTTTTTTCTTCCTATATGTCTTTTTGGTCTTCTTCTGTCTCTTCCGCTCTCCTTTTCTTCCTTTCTTTTCCTTCTCTCTCTCCCTATCTCATTTTTTCCCCTAATTTCTTATTTTTTCCCTCTTTTACTCTTCCTCCCTTCCCTTTCATTTGCTCTTTTTCTTTCTCCCGACTTCTTCTTTTTCTTTCTTTCTTTATCTCTTCCTTTCATCTCCCTCTCTACCTTTCTTCTTTCTTCACTTCTCTACTTTTTTAAAAAAAATACATTTTTATTAATTTCTGAGAAAGGGAAGGAAGAAAGAGCTAGAAACATTAATGATGAGAGAGAATCATTGATTGGCTGCCTTCTGCACACCCCTTTTTGTGGAATGAGCCCACAATCCTGGCATGTGCCAACCAGTTCATGAGTTGATGCTTGACTATTGAGCCATAATGTCAGGATTCCCCTATTTCTTTCTTTTCCACTGTCTCTTCTTCCCTATCTTTCCCTTCTTTCCCTTTCAATTCTCTTTGATGTTTGAATTTGATGTGCTGATAACATTGTAGAAAAATACTGCATTAGGAATCAAGTGACCCATTTATAGAGACTTAACTATAGAACCTGGAGGATGAGCCCAGGAGGAATTTACTTTCTTGAAGAATAATGATGCCTCCTTGGGAAAATATATTTTTCCTAATGAAAATAGAATTGATTTAATCTAATTTATAAATTTTGTTTATAGAGGGCTGTGTGATTCTTAGTATACTTAAAAAATGAAAATTCAGAATATTTACATAGTCATAAAATGACTATAGGAGAAACCATAAAAAAGTGAGTTATAATTCCCAACATTTTTTCATTCACTTTCATCAATAAAGAAGAAAGCCCAAATTCTCTGTATCCATTAGTGAGGTATTATTGCTCCTAATTCATCAAGATTTTAGGTCCCTTGTTTGTGTTTTTCTCTTATTTGGCTTCTTATCTTCTCTTTACTCTTCATTGCTCAGGTCTAAATTCTTCTCTTGAAGCCCATGTTAGCCCCACTAGATAAATTTATTTCTTCCGGCTTTGCAATTCTATAACTACTTTCACATATATTGTTTTTACAGTGGTAATTTTAATTAGTCTCTCAAAGATGTAATCTGTCCCGTATTCTTTTATTCCTAGAGTTGACAAAACATAAAAGAAGGAACTCAATATTTACCCATTTACATGTATTTATGGAGCCTTACTATGTGGTAGGAACTGAGTTGGGTGCTGAGTATATATTTATATAAGGAAGTTAGAGGGATTCCCTCCTCCACCTCCACTCAAAATTGTTGGCTCTAGTGCTGTTACTTTTCCCTTAACAATACCCGATGAGAGTTCAGTGACATCTATGTATCAATTGCACTTTTCTTATAGCTTCCTTTTAATTGAAATTCAGGTTTTTAGTCTTTATGATCTAAGCCAGAGGATAACCTCAACTTTAATATCACCCTTCCTCAACCCCTTCCCCCAACCCTTAATCAATATCCCTGGGCCAAGTTTGATAGCAACTAGGGATGACTTTTCCTCCAAAATGCTCCTTGATCTCTAGTTAGATAGATTTCTAGCTCGGTCCACCTAATCCTCTGTACATACTAGAATCTTAAATATATCTTAATGCTAAAGCCAATATTACTTGACTTCCCAAGTTGGGGTTCCTGACACAGCTATCAGAAATATATAAATAAGGCAGGGGAGGGTAGGGTAAGAGGGAGAGATCAACCAAAAGACTTCTATGCATCCATATAAGCATAACCAAAGGACACAGGCAATAGGGAGGTGAGGGAATGAGTGGGGGGTTGCAATGGGGGAGTTAAGGACACATTTGAAATACCTTAATCAACAAAGAAAATTAAGAAAGAAATATATTTATATAAATGGGAATGTACAGTAATTTTCTTGAGATCTTTTTGAGAGTAGAACTGCCTTATAGTCTCAATGCTAAATACAGTCTCTGGCACATAGTAGGAAATTAACTGACTAAATAAATCAATTTATAATATTTTCCTCATAGAGATGCTTTCCTTTTAATTGTAAAAACTTTTTTGACTTCCCAACATTTTAATCCATTGCATAATTGGGAAGTACTTCCATAGGCAGCCCACTAGAAGCAGCACTGCCTTTGTGGAAGCTTTGCTTGATCATGTTCTTAGCATACCTTTTTAGAGTATATGAGTCTCTCTCTCTCTCTCTCTCTCTCTCTCTCTCTCTCTCTCTCTCTCTCCAACTGCATAGTATTCCATTGTTACCCTTTGGGATAGCATGGATGGACCTAGAAGATATTATGCTAAGTGAAATAAGCTAATCTGAGAAAGACAAATATCACATGATCTCACTTATTTGTGGACTCTGATGAACAGAATGAATTAACCAACAAATTATTATCTGAAGCATGGATGCATGGAACAGACTAACATACCTTGATGTAGAGTTGGGGGATTGAGAAGAGATAAATCAAAGACCTTGTATATTTATAGGCATAGCCCATGGACATGGGAAATAGGATAGTGAAAACATGGGGTGGGTAGGTAGGGCCTGGGAGGAGGGGGGATAAAGGGGAAAAAATGGGAGATATATGTTAAAAATAGTATATAAGTGTCTTGTGTGTAAATCTTCATGTTTGTACAGATAATAGTCTATTACCTCTTTTATAAAGGACTTAAGAGAGAACAAATATTTATTTTCTGGCACTTTGTAGAGATTTTAGAGTATGCATTACCTATTTTAATTCTTATGACCACATTGGTAAGGCAACAAAATCTTCCTCATTTTAATGAATAAGAAAACTGAAAATTGTCCAAGGTTTCAGCAGTACTAGTAAGCAGCTGAATTAAGATTTAAAACAACAACATATTATTGATTTCAGAAAGGAAGGGAGAGGGAGAGAGAGAGAGAAACAATGATGAGAGATCATCATTGATGGGCTGCTTCCTGAGCACTCCACAATGGGGATCAAGCACACAACCCTGGCATGTGCCCTTGACAGGAATTGAATCCAGGAGTCTTCGGTCCACAGACTGATGATCTACTTACTGAGCCAAACCAGCTAGGGATGAACTGAGATTTTGAGTCATATCTGCTTCAATCCAGAGCTGATGCTCCATCAAGGACACCAAGCACTGTTCATACAACCATGAGGGTGGCTGAAGGGCCCTTAAATGTATTTCTCTCTCCCTGAGTCCAGCACAGACCTGGGCAACTCTGGACTCAGTGAAGACTATTTAATGAATGAATAAACTCCAAGTTTATAATAGTTTTGAATTCTGAAAATATTTAATAAATATTGATCAGTAAATGCTTATAGTTTTGGATGATACAAATTATTTGGCATAAATCAGTGAAGAGAAAATTTAAAAAAGCAAAAATAATTGAAATTAAATAATTGAAAAATAAACATAGACTCATTGGGCATGGTGCTGACATTGAACTTAGTGTAGTCAACTTTAAAACTAGTGATTGTCTTACATGTTGCTGTGTAGATAATTAGTATTGTATTTTAAGCCTAATGAGACCCTGAAGATGGAAGTGTTGAGCAGCTAATGATTTCTAATATATTTTGTGGATCATTTCACTGGTTGTTAAAACTATGAAGTTGATATTAAAGAATGTGGAGCCTTTTGGTTTAAAAATGTTTTATTTTAACACATATTCAGGCAAGTAGCTTTCCAATTATATTGAAGCTAGAGAAGTAGCTTAAAAATTTTGTAATTTATTTTCATCAAGAGATGAAAGAAAAAAATGAAGCATAGACTAGTAGATCATTAAATCATTACATTTCTTTCTCCCTTTTTTCCTTCAGATAAGAAAACTGAGACACAGGGTAGCTAAGTAGTTCAATTGATTACATAATTCACTAGTAAAGAGCTGGGCTATTTCCAAATTTCTTGATTCTTGGCTTAGCAATCAATAGATATATGTATTTTTCAACTAAAGGATAAAATGTAAGGTAACTTTCAACCATGGATAAGATTGGTTTATGTAATTAAAGATTCAAAAGAAAATGATTAAGGTAATTTCAAAAATTTCTACATACTAAAAGGAAAGTACCTTTCATTCATATGATTTAACTCATTAGCATTATTTCCCTTTCAATTTTGCCTGGACCCAATAATCAATTATTTCAACTAATCTCACCATCATCTTCAATCCCCTTAAGACATTATTTACTGTCCACCTGACCCCTTTCCCAGGTTCCTCACTATGGATAAATAATCTGTCTTCTTGATTCCTGCCTCTGGGTTTCTGAGAAGTGCTTGAGAAAGTTGCATAACTATGCTCACAATGCCATTACCAGAGCACACGGTCCAAACTTAGCTGGGCTTCTGATGCTGCTTAGCAATTCTTTTATTAATCCACAGCAGGGTCCCTTTTCTGGTCTTATATGGATTTTTGTAAACACCTGTTCCTTTTCTCAATTCTTATCTCATCTTTGTCCCTTACCTGAGGGGGCGGTGGTTCCATCAGGTGAGCATTTCTTCAATATTTTACCAATCATTGTGACATTAAATAAACTTTCCTTAGAGGAAGCATGGAGTGGTCAAAAGCAGGGCCTGTGATCATACTGAGCTCCTCAGCTCTTCAATCTGTTAGGTATAACTTTAGGCAGATTACTTACTCACTCTGTGCTTAATTTTTTTTTTCTGCATCATGGGGTAATTACAGACTTTACCACATAAGCTTGATATGAGGAGAAATGAAGTTTGTGCCAAACAAAGTGCATGGTGTTTGGCACAAAGTAAGTACATGAATTAGCAAGACTAATTCTTATTGTTGTTATTGTGATGGCCTAGGAAAGAAATCATTATACTTTCCCACAGTTAACCCTATCCATCTCCCTAGGATTTTGAGCTACAGTATATCCCATCTCTCTCCCATCCATGTCTCCTATGCCTTCTCTTCAGTTTAAAAGGATGTTGAAGAATTTCATTTCATAAAAATATAAGTAATGATATTTTGCCTATTTAACTTTAACCCTTATCCTGACACAAATCCTGCCCTATTCTTGTCCTAGTATTATGTAGTGCTGATAACTCTCAGGAGTTTCTGAGCTTTCACTGGAACTCATGGTTGAATGGGGTGGTAATTAAAGTGACAAAACTACATTCTTAGTCATAGAGTCTTCAGTCATAGAATCATGGCATATTTCAATACATACAAATGAGTAAATATGATAGAACGTGAACAGAATGAAAGGTAAAACTTACATGGTTATTTCATTAAATATAGAAAAATCACAAAACTCAATACCATTCTATGATTAAAATTCTCAGCAAAATAAAAATAGAAGAAAATTGCCTCAACATAATTAATCCTATCTAATAAAAGAGTAATATTACTAGTACTGCCATATCTCCACTACATCACAAGCCACTCCCACCAGCCACTCAGAAGCAAGTATGCAATTTAACCTAACCAAGATGGCTGTGGCCATGTAGAGAGCAGGAGGCTTGGGTTTCCCTGGCAATGGAGGAAGTCAAGTTTTCTGCCTGCCCTGGTGGGCCCAGGCCTCTACTCAAGGCTACAAAGTTTCAATTATAGAAGATAAATAAGTCCCAGATACCAGGGCATCCATTGGGTCACTGGGGGACATGGCTGGCCTGAAAACCACCACAGGCTCCTCACCTAGGCCACCCCATACCCCAAGAAAACCCCCACCCTGATCCAGGACACTCTTCAGGGCAAACCAACTGGCCCTCACCCATGCACTAGGCCTCTATCCTATCTAATCCTATTTAATAAAAGAATAATATGCAAATTGACCATCACTCCAACACATAAGATGGCTGCCCCCATGTGGTCAAAGATGACTGCCCCCATGTGGACACAGATGGCCACCACAAGATGGCCAGCAGGGGAGGACAGTTGGAAAGAACGAGGCCTGCAAGAGAGGGCAGTTGTGGGCGATCAGGCCATCAGAAGAGGTCAGTTGGAAAGGACCAAGCCTGCAAGGGAGGGCAGTTGGGGGAGATCAAGTCTGCAGGGGAGGGAAGTTAAGGGTGACAAGGCCAACAGTGGAGGGAAGTTGGGGGTGACCAAGCCTACAGGCAAGGGTGTTGGGGGGATCCAGGCCTGCAGGGGAGAACAGTTGGGGGGATCAGGCCTGCAGGGGAGGACAGTTAGGGGCAAACAGGCTGGCAGGATAGAGCAGTTAAGCATCAATCAAGCTGGCAGGGGAATGGTTAAGTGATGATCAGGCAGGCAGGCAGGCAGGCAGGCAGTTGCGAGCCAGCAATTCTGGATTGTGAGAGGGATGTCTGACTGCCCTTTTAGGCCCAAACCAGGTAGGGCAGTTGGACATCCCTCAAGGGGTCCCAGATTGGAGAGGGTACAGGCTGGGCTGAGGGACACCCCCCACCTCCCGTGCATGCATTTTGTACACCGGACCTTTAGTTCATATATAAAAGCCCATAACTAACATCATATTCAACACTGAAACAGTGGAAGCTTTTCCTCTAAGATCATAAATAAGGCAAAATTTTTCACTCTTTATACTTCTATTTATTATAGTACTAGAAGACTTAACCAGAGCAATTAGATAAGAAAAAATAAAAACATCTAACTCAGAAAGGAAGAAATACAATGATTTATCTTCACAGATGACATAATCTTTAATGTAGAACTCTAAAGTTATCATATGAAAACAAACCAAACTTCATAGAAATAATCAATGAACTCAGTAAAGTACATAGTCAACATACAAAAATTAGTTGCATTTGTATACACTAGCAATATACTATCTACAAAAGTAATTAGGAAAACAATCCCATTTATAACAGCATAAAAAAATACCTAGAAATAAACTAATGAAGGAGCCAAAAAACTGAAAACTACAAAACACTGCTGAAAAAAATATCAACAAAGACACAAACAAAAGAAATTAATCCCATCTTCCTTTTAGTGGAGAATAGTATTTAAAAGCTAATATCTGGGCATTAGGCATACTCATTACTATTACAGTGTTCCTGTCGGGCCTTATTAGTGGACAAGGCTAAGTGATATATATCTGCACATCCCCATATACATATAAATGTGTATATATGTACACAAAAATGCATATATGCATATACATTGATATTGATATTTTGATGTAGATCTATGTAATGAAAATCAGGAATTGACACAGATTTTTTTAATTCCAACTCAATACCATGGATCATTCTAGTTTTCTCCCTTCCATATTTGTACCTCCTTTTTCTGACAGTAAGACATCTGGCTCCTTTTAATATTAATATTTTTACCTATATAATAAGTTCCCCTGAATATCACTAACCTCCTACTTCAGATGTCACCCTTTTCCCTGCAGGCCTGCCCTCCTGGTCCACACAGATTTTGATACTACTTGTCAGGCTCCCCTTCTATCTTTCCATGGACTTTAATATTTCATGGTAGGCTACCATTCCCTATCACTCCCTTCATATGGACACCCTCTCCACACTACCCTACAGTGTTTCACCCTGGATCACCCTGCATAGATACCTTCATTACCCTGCTTGGGCCCCAACATCTAATGCCCATTTGCCATTTTTGTGGATGTCTTCAGCACCTTGCTTGGGCTTTGAAATCTTATCATTGCAGATGCTTTCCTCATCCAATTTCCCATCCACATGGTTGTCCTCCTTAATCTGTCCAGATAATGATACCCCACAGGAGTCTGCCCCTCTGGATAGACGTCTTTCTCAACCTGGCTGGGCTTTAACATCATTTTCAGATCTTCAAGGCTACCTCCAACTTTCAGCATAAATGACTATATTATTATGCCTTCACTACTTATCTAATATAAGGGTAATATGCAAATTGATCATCACTCCAACACATAAGATGGCCACCCCATGTGGTCAAAGATGGCTGCCCCCATGTGGACACAAGATGGCTGCCACAGATGGCCAGCAGGGGAGGGCAGTTGGGGGAGACTGGACCAACAGAGGAGGGCAGTTGGGAGGAACTAGGCCTGCAGGAGAGGGCAGTTGGGGGTGACCAGGATAGCAGTGGAGGGCAGTTAGGGGCAACCAGGCCTGCAGGGAAGGGCAGTTAGGGGCAACCAGGTCTTCAAGGGAGGACAGTTTGGGTCGACCAGGCTGGCAGGGAAGGGCAGTTAGGGGCAATTAGGCTGGCAAGGGACCAGTTAGGCGTCAATCAGGCTGGCAGGGGAGTGGTTAGGTGGTGATCAGGCTGGCAGACAGAAGGAGTTAGTGGCAATCAGGCAAGTGGTTTGGACCCAACAGTCTTGTATTGTGAGAAGGATGTCCGACTGCCGGTTTAGGCCCAATCTCACCAGAATTGGGCCTAAATGGGTAGTCGGACATCCCCCAAGGAGTCCCAGATTGGAGAGGTTGCAGGCTAGATTGAGGGACACACACACACACACACACACACACACACACACACACCCATGCATGAATTTTTTGCACCAGACCTCTAGTGACTTTAGAATGAAACTGTTTAGGAAAAGAAGAGAAGGAAAATGGAAATGGACAATTATTTGCACTGAAATTTATCTCTAATTCTAGTTTCTGTCCCCAGTGCTGACTAACCTTAGTCAATTTGCCTACTCATTAAATCTTGCCAGGCCATCATGATTTCTTCCTAATTCCTGCTGTGGTTTGCTTGGCCCTATCTGTGCCCAGTAAACATGGGCCTGGCTTAAACTCTTTCCCATCTCACCTCCAGGATGCTATCTTTTTCTCACCTTCAGGAGAAAGAGATAGGATGAGTGATACCAAACCAAGAATCAGCCCTGAAAGGTGGGTGTTGAAACAATAGGTGTGGAGGAGGTTGAAAGTGAGGAAAAGAAGAGAAAAGTAGATAATAACTTGGGAAGAGTGTTTATTCTATTTAATAAAAAAGTGATATGCAAATTAACCATCACTCAGCCACGCCCACCAGCCAAACAGGAGCGAGTATGCAAATTAACCCAACCAAGATGGCTGCAGCCATAGAGCAAGAAAAAGGCTTGGGTTTCCCCAGCAATGGAGGAAGCCAAGCTTTCCGCACATCCTGGCGAGCCCAGGTCTCCATTCAAGGCTACAAAGTTTCAATTACAGAAGATAAATAAATCCCAACAAAAATGGTGGCAGCTACAGAGCTGGAGAGAGGAGGAAGCTTGAGTTGCCACCAGTGATAGAGGAAGTCAAGCTCTCACAGCCCTGGCCTGCCTTGGTCTCTGCTCAAGGATACAAAGTTTTAATTATAGAAGATAAATAAATCACAGATACCAGGGCCTCCACTTGGGTCACCTGGGGTGGTGGGAGAGGGGTGTGGCCAGCCTGCAAATCACCATAGACCCCTAGCCCAGGCTGCCCCATGCCCCAAGAAAATCTCTACCCTGATCTGGGACACCCTTCAGGGCCAACCACCAGGCCTCTATCCTATCTAATAAAAGAGTCATATGCAAATTGACCATCACTCCAACACACAAGATGGCTGCCCCTATGTGGTCAAAGATGGCTGCCCTCATATGGATACAAGTTGGCCACCACAAGATGGCCAGCAGGGGAGGGCAGTTGGGAGGGACCAGGCTTGCAAAGGAGGGCAGTTGTGGGTGATCAGGTCAGCAAGGGAGGGTAGTTGGGATAGACTAGACCTACAAGAGAGGGCAGTTGGGGGAGATCAAGCCTGCAGGGAAGGGAAGTTAGGGGTGACCAGGCCCATAGGGGAGGGAAGTTAGGGGCAAACAGGCTGGCAGGGGAGCAGTTAGGCATCAATTAGGCTGTCAGGGGAGTGGTTAGGGGGTGATCAGGCTGGCAGGCAGAAGCAGTTAGGGGCAATCAGGAAGGCAGGCAGTTGAGCAGTTGGGAGCCAGTAGTCCTGGATTGTGAGAGGAATGTCTGACTGCCCATTTAGGGGGTGTCCCAGATTGGAGAGGGTGCAGGCTGGGCTGAGAGACAAGCCCCCCTGTGCACAGATTTTGTGCACTGGGCCTCTAGTGTGTTTATATTTAGGACGTAGGAAAAAGGAAGAAAAGGAATTAGAGAAACTTTTGACTAATCTGCAGAATGGAAAGCATGGAAGTAATTGTGTAAGTGACTAATTTCACTGAGGAGAATTTGAGTCAATTCTGCATCCTCAATTTAAATTGGAACAATAGTGGTATTATTACAGATCTGGGGTAAAGTAAGAAGTATGACATTGCAAAGTGACTTGTTACAGTAATAATGACTCAGTAGATTGAGTCAAAACAAGTGATTCATCTACACAGCCTGTCAAATCATCTGACTACCATTTTGCCTGAATTTGGAGTTTATGGTCAGTTAAAGGTAGGCTTGTCTTCTGTTTTAGTTAACTTTTGGATGGATAGTTTACTCTGACAATAGTAGTGTTAGGGAATTTTTACAAAGACTGTGGGAAAGGACCTTTGGAAAGCACAGAGCTGTTACTTGGATTGCTTGGCTGAAGTTATTTTCTAGGAGAAACTTTCTGAGGAGGTAAACTTGTTTAGATTGGAAAATTCTCTGAACGTGTGGATAGCATATATGTTTATTTTATTCAGCACTGTATCCTTGGCACTGTGTTTGACATATTTTGGACTTTTAATAAGTATTCTTGAGATGAATGGATGAAGAAAGACAGTTCTACACTTTTTTTCAGAAGTCATTATCTGTCAGTAAGAGGCATTGCAGAAGTTTTGTTTTTTTTTGACATAACTTGGAAAGGTGTTCATGTCTTAAAATAATTCCAAGGTAATTCTCAAGGAGCATCATTCTGTGATATATCAAAGATTTTATCTGCAACAATCTTTATTAACTGTGCACTCCCTCCATAGAAACAGATACCATTTTTTATTGTGCTTATAATTCAAACCTTTCTGGCTGGTGAAACAGTTAATCACCTAAGAAACAGGTAGCTGGATGGCAGCACCACCCTTTGAAGTCCTTTTAGAAGCAAGAAGATGCAAGTCGATGATGCCTCCCAGAAGGACAATTGTGCTGACTGAATATCTTCTCTTCTCACCCACATAAGTAAAATTTCAAATAACTATGGTGATAAAACCACAGCTATTTATAAGAAAGCTAGAGGCCCGTACACCAGTGGGATCTCTCGGCCTGGCTTGCACCCTCTTGCAATCCGGGACACCTTGGGGGATGTTGGAGAGCCGATTTCAGCCTGATCCTCACAGACCAGGCAGAGGGACCCCACCAGTGCATGCATTCATGAACCAGGCCTCTAGTATATGTATAAGATCTTTGGTTAATCTCTTTCCATCCTCCTCCCTCCCTGCTTCCCTCTGAGATTCATCAGTCTGCTCCTGCATTGAGTGTCTGCCCCCTCGTGGTCAATGCACATCATAGCTATCAGCCAACCTGTCACTTAGGCTTTTATATATATACAGTGGTACCTCGAGATATGAGTTTAATTCGTTCCGTAACCTTGAGGCGTGGGAAACTATGAGACGCTTGAGTCGCGGTAAACTGGTGGGTAGTGTGCAGCCGGCCGATCCGCTTGATTACCCCTATCTCAAATAGTGCTCGTATTTCAAAGCAAAAATGCTCGCTCGACGGCTTGTATCTCAAAAATCTCGTATGTTAGGGCACTCGTATCTCGAAGTACCACTGTATAGAATATTGTTGCAGTGGTTAAGTAGTTCAGTAATATGCCTTCCAGAGGACTAAATTAGGATTATTGTAAGAGGGTATTTTGCATCATAATTTTGTTTTTACCCTTATTGTTATATCCACAAGTCAACTACTTTTTCAATTATTTGGGACTTAGCTTTTTAAGGAAAAAATACTTAAACAAATCCTTCCTAAATGGGAAGGAATCTATTTATGTAGCTTATACTCTATTTTGAGAAATATGCTCTTTATCTTCCTGTTAGGTGAAACAGGTAGTAATTAGGAAGTGTGTTTTATTAAAGGCAATTAATTATTTTAAAAAAAAACCTCTAATGATTAAGAGCTGAGGCTCAAGAATAGACTGATCTGGGTTTAATTTTGGCTTCTTTCTTTTGTAGCTGGACTTTTGGGCTTTCTAACCTAAATATCTGCATCAATAAACTTGATTTAATAACATTTATTACTTTATTGCGTTTGGAGGTTTCAGTGAGATAATGCATGTAAAAACACCTAGCTTAATAATATCTGGCATATAATAAGTAGTCAGTAAATATCAATATTATTTATTATAAAGGGGTTTGCCACAGATTTCCTTTAATGCTGTGCTCCATTTAAATGAATCAATTTACACAGAACTTTTCAGAAATTTTTATGTTAGATAAGTCAAGCAATATGTAAGAATGAATTATATTTTTTTCTTAAATTTAACCCATGGACATGTCCTTCTCAATGCAAGTAGAATGGGGAAGAGGATACTCTTTCCAGGAAGATGAGTTTTCGAAATGTGTAGGCTGCTTGAGGTCCTCACAAGCCAGATAAAGACATCTGGGTGAATGATGTTTACCTTTACACTGTAAAGAACAGTTCTAGTTAGCATTACCCTTATAAAGTGTTGTAGCATGATAACCAATTTCATAAATGACAGCAATGCTCATTTCTACTTAGACATTGGTAAGATTTGGGATATATATTCTCATGTAGCTGCTATTTTTATTCACCCAAATTATTTGGAATGATGACCAACGAAATAAGTAGTTGATCAGAAAATTAAGGATGAGTTGGTTTCCCAATAGGAGAAGGAAATATGTTTCCAAGTTTGTTACCAATAAGATTCAGTTTGTTCATTTTTTTTCCCCACATCCATTCAACAAACATTTATTGAGAATCTGTTATGGTTATTCTGATTTGCACCCTCAGCATCTAATCCAATGATTGGCATATACTGGGCGTTTAAGAAAAGTAGTTTGCATGATGGGTTGAGGAATGAGTGGTAAGTGAAAAATACAGGGCCTATGCCTTTTAGGAGTTATACATAAGTGCATTCGTCAAATAAATGGGTTGGAAGACACATAGAAAGGTTTCTTTGAGAATATCTTTTATGCCTGTTTCCTTTGCTTTAAACATTAGTATGTAACAGGGTGACCCATGAAGTATAGCAAGTGGACAAATTCTAGAATCTGATATACAGAGATGTCATTCGTAGACCTGGAGCAGAGCCCTGAAATCTACATTATTAGCAAGTATCCCAGGTAATTCTTATGTATGTACCAGGCTTTGAGACATAATACATTAGTCCTTGTATTAAATCCAGAGAAAAGTATCAAATTATTGTTAATTATCTTTGCATTTTTCTCTTCATTGTTGCCAACACTAACAACAACCACAACAACAGCAACAAAGAAAAACATAACAAAGCACCCTGAGGATGCCCCAGGGAAGGGAGAGAGGGAGGAAGCAGTGAGCAATTTGGCTGGCAATGTGGATGTCTTTCTGAGTCCAGGAGAATACAGCTCCTCATCTCCTCAGTTGGACCCCCTGGTGGATGAGCATGGTGATATTTGGGAAAGCCTCATACTCAGCCATTTATGCACTCTTTGCTGTATTTTCTCCATTTTTCTTATTAGTCATATTAATTCTTATAGGACTGATGACAAAGGGCACAAAAGCACTGAAGGCTTATCTGACCTATTTCTGACTTTCTGTTTCTTTAGTTGTGGTTAACATTAGGGTAACTTAACCTTAATGATGATAGATGCCACAAAGAATCTCACGTAAAATGTGATGTTCTCATACACAATTTCAGCAAAATGAAAAATAAATGCTTACACAAAATGGCAAGCTCAACTATTTGGGGAATTGTTAGCAAATGAGTCCGTGGTTTCATTCTACACAGTCTAAGCATAACAATGTCAGTTAATAGAGTGTAAAAGCTAGGGCACCCCACCTGTCAGAAAGAGGATGAAATCCCCAAATCTAGTTTATTCAGGGCCCCCTTGCATTTTTTAGTATCTTGGAGGAGAAACTGAATCTTGTTCTTTGAAATTGGATAGGTAGACTTTGGCAGAGGGATTGTAGTGACTGTGTAGAAGCTGGCTGTGGTAAATCCTGATCTACAGTGGAGTGAACCATGAGTGCTGGAGCATTCACCCTGCGGTAGTGAATCTTTTGGAGAACAGGCTTCTTATATCCCTAGTGTTATGTTGGATAAAGACAAGAGAGCATTGGCTGGAGTGGCCAGTGCTTTTGGGCACAACTTTGTGTGCAGCTCAGAAATAAGATGGTTGATTAATCTCACCAGTGGAACACATAAGCTTTTCAGTGTGGTGGCAGTTGTATCTATCCAGCAGAGATCAGTCAAAGAAGACTGCTTCTGAAGTCAGTTATAAAGTTGGGGCCAGGAGTATAATGGCATTGATGGGATTTTTGCTCCAGTTGCTACTGTGCGTATTGGATAGGGGCCAATGAGAAAAGCTATTCCTTCTGTTGGTATAACACTTTGTTGTGAGACCCTCATTCTCTTTCAGGCATCAGCCCAGGGTATTGGAGTCCCTCCCATAAGCTCTTTCAGTTCACAGCCACTTCCTAGGGGACAAGCCAGGCCTCCAGTGCTGGGGTGGGACTGAGTTTAGAAATACCACACATGGACCCAGATCCATTGTCTTCCCCGTTTCTTTGAACATGAACTTTCTAAGGGACGAAGTGAATTTTTTATTTTTTAAGTTACTTAGTTTTATTTTTATTGAGGTAAAATTCATTTAGCATAAATTTCATCATTTTAACTAAAGCATACAATACAGAGGCATTTAGGACATTCACAATGTTGTGCAACAACTACCACTATCTAGTTCCAGTACATTTCCCTCAACCCGCTAGGCAATCACTCCATTCTCTCTCTCTCTCCCCCACCTGTCCCCCCCGCCCCGGCCTTACCCTAGTGCCCGGAAACCACTAATCTGCTTTCCATCTTTATGGGTTTACTAGTATATATTCTGGATATGTCACATAAATGGAAAAAAATAATATGTGGCCTTTTTTGTCTATTTTTTTCATTTAGTACAGTGTTTTCAAGATTCATCCATGTTGTAGCCTAATCAGTACTTCATTCTACTTTTAGATTGAATGATTTTCCCTTGTAGGAATATGCCACATTTTGCTTATCCATTCATTAGCTGACATTTGGGTTGTTTTCACTTTTTGGTGATTAGAAATAGTTCTGCTATGAACATTTGTGTACAAGTTTTTGCCTGAATACCTGTTTTCAATTCTTTTGGGTATATGTCTAGCAGTAGAATTGCTGGATCACATGGTAATTCTATGTTTAATTTTTTTGAGAACTATAAACTGTTTTCCACAGGGATTATACCATTTTGCATCCCCACAGTGATATCTGAAGGTTTCAAAATTTCCACAACCCTACCAAAACTAATTTTCCATTTAAAAAAATAATAGCCATCCACATGGTCTAAAGTGATCTGTCATTGAAGTTCTTTTTTTTAATTAAAAAAATTTTAATATTTAGTACCAAATATAATATAAAACTTGAACCTCACAGATAGTAGACATATTGGAAAGCAGTTACTCACTTTATGACTTTTACTCAAACACCATAAAATTGGGCAAAATGAGCTCTTTATTATATTGATTCCTAATAAGAGTGACTTAATTTTTCCAGTGATTCAAAACAATCTAAATGGCAGTATACAACTGAACTCCTTTGATAAGGAAGTGAAAAGGGGGTCTCCCTCTGATGTTGGGTTTCTGTTTGTGGGGTGTCAGAATCTGTAACAAGATCACAGCATGGACAACGAGGCTTTTGTCTTTTTTAGGATGAAAGGTAGCAAAGCGGGTTGTGAAGTTCAGATTTGAAGGGATCATAGACATTAGGCAGCACAAGTCCTAATTTCAAACATGAGCAGCCAGGTGGGTGAATTGACTCACCTAGTTTGCCACCCAGCTGGTTAATGGCAGTCTGAGGCCCGGCAGCAGCCTCTTATGTCCTTTCTGATTCTCTTTTCCCTAGTTTGTGTTCTTTCAATAACTACAGGGATTGGGAATTTAAGGAACTTTTATTTGTCTACTTCTAAATTCTTCTGCCTTTCATATAAGTGATGTTCTCTGTTGATATAATTGAACCTTACAGGTATTTGGCTGCTATATGAGTGTTTGATTTTTGTATTTTCCTGCAGCATTCTCAAATACTAACACAAAATTATTTCTTGTAACATATTCACTCATGTAAAATCTACATTTTCCATGGCCACAAATGGCTATATTTATGTAGAAGATTAATGACTATTTAGGAGTTTAGGAAACATAAAACTGTTTATACTTAATATGTTTGGATTCATGATTCATTTAATATGGCCTATTGCATGTAGGTTTTTTAGTTATAATACACAGGCATGGTCACAAGATAATGTTAAAAAGCTAGTAAAATTTCATACATAAAAAAAAAAATCAAACCTCAAATGCCCAATATTGTTAAACGGGAGAGAATGAGCTGTGGCTTTTCATCCTTTTCTTATAATTCCTTAGAGTGTTCTCAGGAAAATGATTTATAAGTAGATAGAGCCTTGCTAAGGTAAATTCATTTTTTAAAAACTGATGACTTATCTCATTAAAATTTCAATTTGCACTAACTAATGATGCTAAGCACCTTTTCTTATACTTTTTGACTATTTGTATAAAGTGTATTTTTAATTGGATTGTTAACTTTTTGTTTTTGAGTTATATATATTTTTTGCAAATATTTCTTTCCATTCTGTGGATTGTCTTTTTTACTTTTTTGATAGAGTCCTTTGATAAAAAAGAGTTTTAATTTTAATGAAGTCCAATTTATTTTTTTT
>JAAGEH010000030.1:42238889-42347671 GCA_011751065.1 Lasiurus cinereus
TCATTGGTTATGATTATATGCATAGATACAAGTCCTTTGATTGATCTCTTATCTACCTCACCTAACTTTAATCTTCCTGCTGTAATTTCACAGTCTGTTTGAAGCTTTACTGTCTCTGTATCTATCCTTTTGTTCATCAGTTTATAATGTTCTTTATTATCCCCCAATGAGTGCGATCCTGTGATGCTTCTCCTTCATTGACTGGCTTATTTCACTAAGCATAAGGCTCTCCAGTTCCAACCAGGTTGCTGCAAATGGTAAGAATTCCTTCTTTTTAATGGCAGCATAGAATTCCATTGTGTAGATGTACCACAGTTTTCTGATCCACTCATATGCTGACGGGCACCTAGGCTGTTTCCAAATTGTGGCTATTGTAAATTGTGCTGCTATGAACATAGGGGTGCATAAATCCTTTCTGATTGGTGTTTGTAATTTCTTAGGATAAATTCCTAAGAGTGGTATTACAGGGTCAAATGGGAGATCCATTTTTAGTTTTTTGAGGAAACTCCATACTGTTCTCCACAGTGGCTGCACCAGTCTGCATTCCCACCAACAGTGCACAAGGGTTCCTTTTTCTCCGCATCCTCGCCAACACTTGTCGTTTGTTGATTTGTTGATGATTGCCATTCTGACAGGTGTAAGATGGTATCGCATTGTCGTTTTGATTTGCATCTCTCGGATGATTAATGACTTTGAATATGTTTTCATGTGTCTCATGGCCTTCCTTCTGTCGTCTTTTGAAAAGGTTCTATTTAGGTCCGTTGCCCATTTTTTTTTATGGGATCCTTCATTTTCCTTTTATTAAGTTGTATAAGTTGGCTGTAGATTTTGGAGATTAAACCTTTATCAGTGATAACATTTGCAAATATGTTCTCCCATGCATTGATCTTTCTTGTTGTTTTGTTGATGGTTTCTTTTGCTGTGCAAAAGCTTTTTATTTTGATGTAGTCCCATTTGTTTATTTTTTCTTTAGCTTCCATTGCCTTTGGAGCAGTATCAGTGAAGAAGTTCTTTCGGCATATATCTGAGATTGTGCTGCCTGTGGATTCCTCTAGTATTTTTATGGTTTCCCTTCTAATGTTTAAGTCCTGTATCCATTTTGAGTTTATTTTTGTATTTGGTGAAAGTTGGTGGTCCAGTTTCAATTTTTTGCATGTATCTGTCCAATTTTCCCAACACCATTTATTGAAGAGGCTATCTTGGCTCCATTGAATGTTCATGCCTCCTTTGTCAAATATTAATTGAGCATAGTGGTTTGGGTGGATATCTGGATTCTCTATTCTATTCCATTGATCTATATGTCTGTTCTTGTGCCAGTACCAGGCTGTTTTGAGAACAGTTGCTTTGTAGTATAGCTTGAAGTCTGTTATTGAGATCCCACCTACTTTATTCTTTTTTCTCAGAATTGCTGTAGCTATCCGTGGTCTTTTTTTGTTCCAGATGAATCTATGAAGAATTCTTTGTAGGTCTGTGAAATATGTCGTTGGTATTTTAATGGGTAGTGCGGACCCATTGCTTTGGGTAGTATGGACATTTTAATGATGTTGATTCTCCCAATCCATGAGCATGGTATGCTCTTCCATCTGTTAACATCTTCCTCTATCTCTTTTTTCAATGTCCTGTAGTTTTCAATCTTGTTTATCCTTTCAAAAGGTCTTTTACCTCTTTAGTTAGGTTTATTCCTAGCTATCTTAATTTTTTTGGTGCCATGGTAAATGGGATTGCTTTTCTAGTTTCTCTTTCTATAATTTCACTGTTAGTGTATAGAAATGCCACAGACTTCTTAGCATTAATTTTGTATCCTGCTACATTGCCGAATTCATTAATTAAGTCAATTAGTTTTGGAATGGAGTCCTTTGGGTTTTTTATGTACAATATGATGTCATCTGCAAATAAGGACAGCTTTACTTCTTCTTTTCCAATTTGGATGCCTTTTATTTCTTCTTGTTGTCCAATTGCAATGGCTAATACTTCCAGTACTATGTCGAACAGGAGAGGTGAGAGTGGGCATCCCTATCTTGTTCCTGTTCTTAGGGGAAATGGTTTTAGTTTTTGCCCATTGAGTATGATGTTAGCTGTGGGTTTATCATATATGGCTTTTATGATGTTGAGGTATGATCCTTTTATTCCCACTTTGCTGAGAGTTTTTATCAAGAAAGGATGTTGGATTTTGTCAAATGCTTTTTCTGCATCAATTGATATGATGATGTGATTTTTATCTCTCAATTTGTTTATGTGATGTATCACATTTATTGATTTGTGGATATTGAACCATCCCTGCATTCCTGGGATGAATCCTGCTTGGTCATGGTGTATGATCTTTCTGATGTACTGCTGGATCCGGTTTGCTACAATTTTGTTGAGGATTTTGGCATCTATGTTCATGAGAGATATTGGCCTATAATTCTCTTTCATTGTGTTGTCTTTATCTGGTTTTGGTATTAGGGTGATGCTGGCTTCATAGAAGGTGTTTGGTAGTATTCCTTCTTCTTGAATGTTTTTGAATAGTCTGAGGAGGATAGGTTTTAATTCTTCCTTGAATGTTTGGTAAAACTCTCCTGTGTAGCCATCTGGTCCCGGGCTTTTATTTGCTGGAAGTTTTTTGATTACT
Source organism: Lasiurus cinereus (assembly GCA_011751065.1). Classification (NCBI taxonomy): domain Eukaryota; kingdom Metazoa; phylum Chordata; class Mammalia; order Chiroptera; family Vespertilionidae; genus Lasiurus; species Lasiurus cinereus. The sequence goes on from JAAGEH010000030.1 coordinate 42,241,501, forward strand.
GCTTCAATTTCTTCCATAGTTATTGGACTATTGAGATGTTTGGCTTCCTCCTCATTGAGTTTTGGGAGGTTATATTTTTCTAGGAAAATGTCCATTTCTTGCAGGTTGTCCAATTTGTTGGAATAGAGTTGTTCATAGTATTTTTTAACAATCCTTTGTATTTCCACAGGGTCTGTTGTTATTTCTCCTCTTTCATTTCTGATTTTGTTTATTTGGGTCTTCTCTCTTTGCTTCTTGGTGAGCCTGGCTAGGGGTCCATCAATCTTGTTTATCCTTTCAAAGAACCAGCTCTTGGTTTTGTTGATCTATTGAATTGTTTCTTTGGTCTCCAAGTTGTTTATCTCCGCTCTGATCTTCACTATTTCCTTCCTTCTGAGTACACTGGGCTTTTCTTGTTGCTCATGTTCTAGCTCTTGGAGTTGTAGGTTTAGGTGATTTATTACCATTGTTTCCTGTTTTTTGCTGTAGGCTTGTAGGGCTATGAACTTCCCTCTCAAGACTGCTTTCACTGTGTCCCATAAATTTTGTATTGTTGTGTTGTCATTTTCATTTGTTGCCATGATATTTTTTATTTCTTCCTTGATCTCTCTGGTTACCAAGTTGTTGTTTAAAAGCATGCTGTTTAGTCTTCCTGTGTTTGATTTCTTTCTATTATTTTTATTATAGTTGATTTCCAGTTTTATGCCACTGTGGTCTGAGAAAATGCTTGATATGATTTCTATCTTCTTGAATTTGAAGAGACTTTTCTTATGACCCAACATATGATCTATCTTAGAAAATGACCCATGTGCACTGGAGAAGAATGTATATTCTGTGGCTTTGGGGTGAAATGTTCTGAAGATGTCAATTAATTCCATCTGGTCTAGTGAGTCATTTAGGATTGATGTTTCTTTGCTGATTTTTTATTTAGAGGATTTGTCCAATGGTGACAGTGCGTTATTAAAGTCTCCTACTATGATTGTATTGCTGTCAATCTCTCCCTTAATATCCTCCAAGAGTTTTTTTTTAATGTATTTAGGTGCTCCTATATTGGGTGCATATATGTTTACCAGAGTTATTTCTTCTTGTTGGATTGTTCCCTTTAGTATTATGAAGTGGCCTTCTTTATCTCTTGTTATGTCCTTCACTTTGAGATCTAATTTGTCAGATATAAGTATTGCAACCCCAGCTTTTTTTTCATTTCCATTTGCCTGAAATACCATGTTCCATCCCTTCACCCTCAATCTGTGTGCATCTCTTTTCCTAAGGTGGGTTTCTTGCAGACAGCAGATATATGGATCATGTTTTCTTATCCAATCGGTTACCCTATGTCTTTTGATTGGAGCATTTAATCCGTATACATTTAAAGTTATTATTGATAAGTACTTGTCTCTTGCCATTTTTAGTCCCTACCCTCGAGTTCCTTCTTTGCTTCCTCTTTCTTTTTATTACAGAGGACTTTTAACATTTCTTGCATTGCTAGTTTGGTTTTAATATATTCCCTTAGTCCTTTTTTGTATGTGAAGCTTTTGATTTCACCTTCAATTTTGATTGAGAGTCTTGCAGGGTACAGTATTCTTGGATTCAGACCAGTCGTTTGCATGACTTTGTATATTTCATTCCATTCTCTTCTGTCCTGACGAGTTTCTGTTGAGAAGTCAGTAGCTAGTCTTATGGGGGTTCCTTTGTAGGTAACTTTCTGTCTCTCTCTTGCTGCTTTTAAGTTTCTTACTTTGTCATCTGTGTTTGCCAATTTAATTATAATGTGCCTCGGTGTTGGTTTGTTGGGGTTCATTTTTCTTGGGACTCTGTGAGCTTCTTGGATTTGTGTGGGTTTTTTCTTTCCTATAGGGGGAAATTTTCTGTCATTATTTCTTCAAACACATTCTCTAATCCTTGTTCAATTTCCACTCTTTCTGGAACCCCAATTATGCGGATGTTGTTTTGTTTCATGTTATCCCAAAGTTCCCTTAGACTCTCCTCTTGCTTTTTAACTTTTTTTTCTAGAAGCAGCTGTACTTGGGTATTTTTTCCTACCGTGTCTTCTAGCTCACTGATGCGGTCCTCTGCTTCTTCTAGTCTACTTTTGATGCTTTCTATTGAGTTCTTTATAGCAGTGATGTCATTATTCATTTCTTCTTGTTTATTCTGCACCTCCTCTAGTTTCTTCTGCATTTCTTCTTCACGCTTCTTTACCTCCTCTAGGTTCTTCTTCATTTCCTCTTGGCTCTTCTTCATTTCCTCTTGGCTCTTCTTCATTTCCTCTTGGCTCTTACTCATATTGTCAAATTTGTCTTCCATTCTTTTCAACCACATTATGATAATTTCTCTGAACTCTTTCTCTGGTAGGCTTATTTGTGGTTCTATTTCGTTTACTTCCTTTTCTGGTGAAACCTGCCTTTCTGTCTTTTGTGGGCTGTTTCTTTTTCTGCCCATGGTCTTTCTTCTCTGGGTGTCTGGTTATGTAGTGCTCTCTCCTACGTTGATTGAAAGGCACAAACTACAACACGACCAGGTACAGCACACAAGGCACTGAGTAGAAATGTATTCAAGATGTTAATAATCACAAATAAGGTGACCAACAAAGAAGGACAAATTAGGGGTAAATAGAGAAAGAAGAAGAGGAAAATGAGGAAGAAAGAAAAGAAAGAAGTGCCAAAATCAAATTGGGAGAGTGAGAAAAAGAAAGATAAATAAATGTACAATAAAATAAAATAAAATAAGAACATAAAAAGGAGAAAAAGGAGAAGGAAAGAGGAAGAGAAAAAAGTCAGAGAGAAAAGAAAGTGTATAAGAGAGAAAAGAGGAACAAAATATAGATGTCAGGAGACAATTCCAATAGAACAGTCACTAATCCCAATAAAGGCCAGCAACCGGTACCTAGAGATTAATGCAAATTGCAAATAGCAACTGGTATCGAGGGAGATAAGGGAAAAGTGAGGTAGAAAACAAAGCAAGGAAAAAGCAAAATAAAACCAGTAGAATAAACTAAAACAATCTCTCAAAAAAAATTTCAAAAAATCGATATAATCACTTTTCAGGGAAATAGCAACAAAAGGACATAGAGAAAAACAACTTTTTGGCTAGTGAAGACAAGAGGGGAGAGGTTTGTGTGGACTTGTAGTAGGGGGTTTGAAATTAGATATATAAATGGGGTGAAATTTTAACCAGGTAAAGAGAAAAATAGGGAGAATCTAAAGTTGGAAAAGGGAAAGAAACAAGACAGCAAAATGGGGAAAGTTAGGAGGAAAGTGTTGGCATAAAGATGGAGTTGAGTTGGAGTAAAATAATGCTAAAGGGAAGATGAAAATAGAATGTAGAACTCTAATCCCGAAATAAAATAAAGAGAAAAGAAAATGACACTTTTTTTCCCCAAAACGGTAAAGTACTAGTAGTAATTAATAATACTAGTTTAAAACAAAAATGTAATAATTATAAAGGTAAAATCAATTGAGGCAGAAAGAAAAAAATATTCTTTTAATTAAAATATGTGAAAATAAAAAATAAAGAATTAAAAATTAGAAAAAAGAAAAAAGAAAAAAGGAAAAATAAAAAAAAAAGAAGAAGAAAAATAGAATGGTCCTTCACTTCCACTATTATTCTTCTTGGCACTCCTGTTTCCCAGTAGGGGAGGTATTGCAGTTCCCTGTGTTCCCCTCTTGGTGTTTTAATCTCTTTATTCTCTTATGGTTATGCAAGAGTCAATTTGTGTGTCATCCATTGGGTGGCAGTGTTTCGGAATTGATCTCTGAGACAAAGCACAGGACCTCTCTAGGCTGTGCTCAGATCCTGCAACTCTGTGGTTCCCAAAACCAGTTTGTGGGGGTTTTGCAGCCTGGACACTGCAATAACTCCCAGATTGTCCCTCTGCCCCAGAGAAAAAGAAAAAAAAAAAAGAGTCGTTTTCCAGAGCTCTCCTCTGTCAACAACTCAGAGGGTCTGCCTTCACACTCAGGGATCACGCCCTGACACCTCTGCGGACCTCTCCAGAGGCAGCTTTCCCGCAGCCCGGCTCCCACAGTGTGCGCGTCTCTGCCCTGCGGGGGTAGGAGACCGCACCCTGGCCCAGGCAAAATCTGATCATTCCTTGCGCGCCGTGTGGATCTCTGAATCCTCAGCCTGCGCGTCTGTGCCGCCTGGGAAGCCGCGCTCTGGGTCCTGGCTGCTCTGTGGGTGCCTCTGTCAGCCGCAGCTTTCAGACCTCGGTAGACATCCACCTCCCCCTTAAGTCAGGCGCAATCTGACCTTTCCGTGTGCTCTGTGGATCTCTGATTCCGCCGCGTGTCTGCACCGATTGGAGAGCGGAGTTCTGGGTCCCCAGGTTCCTGGCTGCTCGATGGGTGCCCAGCCGAAGGCTTCAGACTGCCGCAGACATCCACCTCCCACAGCAAGATGGCTCGGGCTCCGCCTATAGTTTTAAATCTTACATTCAGGATTTTGATCCATTCTGAGTGAATGTTTGTATTTGGTGTAAGGTAAGAACTTAATTTCATTTTTTTTCTATTTTGGTTAATTCTCACCTGAGAATATTTTTCTATTGATTATTATTACTATTATTATTTTTAGAGAGAGGGAGAATGGAAGGGAGGGGGAGAGGCACACAAAGAGAAACATTGATGTGAGAGAGACAAATCGATTGGTTGCCTCTTGCATGTGCCTGACCAGGGCAGGATATTAAGCCTGCAACTAAGGTACATGCCCCTGACTGGAATTGAATCCAGGACCCTTCGGTCTGTGGGCTGATGCTCTATCCACTGAGCTAAAATGGCATGGGCTAATTTCATTCTTTTACATGTAGAAATCCAGTTGTCCCAGTACCATTTATTGAAGAGACTATTCTTTCCCTATTCAATAGCCTTGGCATCCCCGTGGAAAATCAATTGACAATAGATGTATGGGCTTATTTCTGGATCATCAGTTACATTTCACTGATCTATATGTCTATCGTCCTTATGCTAGTATGAAGTTGCTTTAATTAGTGTAGCTTTGCAGTGAGTTTTGAAATTAGGAAGTGGGAGTCTTTCAACTTTACTATTCTTTTTCAAGATTTGTTTTTTAGCTATTTGGGGTTCCTTACTATGCCATATAAATATTCGGATCAGCTTTTCCATTTCTGCAAAGACAGCTGTTGATATTTTGTAGGTATTGAATTGAATCTGTAGATCCCTTTGGGAAATATTGATGTCAGAAAACTATTAAATCTTCCAATCCATGAACACATATGCCTTTTCATTTATTTAGGTATTCTTTAATTTCTTTAGCAATGTTTTGTAGTTTTCAGTATACAAGGCACCCACCTATTTGGTTAAATTTATTTTTTAGTATTATGTTCTTTTTGATGCTATTATAAATGGAATTATCTTGTTCATTTCCTTTAAAATTATTCATTATTGTGAATAGAAACATAACTTTTTGTTGTTGATCTTATAACCTACAAATTTGCTGAATTTGTTTATTAGTTTTAATAGTTTTTCTGTGTATTGTTTGGGATTTCCTATAAATAACACCATGTCATCTGTGAATAGAGATATTTTTCTTCCTTTCCATTTGCAAGTCTTTTCCTTTTTTTGGGGGGGGACTTATTATTCTGGCTAGAACTTCTGGTACAATGCTGGCTAGAAGTGGTGAAAGTTAGAACCATTTCTTATTTCTGTCTTAGGAGGAAAGTTTTTAATTTTTCAGGATGATATTAGTCATGCATGGGCTTTTCAAATATTCCCTTTATCATGTTGAAGGAATTCCCTTCCATATTCTATTTTTTTTTGAGCATTTCTATTATGAAAGGGTGTTGGAGTTTTTCAAATGCTCCAATTTAGATAATAATGTATAATTTTGAAAAGGAAATTTAATAAACAGTGCCTTTATAATTATTCCAAGTGTGTGCCTACACTTTTGGGGGGGACACCCTTATTTTTCCATTTGTTTTACTTATGTAGTATACTATATTGGTTGATTTTCATATGTGGAACCATTTTTACATTCTTGGGATAAATTCCAGTTGATTAAAATACTACAGGATTTTGTTTTTTGGCCTTTTGTTGAGAATATTTTTTGCATCTATAATTATCAGGGGTATTGATCAATAGTTTGCTTGCAATATCTTTGTATGGCTTTGGTGTCAGGATAATGTTGGACTTTTAGAATGAGTTAGGAAGTTTTTCCTTTTCTATGTTTTAGAAGAGTTTGAAAGAATTGGTGCAAATTCTTCTTTAAGTGGTTGGTAGAATTCACTAGTGAAGGGATCTGGTCCTGGGCTTTTCTTTGGTTGGTTGGTTTTGATTATTTTTTAAATTTTTATTGTTGAAAGTATTACAGATGTATCATTGCCAAATATGTTCTCCCATATAGTGGGCTTCCTTTTCATTTTTTTAATGGTTGGTTCTTTCCCCCTCTCCCCATTGACCCCTTTTAGCTTGTACTTGCCCTACACTCCACACCTTCACCATACTATTGTCTGTGTCCATGGATTCTGCATACAAGTTCTTTGATTAATCTCTTCTCATCACCCACCCACCACCACCTTCCCTCTGAGATTTGTTGTTCTGTTTCATGCTTCTATGTCTCTAAATCTATTTTGTTCATCAGTTTATTTTGTTTATTAGATTCCACATAAGAGTGAGATCATGTGACACTTATTTTTATCTGACTGGTTTATTTCACTTAGTACAATACTCTCCAAGTGCCTCCATGCTGTCTCAAAGGGTAAAAGATTCTTCTTTTTTTATTGCTCTATGATATTTTATGGTGTAAATGTATCATAGATTTTTTATCCACTCATCTACAATGGGTACTTGGGCTGTTTCCAGATCTTAGTTATTATAAATTGCACTGCTATGAACACAGAGGTGCATATATTCTTTTTGATTGGTGTCTCAGGTATTTTAGTATATATTCCTAGAAATAGGATCACTGGGTAAAATGGCAGTTCCATATTTAATTTTTTGAGGAAACTCCATACTGTTTTCCATAGTGGCTGCACCAGTCTGCATCCCCACCAGCAGAATACTAGGGTTCCCTTTTCTCTACATTCTCACCAGCACTTGTCATTTTTTGATTAGTTGATGGTAGCCATTCTGACAGGTGTAAGGTGATACCTCATTGTGGTTTTAATTTGCATCTTTCAGATGATTAGTGACTTTGAGCATTTCTCATATGTCTCTTGGTCATTTTATGCCTACTTTGGAGAAGTGTCTATTTAAGTCCTTTACCCATTTTTTAATTGCTTGTCTTCCTTTTGTTAAGTTGCATGAGTTCCTTATATATTTTGGATATTAACCCTTTATCAGATGTATCATTGCCAAATATGTTCTCCCATATAGTGGGCTTCCTTTTCATTTTTTTAATGGTTGGTTCTGATTCAATTTAGTGGTCTTTAGTATTAGCTTAAAGGACTCTCATTAGTATTTCTTGTAGGGAAGTTTTACTGTTAATGAACTTCCTTAGATATTCTTTTTCTTAGAATGTTTTAAATTCCCATTCATTTTTAAAGGATAGTTTTACAATATATAGAACTCTACGGTGACAGTTTTTTTTTTCTTTCAGCAATCAAAATATCACCCAGTTTCTTCTGGTCTCCATGCTTTCTAATGAGAAACAGATTGCTAATATTATTGAGATTTCTTATATGTGATGAATCCCTTTCCTCTTGCTGTTTTTAAGATTCTCTTTTATGTCTTTTGATTATAATGTGCCTGCTTGTGGAGCTCTTTGAATTTATCCAACTTGGAACTCATTGAGCTTCTTGGGTGTGCAGTTTCACATCCTTCACTAAATTTTGGAATTTTCAATCGTTATTTGTTCAAATATTCAAATTTTACCTGGAACTACCATTGAGTATATGTTGGTATGCTTGATGGTGCCCTACAACTCTCTTAGGCTCTGTTTATTTTTCTTCATTTATTCTTTTTTCTTCTCAATTGGATAATGTCAATTGACCTATCTTCAGGTTTGTTAATTCTTTCTTTTGTCTGCTCAAATCTTTGTTTAACCCCTCTAGTGAATATTTCATTTCAGTTATTGTAATTTTTATATCCAGAAATTTCTTTTGGTTCCTTCTTATAATTTCAATTTTTTATTGATATTCTTTATTTGTTGAGACATTGTTCAGTTGGTTTACTTTATCTCTTTGAGTCCATTTAAAACAGTTTACTTAAATTCTTTGTCTACTAAGTCCAATGTCTGGGCTCCCACATGGAAAATTCTATTAATTTATTTTTTCCTATGAGTGAGCCATACTTTCTTGTTTCTTGCATGACTTGCAAATTTTACTGAAAAAAGAACATTTTATTGTTATAATGTGGCAACTATGGAAACTCAAATTATACTCTTTCATCTGTGTGCTGCTTGTTGTAGGTTGTTAATGTTTATTTGTTTAGGGACTTTTCTAAACAATTTTTGAAAATTCTGTATTTTTTGATTTGTATAGCCATTGAAGTCTCTGTTTCATCAGCGAGTGATTTGACAGATACTTCTTAAACACTGAAATAATAGCATCTTTTTTCATTTAGTATTTGTCTGGATGCTCTAAGTTTTTGATTAGTTTACAGAGTTTCAAACAAGGTAATTATAACAGTTTTTGTAAACTTATTCATTACTCTGTGGAAAGACAAAAATTAGGATTTTTTTCTTCTGCCATTTTTGTTGACAACACCTGTTCCTGCTTTCTTCTTAATAAGCAAAAGTTTTTTTTTAAAACATACTTATATTTGGCTGAATAAGGGCCACCAATAAAATCCCTAGGACTTGCAAATGTTACCTTATAAGAAAAAAAGTCTTTGCAGGTGTGATTAAATTAAAGATTTTGTCAAACAAAGATAATCTTGGATTACATAGAATTATATCATAAAAAAAGAGAGGGGGATATTTCAAAATTACACCTAGAAGTCAGTCTGGCCACAACAGCAATGATTGGAATGATGTAAGCAGGGACAAGTCATGCCAGTAGCCACCAGTAGCTGTAAGAGGTGGAAAAGCATATTCTCCACTACAACCTGTGGAGGGAGTGCTGCTCTGCTAACACCTTGATTTTGGGCTCAGTGAAACTGATTTCAGAACTCTGGATTTCAAAACTGTGAGAGAATAAATTTCTGTTGTTTTAAGTTACCAAGTTTGTGGTAATTTTTTTTTCAGTAGACCTTGAAAAGGAATACTTACCCTTCCCCCAGATTACCAAACTATTCCCACTATGCCTACCCTCCAAGGACGCTGCCTTTAGTGATATTTTGACATATATGTAATTTACACACACACACACACACATACACACACACACACACACAGAGAGATACACACACACACTCCATATTCTATATATGTTGTACAACTAGAAATAAGCTGCAAAATAATAATTATTTGGTACTTAGTTCAAGTGAAAGGGGGCTCAGTTCAAATCAAGGTTTTATTTTTCTGTATTTCTTTAAGACAATATGTAAAAGAATAATTATAATTTGATTTGTTAACTACCATAACAGTATTAGCAAAACCTATGAAATCACAGAGAAGGAATTTGATACTTAGGGAAACTAGAGATATTCTCTTAAAGATGTCTAATTTGAGTCAAATCTAAAAGGATGCCAGAAGTTTGCCAAACAGGTAATGTATGAATATGAAGCACTATGTGTAGAAGTATCAGGTGTGAAAGGATGTGATTTATTTGAAGGATTTAATGGAAAGTTTTACTTGGATGGTGGGAGGAGGTAAGGAAAAATGGATGCTGCTGCTGGAAAAGTAGATTGACACCAAACTGTAGAAGTTTTACATGCTTTGATAAAGGATTTGATGATTAATTTATAGGAAATTTATAGCCAATAGAAATTTCAAAGCAGAGAAGAAAGGTGATTTAGAGGTGGTATGGGCTATTGACTCAATCAGAAGTTTAGAGGTAAAAGAAAACAGCTTGAACTAAAACACTGATAATGGGATGAACTTGGGATTAGATTTGAGAAACAATGCTGACATAGAATGGGGGTGACTAGTTGGATTTTGGGTACAGTTAGAATAGTGAGGTTGACATTAAGGAAGCTGATAATTCTGTTGGCTAGTATATTGCTGTGATCTGAACGTTTATGCTTCACCTCCTCACATGTTGGAATCCTAATACTTAATGTGATGGGGTTAGGAGGTGAGGTCCTTGGGAGGTGATTAGGACATGAGGGTGAAGTCCTTATGGATAGTTTTAATGTTATTATAAAAAAGATCTCACAGACCTCCCTAACTCCCTCTGCTATGTGACTATACAACAGAAGGTCTGCAATCCAGAAGATGGCCCTTACCCAACTGTGCTTATACCTTGATCTCAGACTTACAGCCTCTAATTGTGAGAAATAAATTTTTGTTGTATATAGGCTACCAAGTCTGTGGTATTTGTTATATTAGCCCAAATAGGCTAAGACATTTGTATAACTGAAATATCATATATTAGTGGTTTTTTACATACTTGGAAGATGAGGGTTGAGTCTGAATATCTTTTTGATCAAGATAATATCTTTTTGAACTTGAGCATTCAGAGCATGGAAATCAAAGTAATTAACATTATTGATCTAATTCTAGAGAGTGATGGATGAATGCTGTCAGGACTCAATTATTCTTATTAGTTATAATTTCAAATAATTATATACTTCGATGTGGACCAGGAGCTGAAAAATAGATTGAGGAGCCTAGGTCAAAACTTTTTTATTAAAGGAAAATGAGTTATGTATGCATTTGTCAATTAAAAGAAATAATAGTATGTTATTTTAATAGGATGGATACATACTCTCAAAAAGTTTTGGAGACAATTTTTATAACACTGGCCATGGAAGCGGAAATATATATCATAATTACTTAGGTCATTGGTCTGTGGCTCTTTGGCCCCTTGAGTGTGGTTCTTCCACAAAATACCATGTGCGGGCCCGCACATACAGTACCATTGAAAGTTCGTGGCCCATGCGCAGAAGTTGGTTTTCAGCCTGGGAGGTCTATTTTGAAAAAGTGGCTTTAGAACACTCAAGGGACCAAAGAGCCATATGTGGCTTGCGATCTGCGGTTTGTCGACCATTGACTTAGTTTGTTTGGGTTTTCTCTATTATATTTTTTATATATAAATGTGAAAAATCTATGAAAATTATCATATCAGACTAGCTCGCATTAGAACATAGTTTCTTTCTTTATAGAATAAAATACATATCATTAATAAAAGATGATCTTCTATACATTAGGTCCTCAGGTTAAATCAGAGATTCGTTCCTACAGCACAACGTAATGCGATTTTCACCATAAGTCGAAACCCACCTCCGTAAGCACCGAGGTCATTCACATGGAGCACATACACCACAGTAATGAAGTGATACAGTAAAAAAAAAATTAAAAGAAAGATAACAATTTCTGACCTTTACTTGTGGTAAGTAAATAATAAAAAACATAAATCACATATGTATGTACGTTGAAATGATGGAACTTTTTTTAAATCAATAATTGGGAGATGGCAACATAACCATGAAAAAATGTACTGCCTATAGTGCTCCTTTTACTATCCAATCGTCACACTTCATAATTATTCCTAAAAATTGTTTCCCTTTTCATGTCTGCAAATATTTATTAGAGTGCCTAATCATTGCTTAGTGATACCTGATGCCATTGACATTTTACTAGTTTTATAAGCTAACCCTCATTAAGGAAATCAGGGACACTGCCATAAATAAGTAAAAATTGAATTGAAATTCATAAATATTTGTCAAAAATTAAAGAATAAAAGTATCATAGTGATTTGTGAAATGTGGTCATTCAAAAAGTGCTGGTTATCTTTACTCAGATTTAGAAGGATCTATGAGCATGATTGCATTCACTTAGCTAAATTCTTGTATAATTTTCTATAGCTGCTGGGGATTAGGATATGTACATCTTTGGGAGACATTATTGAGTCTACTATATCTACCAAAATAGATTTTAATGAAAATTTGGAATAGAAAATATGTAAATGAAATAGACATATGTGTATATACTATTGCTAAAATTCGTATTCAGTTTAAAAATGTGATTGGTTACCTCATTTTAAAAATTTTCATCAGAAATTGTGTTCTGGTGTTAAAGTATAAAAATAAAGAAAAGAGACAAACAAGGAGAAAAGTTTATGAAATTAATTAGTTTTATACGTAGTTTTACATGTTTAATACCAATATTACAAGTGTTTGCAGTTATTTACTTCCCTCCACTAGTATAAGCTCCTATGGAGAGGGTCAACATATTTTTTTTCACATGTTGCATAAATAAATAAATTTTATTTATTATTTATTTATTTATGTTTGCAATTTAAATGTTAATTGTTGTAATGATATTAAAATGTGTCTCTCTATCTTCAAGATTTAACTCACTTTGTGAGCCTTGTTACATAATCAGCTGGGTGCTAAGTACTAGGGAAGAGAAGGTAGAAGGTGGGTAGAACACAGAATGATTAGTGACAATCTCAGACTTTCTGAATGCATGATTGAGTTGAAGATGTAGATGTCTAAAACCTGCAGGAGGGACACTATGGAGAATGTGCAAGCACAAAATAAGAACAGAGGAAGATTACTCTTCCTGGGACACTCAAGGAAAGTTGCAGAGAGACTGACATGTGACCTGGGTCTTTGGGAGGAAGGGAGTTGGCCAGAAAAAGAACAGGGTCAATGACATTCCAGGCAGATGAAAAATCATAAGGAAGACAGGAAAGTGGCAAAGAGTGTGTTGCATGTAGTATTTGAATGGAAGTAGATATCTCAACAATGAAATACAATTTATTGTTTATTTAAAGTGTAAGAGGTTAGGAAAAAAGTTTATTTAGATCACATCAGATCAACTATTAGTTTTATGAAAATAACAAATGAAAAAATATGCAAATAGTACAAATACATCAGAGAGATATGATAAAAATCTAGTGGAATATAGAATGTTCACTTCATTTTGGCACTACCCGACTGTGAGGCCTTGGCCAAGTTAATTACTTAGCAAAATAAAAGGGCTGGGCAAGTGAATTTTAAGATTCTTTCTAGCCTAATATCTATGAAACAAAACAAACCAGCAAGTCACTCCAGTTTCCCTTTTTGACTGAGAAGTCTGGTAAAGTTAAATCATTTAGATGGTTCATGCACGTGACAGCAAATATGGACACTTTGTTCATCATTTCCACATGGCCTGTTGGTAGCCATTATAGAGTGTTTTGCCTGGAAATGTCTCCTAAAATATTGCAAAGAATGAGAATCAAAACAGCATGTTGCAATGAAACATTTATTAGGATGATTTCGTGTGTGTGTGTGTGTGTGTGTGTGTGTGTGAAAAATCCAATTTATCATCTCCTCTATCATGTACTTTATTTTTTTCTTAAGGATCTGTATGCCTTCACATAGGGGACTGCTCTGTCAAATATATTTTATCGCTAGTTGGGCTTGCTTTTTGGTATTTTTTTCCAGGCGTAAATGAGACAGGAAGACAAGTGTTTTTTGTTTTGTTTTGTTTCATTTTTTGAAATTTGGAAGATATTCACATGTGCCAAATTTTCTTATATCTGAGTTTTTAGCTGCTTCTTTTTTTCCTTAGCCTCTTGTAGGCTTCTTGACAAAAATTTTGGCTTTTAGACTTTATGGTAGTCTGACATTCACATTGCTAACTAAGAAGCCTGAATTTTAACAATAAGATCTTCTTTGTGACATGATGTATCTTAATATATAAAACATCTGTTGATCATCAGTGAAACTGATAACAGAAATACTGTAATAGTTATCTCTGGAGTATGGCCTTAAGGTGTATTAAGCCAGCTGACCTTATCTGAGGTACAAATTCCTGATTACAACATCTAATTGTACTTGGTTTGTAACTCAACCTAATAATATGATATCACGCCATCTATTCTGATGTCCTTTAAGGAAAATCACAGACCATCACTTACTAATAAATGTACTGTGTATATTAGTCTTTTATTGCTGTTATAACAAATTGCCACAAACTTAGTGGCTTAGACAATACAAAATTATTATCTTATAGTTCTGGAGGTCAGAAGAATAAAATTATCTCACCAAGATAAAATCAAGGTGTTGTTGGCAGGGCTTTGCTCTTTCTAGGGCTCTAAGGAGAATCTATTTCCTTGCCTTTTTTTAGTGTCTGCCCTCATTCCTTGGCTTATGGACCCATTCCCCCATCTTCAAAGCCAGAAATGAGTCTTTCTCATGCTGCATTATTCTGGTTCTCACCTTTCACTATCACATTCCTCTTCTGACTTTTCTGTCCCACTCTTCCTTTATAAAGACCCTTTTGATTATTGGACCCCACCTTGAAAATCTAGGATAATCTTCCCATTTTAAGCCCATTAACTGTGAGGTCCCTTTCACATATCCTGGGGATTAGGATATGCACATTTTTTGGGAGTCATTAGTCTGCCTGACATGTCATGCTAATATTTTAAGTAATTTCCTTGTAGATAATTTTAATTTAACCTCAATCACAGAATTCTATAGTGAGAATAGAAAATATGTAAGTTTTGGACTTGACAGATCATGGCGAAAATCCTGGCTCCTTATCTAACAAACTGCAAAACTTGGGAAAGGAAAATGGGGTAATAAATGTATATCTTGCAGAGTTGCCATGAGGATTAAATAAAATAATGAAAAAAGTGGATCCAGTCCAGTGCCTGACACAAAGGAGACACTACATAAATGATAGTTAAAGGTAGCTATCATGATCATTAACAGAATTTTGAAGCTGAGACAAACCCCAGAGTGACTGTATCCAATGCTTTATTATACTGTATTCAGCAGCAGAACTACATTCATATAGTCCCCCATAAAATTTTAGTTAGAATATCATGAAAACCTCAATCTATAAAAAAAAAAATAAAAGCGATAGGTCTCTTGGGTGGAATAGTTTTTTTTTCCCTTGTCTTTATTGTCCTTCTCCTCCTCTTCTTCTCCCTTTTCTTCTTTTCTCAGACAATCCATAGCTGTTTCCAGACCCTGGTCTCTATATTCCAGGGAGAACAGCTTGAAAGCCATCTGTCTAGTCTGACCTCTGATTTTCCACTGGAAGAAAAAGAGGCACAGAGATGTCAAGTGACTTCCAAGGTTACACAACTACTCCATATAAGAAGAGGTATCAGTGTTTGATATTCTATTCTTAGTCCAATGCTCTCTTTCTATCATGATAGAGGTAGGGAACCATGGAGAGTGACTAGAAAGCTGTTAAAGAATTGAAGAAGTTTAGGAAATTAATTTAAGGCAAAATACCTGGAATGATGGCAAAAATAAGCCTGTGTCTTGCTACAGATTTTGTATATTGCAACAATGGTACTCAGAAGTACAAAATTTGGCACATCATCAGGAATATTGTTTGTGAGATGCACTAGATGAGAAACAGCTTCCCTTCAGCACACATTGTTAGGAATTTTGTTTGAAGCCTTGGATTCTCCATAAAGATTTAGAATATAGATTCCAGAGAGCCAGGGCACTGAGAAAAAGCTCAGGACACACTGGTAGGACAAGGCAAGTACTGCAAAGCAGAGTGTGATTGTCTTCTGCTGCCCAGCTAGGTGCAGGAAGACCAGATGTCTTTGTTTTCAACTTCCCTTTCATCTTTGGGGTCAGAGTGCATTCTCTAGCAGGTGATATGAATAAGAGACAGGATCAACTGTCATCCAAATTATGCTATAAAAACAATTGTAGTATAGCCCAGCCCTGAAACACAGAATTTCATCCTTAGCGGGACTTTAAAAATCAACAGTCCAATGAAACAGTGTAGGCCTTGTCCATAATTAGTGCAGAACAACAGGTTACTAGTCTTAAAATCAATGTCACCTGACTCTAGGACAAATTATATTTAATTATTGCATGAATATGCCTAAAAGTAAACACTGAATTATGTTTTCATGGTCATACTCAATGTGATATATTGTAGTGAGACTTCGGGTATACAAACAAGAGCATGTCTCTTACCTGGACAATAAATTCTGCCCACAGTAAAGACTCTTTCACAGTGAAAGTGCTTAGCTCAGGTTATCCAAGGGCATAAATATTATAGATGACTGTTGACATCTTCTGGAGGACATAAAATGATGAATTAATATTTTTGTCAAAAGACTGGTTATTTAGCAAAAAATGAAAACAACAAAAAACACATAAAATCTACCCACTTGGTGGTTTAAGTTCACTTTTCATTCTAATTGATTGCATTGTAACCTACTACTAATGAATTGTCTGGGAGAGGTGGCTGATAGGAAACTTAAGACTAGGTGTTTTCTTTTTAAGACTTTTTAAGACTTATTAATTTATTAATATTGATTTTTTTTAAAGGGCAGTCTTGTATAGTGCTATAATCACAGAATTTGGCTTGGATTAGAGTTTTATCTAGCTTTAGCACTTAATAGCCTTAGCAGCCTAACAACTCTAAGATAGCTATCTGAAAGATAGTATGTTCCTTGTCCAGTTTTTAAGAGTCTTAAGTAAAATATTTATGTTAAAGTTTTTGTGTGAAATAATACAGGATGTTAGTTTTTGTTTCCCTGCTATGTGTGAGATACCTCTTCCAGTAGGATTTGAGCTGGTGACAGGATGTTTTTCTTATTCCTTATGTGCAATCTGCTTCATGTTTCATGTAGAACTGGCCATTGCCTATTTTGAAGGTGTAAATTAGTCTTTCATGGGTAATATTTTACTCATATTCAATTATTCCAATGTTGCCGGGCTATGTCCCTTCTTTTAACCTGCCATGAAAATTTGAAAATTTTTACTCATACCTTGACTTTTGTCTGCCTTCTTCTAATCATTTTTTTTCTTTTTGAATGATTTTCTCCATCCTAAGAAAGAACAATTCAAGATTCAGAAGGAGAAAGCCATCTATGTAAAGCTATATAACAATTCACTGTAGAAATAAAAACAGCAGTAGGAAATGTTTGTAGTAATCCACCTACGAAAATAATTGCTAGGAAATTCATAAAAATAGTTATGTCTTCAATATATCTAAAGGCACAGTTAATTATGAAATATACTTGACTTATAACACAAAGTAGTAAGTAGAAGAAAATGATATAAAACGAAGAATTTATATAATGGTTCTACACACAATTTCAATGTGTGGAGATGGTTTTCCCACACTTGCAAGCAATTCTTGGACCCCAGCTGGGTGTCCTACAAATCAACTCAATTATGACATATTCCAAAGGTTAAGGGCTCCATTCAGTCCCACAAAACTGTCTCCTTCCCCTTCAGATACCAATCAAAATCCAGATTGTCACCTATGCTACTGACCTAATAGCTATAGATTGAAGGTTCAAGGATTGCCATTCCCAGGTCCTTTGGATTCAATTAATTTGCTAGAGGAGCTCACATAACTCAGAAAAAATATTTTAGATTATTATAAGAAAACATAACTCAGGAGCAGCCTGAGATGCACAGGACAAAATGTGAGGAAGAGTGGAGCTTCCATACCCTTTCTGAACATGACACTCCAACCTGAAAGCTCTTTAAACCTGGCCTTTTTCTTTTTTAAATGGAGGCTTTATTACATAGGCATGATTGATTAAAAAAATCATTGGTCATTGATAACTGAACTCTGTCTCCCGCCCCTGTCTCCTTTCTGGAAGACAGGGGCATGGGACTGAAATTTCAACTCTCTAATTATGAGATTGGTTTCTTTATTCACCAGCCTTCATTCTTTCCAAAACCTCATTAACATAACAAAATACATTTCAATCATTTTCATCATAAGACTTTCCAAAGTTTTTAGTTCTATGCCAGAAACATAAGACCATTTATATATTTCTTAATATAAATTACAGTATTATATTATGTTGGAAAAGATACAGACTTAATAAAAAATAAAGAAGAGATAGTCTATACATAAAGTATCTAGGCGGAAATCCACTGTAGAATTTATACATGCTTTGAAAATTATAATTAAGATAAAAGTGAGAATATCATAGAAGAACTACCATTTTGAGATTTTATTAGTGACAATATGAGCAGACAGAAAAAGTGATTAATATTCCTGTAATACAAGATTGACAGCAGATTGGGTGTCAGAGTTGGGGGCACTTTGACTGTTAAGACATATACTGAAAGTCTTATTCAGCTAAACCAAGAACATCTATTGAAGAATATTGGACTTATGTTGCTGACAGTTTCATTTCTCAATAGATATGAGAATTGACCTGGTTAATGAAGTGCTGGTTAATGAAGTGATAATAACAAGAATTGTATGACAAAATTACTGTCAGCTTAGTATCCACATTTCTGGGTTCATAAAATAAACATTAACTATAAGAGAACTGAGTGTTTGAAGATACATTAAATAAGATTATGCATGTCCAACACTTAGTATAAGTTTTGGGTAGATATTAAATTACTTCTTAGAGTTTCAGTGTTTAGCAATGTATGTGGGAATGTCAGTGCTTCTAGATTTTTGACTTTTAAAAGGACAAAATGTTTTGCATTTAACAAAATACTTTTCTAATTTGTTAACTATAAAATATTTTGGTTAAATTTCAATTTATTTGATTACTAATAAAGAAGACCATCTATTTACATGCTTATTGGCTCCTTTCTTTGATTTTTTCTTGAACTTTATTGTTGTGTCTATATTTTCCAGCTGAGTTGTAAAAACTTTATATAAAAGATTATTAAATATTCATGAAAATATTAATATGTAAACATTTAAAAAATTTGTCATTTTCTTGAAAATTTTGTGTATATGGCATTTTCTGGTGCACAGTGGTTTTGAGTTTTAAGTATGCAAGTTAATTTCTTTATTTCTGCTTTTGATACCAGTGCCATGTTTGGGAAGGTCTGCCTCCCCTCATTTTTCAGGTGAATATTTACCTACTAAAGTGTAATGCTTGTGGGTGTTATATGAAGCAGAATTTCTCAATGATCTTTTTGTTTTTAACATCATTTGTCAAGGAAAGCAAACTTTGCACTAGAAATATAAAGTGTATACTAGAGAAACAAATTTTCAGGAAGAATAGAGAACTAGTTAAATGACTTCAAATTTTTTTTCTGTCTTGAATTAGCTAGCATTCTGAGACAATCAATAAAAGACTAGAAAATGACTAGAAAAAACTCATAATCTTAGTTTTTCTTGAATAGTTGTTGAAGAAGTAGAGCAAATAGAGTGGCAACAAATAAACATGGTTTTGCTTTTCAAAAAGGGCCAGAGGAAGATTTTGTAGATGTTAGACTGAGGGATGATTCAGGAAAATTTCTATGTGTTATTAAAAGGGTGCTTGTGATCAGTAGGAACCAGTGTGGCTTTGCTGAAAATAGCTCATATATGGCTTATATAATGCTTTCTTTTCTTAAACATTAGAATAGAGAAATGGTGGTTTGGATATTTGTTAAATTACATAAATGTGCAATTGTCAGACAATAACCATAGTTAGTATAAATGAATTAATTTGAGCTTAAGGGAAATAGTGGCAAAATTCTTCCCCTGGTTTAAACTGTTCAAATTTTATCAATGACCTCAGAATAGGTATTTGATACTTACTCAATTTATCTTAGATAAGTAGTAGAAATAAATTGTGTGAGAGACTTCATATATAAATATAACAAAATCTACTATGATGAAGTTTGATGAAAATAAATGTAAATTATATATATATATATATATATATTTCTATAACTAATGGTATAACTGGTAGATTGAAGCCTATCTAAAAATTATCTAGAAGATGTCAATAACTTCAATGTGAATAACATATGGCTACCAAGAAAGCCAACTCTATTAGTTGTTGCATTAGGAATATTATAGTGTCCAGAATGAGGAAGTAGTAGTCTTTTATTATTTAATATTTGCCAAGTTCCACATGACATATTGTAGTGACAAGTATTAAACACAAATAAAGAAAGATTGATGCACAGTAAGAGAGAAAGTGTCTGGATGGGGGACAAGGAACCATGAGAGTTGGATGAGAGTTGTCTTCAGACATTTGAAGGACTATAATGTAGTGAATATTGTGTTAGGTTTAGTGGTGGACCTAATGTGCTGATAGGTTTCAGCTCAACACAATGAAGAATTCTGTAGAGTTCTTCTGAATTGAAGAAGCAAATATTTAAGAATGGGCAGTCATGATATAGACAATGAGTAGTTTGCCCAATTGACCCTTTTAATTCTGAGACTCCAACTTAATGAGCTTCTCAGGTTTTTCAACACACATGGAGAGGCATTCCTTAAGTCTTCTGGTTTCATTTATAAGAAGGTAAGCTGCATTGACAGCACTGTTCACCTTGGGCAGGGGATGCTAAGTAAACTATGCAGAGCAGGTTTCTGGAACCAGCCCAAGGTGCCCAGATCTCTGGGTCACAAGATAAACTTTATTTTTTTGTGGCTGATTCTGTAACCACATTCTTTTGAAAATATGACCAATAGAGGCCAATAGTTAAGTTTTGCAAGTGTGGTTAAGTATAACAAGCATAGCAAGTTTGGAAAATAGCTTGAAATAACAAGCTTATATTCTGAAATACTTGAATTGACTGCAGCCTGAAACAATCTTAATTTCTGTTTACAGCTTTAGTCACCACAGTTTCAACATTTACACTATTAATGATTTCAATTACCTTAATTTCTTGAACAACATCATGTCTGCTCTGGTGCAAAAAACTGAATCCATAATGATTAAGAAAGATTATTGCTTGTCCATATTAGCCTTCTAAGATCACTGCATTAGGGAAGGCTGGATGGGAGCATGGCTCATCTCCCAAGGTTTTTCCCTATACACTGGACACCACTATGTATGGGGATGGAAATGGGGACAAAAAAATGACAGCAACATTGTGAATGGGAGGATAAACAAAAACTAGCAGTGCATTCTCTCCCCCGCCGCCCACCACCTATGGGATTTATGGATAGGAGGGATTGTGATTTGAGAGTTAAGGATCCTTTGTGAGGGTTGAATGAAATAATGTATATAACACATACATCAAGTAAATGCTTGATACGCAGTAAGCATTCAGTAAATGATGGTTATTAGGATTGTGATTGTCACTATTAAGCAGATGGTGTAGGGTTGCAACCTCTTAGGATGATTTAGCTGTTTGGAGGTGGGGAGACCTTATTCGGAGAGTACAATGTGGCTGGGTTAGAGCTCAAGGCTGATCAGCTTTCTAAGAAGTGAGGACAATTCTCCCATCAGAGTTCACTAGTCCCCATCCATCCTGCCATTCTAATCCTTTCAGCCCCCACCATTTAGGAGAAGTTCATAGACTAGATTGGAGTTAAGCTGCCACAAACCAAGGAAGCTGGGACTATTAGAAGCTGGAAGAGGTAAGGAAGGATTAGTTGTGGAGCCTTTAGAGGGAGCATAGCCCTGCTGATACTTTGATGTCTTATTTCTAGCCTCCAGAATTGCAAGAGAATAAGTTTGTTTTAAGTCACCTAGTTGGTTTATGACATTTAGTTATGGCCACCCTAGGGAACTAATACAGGTAGGGAATACAAAAGGTCCAGAGAACAAAAAGGCAGAAATGGAATATCATAACTAATGAAAATGAATGTTGAATATTGGGGCTGAAGATATTATTATTATTAGGCCAAAAGGTACTGCTTGTGGGTGTTGGGAGCTTTAATTTTCAGATAGAATAAAGGAATTAATATGACTCAGGGTCTTTGAATTTTGGATTCTTTTGCATTAGAACAGTGTTCTACAGAGATTAATTACAAGGCTTTCTGTGCTTCAGAGTAGGACTTTAGTGTTCCAGGAAATAGATGTCCACAGAATGTAATTGCTGCTTAACAGAAGCATGATGACAAAGCTAAAGTTAGCCCAATTCAACATTACTTGCACCAAAATTTGGTGGTGATTAGTTAAAACACATCTTCACTTGACAGTGGAAAGGAAAAATTTCAATTGATTGGGTCCTGAGTAAGTAGCTTTTTTAAATGCAATACATTTAATGTATATATATATATATTGATTTTAGAGAGGAAGGGAGAGGAAGAGAGTGATAGCAACTTCAACGATGAGAAAGAATCATTAATTGGCTGCATTCCCATATACTGGGATGGAGCTCCCAGCCCAAGCTTATGCCCTGACTGGAAACAGAACCCTCTATGATCAACCACTGAGCCACATTAGCCACGCCAAAGGAGATACGTTTTGAATGATGACCAAAGGCAGTTCACTCTACTGAACACCAGAACTAGGCCAGAGCTTGATCTTGATGTTTACTGGTCTGATTTTCCCTACAGTTTTTTGGTAATGTCTTATTTATATGTAAAAAGATATGGATATTTCTGAATGAAGTGGGAGGTGCACTCACAAGAGTACTCACCTGCTGTGATTGGAAAAGAGACATCACCAGAAGCGGAGACAAAGCCTGATTTTCCTTTGCAGAGTGTTGGCACCTTCTATTTCCAAACTCCATACACTACATTTCTCATTGTCCTCAGTTGAGTAATGAAACTAAACAATTGTGACGTGGTGTTCGGATTTAAATCCAATCACTGACATTTTGCTCTAATTTGCAAATTCTAGTTAATGGCCTAGAATCTGGCCTGGAAACAATCTCAGAAAATACCTAGTTCAATATCTTAATTTTACAAATTAGGAAACTTAGGCCAAAGACATGATTTGGCCAAGTTTATGTTGTTACAGTGCTGTTTTGAAGTGGGTTTCATAACTTTCAGTTCAAGCTTTATCCATAACATAGTGCCTCTGACTTTGCCTTCATGATAACAATGTCTTTATATTTTCTTAATTAATCATATCATGTTGAATAGAAGCAAATGTGAAAATGTATCATATTTAAAATTTAAAAAAAAAATTTTATCATGTTATATATGCCACATCCTTAATTATTAATTACTAGAGGCCCAATGCATGAATTTGTGCACCAGTGGGGTCCCTTGGCCTGGCCTGTGAAATCTGGGCTGAAATCAGCTCTCTGACATCCCCCAAAGGGTCCCGGATTGCAAGAGGGTGCAGGCCAGGCTGAGGGACCCCCACCAGTATATGGTCAGCGCTGGGAAGGGACAAGAGAGGTTGACCTGGGGAGAGACTGCAGGAGGGCTCCAAGGCATGTCTGGCCCATCTCGCTTAGTCTCGATCAGCCAGACCCCAGCAGCAAGCTAACCTACTGTTTGGAGTGTCTGGCCTCTGGTGATCAGTGCATGTCATAGCAAGTGATTGAGCAGACTTAGCATATCATTAGCATAGTACACTTTGATTGGTTGAATGGCCAGCTGGTTGACCAGACACTTAGCATATTAGGCTTTTATTATATAGGATGATTGAAATTGAAGATGAGGGAATTAATTCCAGTTAACTACTACTTATTTATGTGACCTTAATTCAAATTATTTTTACCATATTTGAATAAAGTTATGAGAATTTCTGTTTCATCCATACTTTGTAAAAAATAAAATTGCATATAAAATTTTTAAGTATTGCCAAGACCGGTTTGGCTCAGTGGATAAAGCATCGGCTTGTGGACTGAAAGGTCCTGGGTTCGATTCCGGTTGGGGGCATGTACCTTGCTTGCGGGCACAACTCCACAGTGGAGTGTGCAGGAGGCAGCTGATCGATGTCTCTCTCTCATCAATGTTTCTGACTTTCTATCTCCCTTCCTCTCTGTAAAAATTCAATAAAATATATTTAAAAAAATTTTTTTTAAGTATGATACTGTTTGCTATCCAATAGGTGGTCAAATATATTTATTGAATCTGACAGTTGTGGTCAAATTTTTTGTTTTACTTTCTTCTTTTTTAAAAAAATTACTTAATTATTTTAGAGAGAGAAAGGAAGAGAGTGATATATATATATATATACACACACACACACACACACACACACACACACACACACACACATACATACAGTGGTACCTCGAGATATGAGTTTAATTTGTTCCGTAACCTTGAGGTGTGGGAAACTATGAGACACTCGAGTCTCAGTAAACTGGTGGGTCGTGTACAGCTGGCCGATCCGTGCGATTACTCGTGTCTCAACTGTTGCTCGTATTTCAAAGCAAAAATTGCTCGCCTTATGGCTCGTATCTCAAAAATCTCGTATGTTAGGGCACTCGTATCTCGAGGTACCACTGTATGTAGAGAGAGAGAGAGAGAGAGAGAGAGAGAGAGAGAGAGAGAGAGGGAGAGGGAAACATTGATTTGTTGTTACATTTATTTATGTATTCATTGGTTACTTCTTATATGTGCCCTAACCAGAGATCCCTCAATCTTGGCATATGGGGATGATATTCTAACTAAGTGAGCTACTTGGTGAGGGTTAATTTCTTCTTATAAATGATAAATTTTATGGTATTTATTGGGCTGATATGCACTTTCTTTAATGATGATAATACAAAAAATAGGATGGGCACCATGTAAACATTTAATATGTGATGCCTCATTTAACACTCATTACAATATAATGTACACACATGGTAAGGACCTGTTTTAAAAATGATGTAATTGAGATTTAGAGAAGTTAAATAATCTTTCCAAGAATTTAGAGATTAGAAGTTAAATAATTTTTCCAAGAATTTAGAGATTGTATGATGGATCCATAATTAAACCCACACTGTACTCCAGAGTTCTTGATGGTAACTACTCTCCCATATTTTCTACTCATGGATCAAAAAAATTGGATTAGTTGTATATGAAATTTTTTTCTTTTTTAGCATTTAATATCATAATGATTTTTATTTTTATTTATTTATTTAAAAATATATTTTATTGATTTTTTTTGCAGGGAGGAAGGGAGAAGGATAGAGAGTTAGAAACATTGATCAGACCTACAACCAGAGTACATGCCCTTAACCAGAATCAAACCTGGGACTCTTGAGTCTGCAGGCCAATGCTCTATCCACTGAGCCAAACCAGTTAGGGCAACATAATGACCTTTATATTAAATTGTTCACTACTGAGAAATGATCTATAGGAATAAGTTGATTTGATTCTTAAGTCATTTCAATCCTGGATTTACTTTCTAATAAAGTTATTTTTAAAGATTCTTCTAGATACATACATGCATACTCATGCATATTCATTCAAAACAAACTTTAAAACATTTTTATAGACTCATTATCTTACCTATTGTAAAGCAAAGTAACAGACATTAAATGTGTTTTTATGTGCAAAATACTTTTATGTTTACAAAATTCAAGAGAAATATTTTGTTGAAAACAGTTGTTTTGGATCATGTAAATAGATGAGGCCTTTGTGTGTTTTGTGGTGTGTGTATGTGTGTGTGTGTGTGTGTGTGTGTGTGTGTGTGTGTGGTATATGTTAAAGCTTAAGAGTGCTTAGGCAAATATTTTTGGAGTACCTTACAATATTTTTAGAGTGTCCATTTGGAGAACAAAACCTGTCCATCTCACTGTATAGTTTTAAATTGAAATCTGACTATAATGAAAACCACTTTATTCCCTGCATTTTTAGTTTCTGGCTTTAAGGTGAACAACTTGTGGTTGTTTCATCAAAAACTTGCCTACTTTATCAGAGGACCTTTTCTCTTTTACGTGATTTCCCTTGCACACTTTCTTTTTTGATATCAGAATTTTATTAATTTGTTTCTTTTACATTGTTTTTGTTTCAGCCTATCTTTAGATCTCATGTAAGGAATAGCAGTCTTTTGTTTTCTGATTGCCTTGTGGTTAGAACTATTTGAATATTTTTCATGTTCAGAGCAATGGAAGTTGAGAACTGACAATCCTGGAAATGACTGAGTATATACTTAATTGCAAGCATACCATCTGATTTAATTATTTATCATTTAGATACCTTTAAAACGTTCTCTTCTGACTGAGTTGTTTCTTTTTTTTTATTCCATTGATGATAACATTTTTGCCATATACTTGAAAAAATATATATTTTATTGATTTCAGAGAGGAAGGGAGAGAGAGAGAGAAACATCAGTGATGAAAGAGAATCATTGATTGGTTGCCTCCTGTAATCCCCACACTGGGAATCTGGCCCACAATTGGGGTACGTGCCCTGACCGGAAATTGAACCTTGATCTCCTAGTTCAGAGGTCATTGCTCTTTGGCTAGGCTACACTGGCAGGACTTGCTATATACTTTTTCTACTAGATGTCAAGAACTTAATTTGATATGTCATTAAAAATTATTTGTTAATTCTTTGTTAACCATGTAATTTAAAAAGTTTTATTATTTACACATATATTTGATAATATCGAAATATCAAATGTTTTTATTTTTTTTAAAATATATTTTATTGATTTTTCACAGAGAGGAAAGGAGAGGGATAGAAAGTCAGAAACATCGATGAGAGAGAGACATCGATCAGCCGCCTCCTGCACACCCCACACTGGAGATGTGCCCGCAAGCAAGGTACATGCCCCTGACCAGAATCAAACCCGGGACCTTTCAGTCCACAGTCCAATGCTCTATGCACTGAGCCAAACTGGTCTCAGCTATCAAATGTTTTTAAAATGAAATCCTGAAAATGATGTTAAGTTTTAAACTTTTTAGAGTTATATATCTTGCTATATATATCTTGCTAACAAGACTTTCCTGTGCATTAAGGCTCACCCAAACTTGAGCAAGCCCTGGACAAGAATATGTGTGATAGACAGAAATTGGTTAACTATAGTGAACTTGAATTTTATATAAATCCAGACAGCTTACTTGAGGAATAAAGAATAAACAAAAAAATAATATCATTAATGAGTTGGGAACATAAAACCAGAAGATATGATAGAGAGTTACATGGGAAGTACTTTAGATAGTTAATGAAGTAGGTGCCAGATAAAACACAGCACTCCCAATTAAAGTTGAATTTCAGATAAATGATAAGTTTTAAAAAGTATAAGTAGATATCAAATTTTGCACAGGGCATACTAAATTTTTATACTGAAATTATTTGTTGTTTATCTGAAATTCAAATTTACTGGGGAGACCTGTACATTTTTTTTTAATACTTACCCAAAGATATTTTCCCATTGATTTTTAGAGAAAGTGGAAGAGAGACAGAGAGAAATATTGATGTGAGAGAAACACATTGATTGGTTGCCTCCTGCATGAGCCCTGACCAGGGCCCAAGTTATGGAGGAGCCTGCAAACGAAGTATGTGCCCATGACGTGAATCAAATCCCAAGCCAATGCACTATCCACTGAGTTAAACCGGCAAGGGTGAGACCTGTATTTTTTCTAAGCCTGGCAATTCTATAAGGAAGACCTCTATGAGAAAGTGATGTTTGACCTGATAGTTGGATGATTAGAGAGAGTCAACTATTAAAAGATGAGCAAAGAAAGCATTCCAGGCACAAAGAAACTGGTAGGCACATGATGGAGGCAGAAATAACTTAGTATATTTAAGAAAGACAATGTTTATTGCAGTTAGATAACTGGTATGGGATTAGGGGAATATAGCGTGAGATAAAGTTAGACAACTAAGTGAGAACTAAATTAAGTAAGGCCTTCTAAACCAGGGAAGGTTTGGATTTTATTCTAAGTGCTATAATTAACCATTTGGTATTGTGTGGCTGTGATTGGGTTGTGTATGTGTACAGATGATTGGGATTATGTGCATAGTATATATATCCTATCTAATAAAAGAGTAATATGCAAATTAACTATAACTCCATTACACCCACCAGCCATGCCCACCAGCCACACCCACCAGCCAATCAGGAATGAGTATGCAAATTAACCTAGCCAAGATGGCCACAGCCACAGAGAGAGCAGGAGGGAGGCTTGGGTTTCCCTGGTGATGGAGGAAGCCAAGCTTTCCACACTGTGGCCAGGCCAGGCCTCCACTCCAGGCTACAAAGTTTCAATTATAGAAGATAAATACATCCCAACAGAAATGGAGAGAACAGACGGCTTGGCTCTGTTCCAGGCTACAAAGTTTCAATTGTAGAAGATAAATAAATCCCAGATACCAGGGCCTCCTCTTAATAAATCCCAGAACCGCCACAGGCCCTCACCCAGTCTGCCTCACACCCCAAGGGAACCCCCACCCTGATCTAGGACACCCTTCAGGGCAAACCAGCTGGCCCCTAGCCATGCACCAGGCCTCTATCCTATCTAATAAAAGATTAATATGCAGATTGATCATCACTATAACACACAAGATGGCTGCCCCCATGTGGTCAAAGATCCTGCCACCATGTGGACATAAGATGGCCACCACAAGAAGGCCAGCAAGGGAGAGCAGATGGGAGGGACCAGGCCTGCAAGGAAGGGCAGTTGTGGGTTATCAGGCCAGCAGGGAAGGGCAGTTAGGGGTGACCCAGGCCTGCAGGGGAGTGCTTTTTGAGGAGGGGACCAGGCCTGCAAGGGAGAGTAGTTAGTGGTGACTAGACCTGCAGGGAAGGGCAGTTAGGGGTGACCAGACCTACAGGAGAGAACAGTTAGGAGCAAACAGGCTAGTTGGGAAACAGACATCAATCAGGCTGACAGGCCGAAGTGGTTAGGGGCAATCAGGAAGGCAGGCAGGTGAATAATTGGGAGCCAGCAGTCCTGAATTGTGAGAGGGCAGTTGGACATCCCTCAAAGGGATGGATGCAGACTGGGCTGAGGGACACCCCCCTACCCCATGCACGAATTTTGTGCACTGGGCCTCTAGTTTATAGTATAAAAATGTACTATAGAGAATAAATTGTAGGGCACCCAATGTGGAAGCAGAGAAGATAATTAAATTTATGATAGGATTGTGGCTGGAGCTTGAGTGTTAGCAGTGAAGATAGGGAGAAATTAACTCTGTATATTTTGTAACTAGGGCCCATAGAACTTGCTAATAGACATGTTGTTGAAAGTAAGTGAAAGAGAGAATTTCATATGACTCTTACTTAGTATGAAGTTATAAGCACTTAATAAATGTTAGCTTTATTAGACTTTTTGTATAATGGAAATTAAATTTATTTGTACTAAAATCCACAATAGAAATGCTATGACTCTTTAAAATGTTTTGGTAATTTTAGGCTAAGAGAAAAACCAGAATTCGTGTTTTTTTTTTTCCCCAGAATTCTTTATGTAACCTCATTCTATAGTCTCATGTTTCTAAAGCTTGAAGGAAAATTCATAAAGTAATGTATTTTAATGGCACAACAACATTATTTACTCTTTTTTTCTAAACAGTGATTCCCAGTCATGGAAGAATAACATTAGACTTTGTGATGAGATGCAGGTGTAGCTTGAAAACTACATTCAGTACATAAGTTTATTTCTGAAAATGAAACCTATTGTTTTAATGACACAAATTAAAAAAGTAAAATTCAACAGAATCTTGGTTAGTGTGGATATAGAGACATCAGTGATTCTCAGTTGGGGCAACTCCTCTCTTCCAAAGGAGATCATTGTCACAACCTTTGGAGATGGGGACAAAAATATTTCATCAGCTCTGCTCTAGGGGCCCTCAAGGCATTTTTCCTTCTTTACACCCCAAAATAGAGAAGCTGTGGCATGGTCAAGGACAAAATGGAGTTATCAAAGGTCACATTAGGGATCTTCAATGCAAAAGGGTATAATACAGTGGAGCCAAAGTACTATCATTTGCATGATTTATTCTGTGGCTTTTCTTCTTTCTCTTGCTCTTAGCATTTGGGGAGCCTATAGGTTCCTCTTGCTTGGGGTGATCAAAGTGAAGTCTTAGGAGGAAGGGTAGCCTCTCTTTTCCTTCCTTCCTTCCTTCCTTCCTTCCTTCCTTCCTTCCTTCCTCCCTCCCTTCCTTCCTTCCTTCCTTCCTTTCTTCCTTCCTTCCTTTATTCCTTCCAATCTTCTTTCCTTCCTTTCACATTAGAGTGGAAAGATCCTGACAGCTAAGAACTACCAGATGTATGTTTAGTCTACATCTTATTCTAAACTAAAGGTCCAATGCATGAAATTCGTGCAATTGGGAGGTGGGGGGTGTCCCTCAGCCCAGCCTATATGCTCTCCAATCTGGGACATCCCTCTTACAATCTGGGACTTTTGGCTCACCTGCTTGTCTGCCTGCCTGATTGCCCCTAACCACTTCTGCCTGTCAGCCTGATCACCCCTAACCACTCCCCTGCCAGCCTGATTGATTTCTAACTGCTCTCCTGCCAGCCTGGTAACCCCTAACTGCTCCCCTGCTGGCCTGGTCACCCCCAACTGCTTTCCCCTGCTGGCCATCTTGTGACCACATGGGGGCAGACATCTTGTGTTAGGGCATGATGATCAATTTGCATATTACCTCTTTATTATATAGCATGTGCCAGACGGATACTTGAAATCCACAGTGCTCAGTTTAGCTCAACAAAGAAAAGAAGCTGATAGTAATTTGGAGCTGAAATCTTTGCTAATAACAGACCATCATTTCCCTAGAAAGTTCATGAGCAGTTTATAAAGTAGACTTTATGATTTAGAGTCAGTGCTGCTTTTGAGTTCCAGATTTGCCATATTTAACTAGAGTATTGAACAAATTTCCTAAGCTTCCTGAACCTTAGTTGTTCATTTGTAAAATGAGAATAAAAGTGAGCATCCTCAGGACTATTGAGATAATTCAATGAGAAAATGACTATGATAGCTCTTAGCACAGCTGTGTCTACTTTACTTCATAATGGGCTCTTAATAAATTGTTGCTATTATGATTATAACTTAACTGAGTTCCTAGTTACCAGTAAAATTCTTCCTGGGAGTCATGAGGATATGAGGCTTTCAGAAAATAATTGGAAACAATAAGTAACTCTAGAAATAACATATAAGATCTTAGAGAGAACACATACATGGAAAAAGAAATAGGAGACCTCAATCCAAAGATGTACGTTGGAGAGTCTTTCTTTTGGAGCAACTCTTCTGGGTCTCATTTTATGATGGATAGAAGAAGTATTAGGAAAACAACATTAGGATCAGGCATTTGAACAACGTATCTGGTTTTATATAAACCATTTCATGATCTTAAGAATGAGCATAAAATTATCTCAGGGAACACTTGATTTCTTTAAAAGAAGAAATTAAAAGGTATATGTGAGTCCTGATGGCATGATTCAGTGGTTAGAGTTCTGGCCCACACACTGAAGGGTTGCAGGTTTAATTCCTGGTCAAAGGCATGTACCTTGGTTGCAGATTCCATCCCTGTCTCAGTGCAGATGCAGGAGGCAATGAGGCAACCAATCCATGTGTCACTCTCACATTGAAGTCTCTCTCTCTCTCTCTCTCTCTCTCTCTCTCTCTCTCTCTCTCTCTGATTCTCTTCCCTTTCCTCCCTCCCTTCCACTCTATCTAAAATCAATGTAAAGATATCATCGGGTGAGGATTAACAAAAACAAAAGTATATTTGAATGTACATGTGAATACACAGGTTCTATACTCAAAAAGATACTTGATACTGCTTTTATTTTAAGGTCCTGGAGAGTGTTAGAAGAAATCATTTAAGTAATGATAGTACACTTTGTAGTGGAATGACTCTTTGGATATTGTAGCAAAATCTATTTAATGGCTAGTAAAAGTTGTTTCACTTCTATTAGCAAGACATAGAGCTGCACAGCTACCCTGTGTTTCCAGCTTCCCTTTCAGCCTATGGTTAGAATGGTCATATAATCATGTTGCCTCCAAAAGGATATGAGTAGAAATAAGGTGTGATACTTCCAAGCTTGGCCTATAAAATCTTTCTTGTGTGGTCCTCCATGGGCTTTCCCATTGAACCACTTGGGAGGACAACATCCAGAGTGATTATGAAAGCCTTACATTGAAGATTGCAGTATTTCTGGAAGCCAGGTCTCTGAATGCTTGGATAGAAAAGACCTACCACCTTCCTGATCCTTGCCAACATGTTACACTTCTACTTGAGAAAACAAAGAAGAGACAGTGACAAAAGTCCCATTGTGTTTGAGTCATTATATTCACAATTTACATTTTTGCACTTTGGCCTCTGTAGACCTTGGGTCAACCCAGTGTTTTAAGTTCATTCTTTGAAGTTCACTATCTGCTTCAAATATATAACAAAGAGAGAAAATATATTTAAAATATTATATTGACACCTTTCTATATCAGAACACATAATTTTGTTTCATTCTTTTTAACAATGACAAACTATTCCATTCTGTGAATAGAAATAATCCATGTAACTGGTCCCTGTTGCAATGTTTGAATCTGTGTTTTTTTCCTATTCAATATTATGTCACATGTGTGAGAATATTTGTAGAATAAATATTTGAAGTGGATGTGCAAAAACAATACAATGTCAATCAAGACATACCTTGAAATAAACCAAGCAGAAATGAAAAAAGAAGAATGGGTGAATGTGAGAAGAACTGACTAAGAATCTTGGAAATATAAAATGTAATTATTGAAATGAAAACTCAACAAAGAGAACAAAGTCTACGTTGGTCTTAGTTGACAAGAGAATAAATGAGTTGGAACACAACTGATCAGTATGAGGTATTCAACTGGAATGCATCACAGACAAACAATGGGTTAAAACATATAAACATCAGTTTAAGAGAAATGAAAGATTGTCTTCAACATACATCTAATGGGAATTTCAGAAGAAATAGGGTAGATGGTGGGGAAGCATAATTAGAGAAAAAAATGTGGCAGAAAATTATTAAGATTTGAAGAAATACACAAATCTTTATTAAAAAGTGCACTCTGAATACTAAATAGGATAATAGGAATAAGCCCATACTTGGAAACACTCTGATGAAACTGTAGAACATCAAGTACACAGAAAAAAGAATTATCTAAGAGAAAAAACAGTTTACTTACAAAGGAACAAGTTAGATTACTAGCAGATTTCTCATCAGTCACAACAGATTGCCAGATGACAATAGACTATCTTTAAAGAACTGAGAGAAAATAATTGTTAACCTATATTTCATATTGGCTTAGCTATCATTCAAGGTGAAGACAATATAAGGAAGTTTATTACCCATAGACATTCATGGAAAAAATTATTTATACTTTAACAGTAAAAAAGTGAACCTAGAGAAAGAATTGAAAGAGAAAACATAATTTTCTAAAAATGTGTAAATATATGCAATTGATTATAAAAAAGACTATGACAAGAAGCTTTAAATAATAATAATAATATTATGAAGAAAGGAGTGGATCATTATTATCTTATTAAGTTCTTGTTTAAGTGTCAACCAGAGATAATAAGTAAGTCTAATGTTTAAATGAAAATGTACAATAAAGTATTATATTAATTGAAATAATTTTACCTGTGGAAACTCAGTGGTTCAAGGCAATTGGTTTCTTGATAACTTATAATCCAATTAGTGAAAGAGCTAGGTGGTAGTGATGTCTCTGTTTCTTATGTTCATTCAGTGAACCAGGCTGATAAATGCTCTATTTCCAGTATAAGACCTTCAAAGTCTCCTAGGGCATTGACAAAAGACTGAAAAGGGGCAGGAGTGGGCAATGGGAAGGGCAGAGGTTTTTAATGGACCAAATTTAGGAGTGGCATTCCTCACTTATACTCACATTCTACTGGCTTGACTATAGCTCAGTTCAATAGCATACCCACCTAACTTCAGGCAAGTCTGAAAAATATAGTTAAATTTAGCTATGTCCCCAGGAGAGAAGGGGAACAGGTTTTATAAATACTTGGTCAGTCTCTGTCACAAATATGTATTTAAAAAATTAAAAGTAGCACCCAGAATAAAGTTACAATCTAAAACTTCCAAGCCTGAAGAAAGAATAAAGGGATAAGAGAAGCCCTTATCTACCCAATGGAAGGAAGAAAAGAGAAAGTATTAAGGAAAGAGGGTTCAAAACAGAAAATTTAAGATAAGACAGTAGAAATCACTCCAAGCATGTCAGTAGTCACAACAAATGTAAATATATTTATGTGATTGGAGTAAAACAGTTTAACATTATGTGATGCTTATAAGACAACTATCTAAAGCAAACCCATACATAAAGTTTGAAAATTAAAGCTATGGAAAATTATGTACTGGCTACTGATAAGCAAAAGAAAGCTAAGAAAGCAATATTATACAAAAGAAAACTTGAGGCAGTTATTTATAGGAATAGAGAAAAGTCCGCTAAATTCATTTTCACTATTCTCTGAAAGGGTCAGGTCAGGGTACTATAGCACTAAATCATCATTACATTTTTTTCCTTGATGGAAATTATATCTGAAAATTGAATTATGTTCTAAAATTAAGGGGAATCACATTTTTCTTTAATTGAAAATGTTTTATAATTTGAATGTTCTTATAATAAACAATATTATCTATAAAAGGTGAAAAAAATCTAAATAAAAGCCAGAAAACTGTCAAATGTAGATCCATTGTCTAACCTTCTCACATGTCTAATTCCTCCTCTGCTCTGGTTGGAATAAAGTGGCCCCAATTTGTAAAAATGAAATATTACCCAGAATGAATATTATATTTTGGTCATAGTCATAAAACTGAAAATCAAAGTACAACCCAAAGATATTGAATTGAGTCAGGGATAGGATTCATATTTGTGTTGAGAAAGAGCCATTTGAAGAGCTCTAGACGAATGCTACTTTCTTATTTCTTCTTCAGAAGATGGCTACTCATCTGCAGGCAACTTTAGACTACCTTTTAATATGCATATTATTTATTCTATTGGGTAGATCACTTACAAACTTATGTTTAGCGCTTACCATATGCCAACCACTGTTAAGAATTAGATATATGTTGAGACCAGTTTGGCTCAATGGATGGAGCGTCGGCCTGCGGACTGAAAGGTCCCAGGTTCGATTCCGGTTGGGGGCATGTACCTTGCTTGCAGGCACATCTCCAGTGTGGGGCATGCAGGAGGCAGCTGATTGATGTCGCTCTCTCGTCTGTATTTCCGACTTTCTGTCCTTCTCCCTTCCTCTCTGTAAAAAATCAATAAAATATAAAAAAAAAATTTAAAAGAATTACATATACATAGACTGTGAGGTCTGGCTCTTTTCTCTCCAGGCATGGCCAGACCAATGAGGGAGATGGATAAGTAAACATTGCAAAGCATTGTGGGAAATGCCCTAGGGAAGCTCACAACACCACACAGCAAGGGCAAAGACACAACTGTTTCTACACACAGAAGCAAAACAGGCTGTTGAATGAATTTACCAGATTAGCTTGATTCTTCCTCTTGTTGATGATTTTCAAATTGATAACAGTAAAGAAAAAAAAGTGGGCCATGCACAAATGTCTAAGAAGGTACTCATAAAAATGTTTTGGACTAGCTGTTTAAAATAAAAATAATGCCATTTTAAACATCCTCTAAAGTCTAAAGGGACACCTCTGTCGGGAAGGCTTGTCTGAAGACTATAGTGACAAATGGCAAACAGGCACACTGGAAACAAACTGACTAGTACATGCGAGCCTCTATTTACTTGTCTAGCTTAGTCATTCTTTCTAATGTTTTGAGGTCTCAAAGAGCCATGTGAGTCAATAAATCACATGTAACCAGAAAGTTCTGGTTACAGGCTAGTGTGTGTGTGTGTGTGTGTGTGTGTGTGTGTGTGTGTTTGTGTGTGGTGTGTCTTTCACAATATGAAAACAAAAGATTAAAGGTCAGGACCTTAAAGATAGATAGAAAGAGAGAACACATGAGAGAAAATTTCTTCACTTTATTTAGATACTGAAATGTCCCTTATCCTTCAACTTTATTCAACTTCACAGATGCTTTGTTAACATAAAATGTACTTATTTTGTTGGATGGCTATTACAGTTATTTGTTACTGTGTAATAAACCACACCAAAACACAGTGGTTTGAACAATGCTTTTCATTTTGCTTACAAATATGCAACTTGGACAGAGCTTGGCAGTTTGGCTGTGGCTGGTGCATCCACTTCCAAGATGCTCATTCTATGGCTAACACGTTGGTGATGTTAGCTGGTAGCTCAGCTGGGGAACAAGGCTGGTGGCTTTGTTTCCTTTCCATTTGGACCTCTTCCTTGGGATGTGGTCTCTGGGTTCTAAGAACAAATGTTCCAAGACACATGAAATAGAACAGTTAGTGTATTAAGTTTGAGGCCCAGAAACTGTCAGCATTACTTCCATAATCTACTGATCAAAGTAGGTCAAGAGCCCACCCACACTCAAGGGCAGGGGCGATAGACCCCACCTTTCTGTGGAAAGAGTGTCCAAGTACTTGTGGACATCTTTAATCAGCCACAATGACAAAGTCCAGTCTTATTTCTGTCATGGTTAAGCATGATGAAAGTCTTGGGGCCAAACACTGTTGGAAGGGAGAGTTATACTAAGGAATAGGTGGTGAGGATCAATCCAGATATAGTAGGCTTTTGCATCTATAAATGACTTTTGCTGCATTTAATTAGCACTATCCTCCTGGAGGAATGCTACTGGTTTTGCTGTTGCAGAGGTAAGTGGTAGGAGAGAGGTAAGGGGTAGGAGAGATTCCTCTCAGGTCAATTTCAGTGAACTCTTCATTCTAGAACTTGCTACTTTTTCTGGTGTTTCTATGCTTTCATTTTTGCTAACTCCAGATTCTATTGTTTTCTATTATTTGTTGCTTGCTCTCTGCTCATTTCTCAGACTGATGATCCTCCCCTATTTATTTAGTTCATACAACCAACTCTATCTTTTCCCCTTTAAAAAAAAATCTTACCTAATATCTATTTTTTGGTAATTTAAATAAAATTGCAGGTGTGAAAATATTTGGCTACCTAATTTGAATCTCAAAAAACACATTGAAAGACAAATGATTGATTTAAAATGCTTCATCATAGGAAGACAACAACCACAACAGCAACCATAACAAAGAAATGAAAATATCTTAGCATCTGAGTCAAAAAAGGTTTCTTGTTAGAATCATTTATTTTAAGAGGCCACCCGATACTACCGTATACCTAGATACATTACACACGCTTTCAGTTGTTTATTTGCATCTTGGAGAGCCTTATCCGTTTTAAGACCTTAAAGAGTTTTTGTTATTTGCATCAGAGCTCTTGCCCATATGGAGATCAAAAATTATTCTAAACATAAAATTAGGATGATTTTAAATTAGTCTAAACATTAAAAAAACTTCATACTCTAAAACATTGAATAATTATGTTAAAACTTTTCATCGATGATACATTAACTTTTGAATACTTTGGTCTGAACTTATCAAAATGACTTCATAATTCATTTTCAAAGAAGAAAAAAGTAATTTTCTTTCTGTCTCCATTTTCCTCCAATTTTTTCTTATATAGCAAATAACACAATAGCAAAAATGATAAAATAGCAAGGTTATTTCACAGTGTTATTTGTTCAAGTCAGGTTCTAGAAGGACCTGTTCCTATCTTCTTTCTAAATTCAAAGTGGTAACCCTTAGATTAGAATCTCATAATAGAGCCAAGGTTCTTATTAGCTAAAAACACACATATTATCTTGTGCTGAACAGCAAGCTTATTTTCTGGCACCACATGAGACTACATTCACTGGCTGAACAGGGGAACAACTATCCCTGTTGAAATCTAATCCACAGGTCAAATACTAAAACTGGGCTGAGGTGCTAATTAGACTTAGCACTGAGCACTTGCTATGTAACTTAATGCGACAGGCAAAGTTCAACATTCTCTTTGGCTAAATAAAACTATTATTTTGAAACACAACAAACATGTATGTCTTAAGCTATGTAGCTTTTAAAATATAATGAGCAGGTTATTTTTGCAAATATATAGAAATTATGATTGGCGAGAGAATCACTCATTCACTTATTAAATATCTACTTGAAGTAGTTTTGGGAACTCTGATGAGGATCAATAAGGAGTATCTCCTCTCTTGACCAAGATTTAAGCAAATTAATTCAACAAACAGTCAAATATTTATTGAATACATAGTTCTAGAAGCTGGGATATAATTTATACAGAATTTTTGGACTGGAACCTGGATTCTTTGTCCACTGGAGTTGAAGGATGAATTCACGGACAGAAAGTAGTATAGCAAAGGTGGAGATTTATTGAAGAACAAGTAGAGACTCCCATGTGGGGAGAGGGAAAAGGTCCCACTGAGTTCCTTTTCCCTATGGCTTATAAAGGCTGCAGATCCTGGTGCCTTGATATCCCCTCTAATTGGTCACTATTCCCTTAGCCTGGTTACTAGAGTAACTCCTGAGCTCAAAGGTCAACCTCACATGAGTATATGAGGTTCTCTCCCCTCACCACTCCCTTCCTTATTGTTTTTCTATTCCCTTTGGGCTTTCTTCTTCTCCTTCTGGATGAAGGGCTTCCTTCTCTTTATTTTGTAAATACCGTGTATACACCTTTTGCTGTTCCCAGCTCCCTCATTCTATGGAAATGTACCTGGTGCAGCTTTTTCACTTCACCCATTCTATGGAAATATGCCTTCTGCTGCTCTGCGGGCCCTGTTTCTTCCATGGTCCCCTTAATTTCTAAATTTCCTAAAACCTGTCTTTTTCACCCCCCAAAAATTCCTGTTTCATAATCATTGAACAAAGCAGACAAATTCCTGGTGGATATATATCCTATTAAAAATAGATAGGATACAAAGGATGATCTTTATGAATAATAAAATTGGAAGAAATAGCTAAGTGTGAGGTTGAAGTTGCCTGTAAATCTAATCCTGGGATTAGTCAGGCCATGTTAGACTAAGATAGACCATGTGGGGGCAGGTCTGTGCCAACAGCTAGCTCCCTACAGAAAAATATGGGGAGAATGCCTAATTATTCCCCAGTTCATTCATCAGGTACATAGTTTATTTTATCTCCCCTGTGGTGATGTGAGTCAAGGAGAGAAACCAGATGAGTTTCAGGGAGTGTTAAACGTATAGGGCAACCATGTTCATTTTCTTCTACATCTAGAAGTTGGGAATTGTGTTGAAAGATGAATTGAAAGCTGAATTCATGGACAGAAAGTAGTAGCAAAGGTGGAGATTTATTGAAGAACAAGTAGAGATACTGTGAGAACTCCAAGGCCAGAGAAAACAAGGGGCAGCATGCTTTCATTCCAGGGAATCACATAGACAATAGCAATATTCAACAAAACATCTCATTTTCAGGTAGATCTAATATACAATGCTTACTAAGTCACTGTGGTAAGAAAGGTATTGTGTGGGGCAACAACAGAGGTAATAGAAATATCACAATGACACACTCCAATCCTCAAGGAGCCTTCCTCTACTAGGAAAATGGAAAGATGTTTGCTAATGACAAAACTGCATTAGAATTTGAATAAAGTACTTCTGGAAAGTATGTTGACAGTAAGAATTGTGAATGCTTCCTTCAGGAATGCTTTTGAGTTTGGCCTTGAAGCTCCAGATCAAATGTTATCTTTTCCCTGGAGTCTAGTTTAATTCCCACAGCAGGAATCAATCTCTCTTCTAAATTTCCATGGAAATCTATCCAATTATTATGTTTTTTATTCTTATACCCTTTCTACTAGGTAATTGTAATGAATCTATTACTTCTCCTTTATGCCATAAGTTCATTGAAGCCAGAAATATGTCTCACACACATAGAAGGTATTTGGGAAATGTTTCTCAAGTGAATACACAGTAAACTTATAATGGAGACAATCTATTGACATGGTTACTAGTATCTCCCTTCCAATATTTTTTTTCCTAATGGAAATTGAGGTGGTGACATAATGTTGTGTCTGATCATAGCCACATAAGAAGAGGTTACTCCAATCAATGGTTTATCTGCTAATCCATGCATTTGAATGTTCACACATGTATTCAGGTTGTTTGTCTATTTTCTGAGTAACTATCGCTTGTGACCTTTCAGATATGACAGAGAGAACTTCTATCGAAATAATTATATAGGCCTTGATCCAGCAGGAGACAAATAAAAACTGTCTGTTTTTGCAGCTGCCTTCTATGAACAATTTGGGAATATGCTTTTTCAACTCTTGCTATTTTATTTGTATCTATTTCTGAGATTTTATGGGCTGTGTATAATTTGAATAGCCTAATATAATGAGAAACAGATTATAATAGAGCAACTAAATTTTTTGAGAAATGTTGTCTGTAGTTGTTCTTTCAAAATTCTGAGTCTATCACCATTAATTTAACTGTGAAATATTTGCTGTAGTGTCTACTCAGCGGCTCAAAATAACAGACAAACAATATACGAATAGCACTCTAGAATCCCAAAGGATTCTAAGTTTTCAAGTGCTTGATGTATTACTGAAGACCTGGCAAGACCAATATCTAGTGCTGGCAAGTGAAGAAATGCTGAAAACTCCAATTCCATACCAGTTGTTTTACTAATCTGGCCATCTTTGTAAGCGTGGCTCCGGTCTGAGCTGGCAAAATTTCTCTGGGTTTCACTTTACTTTAGAAGTCCAATGTTTCAGTTGTGTGGTTTGGCTCCTGTTAAACTGCATTGAGAGCTTTGTATGAAACTCTTGATGTTTGAGGCGATGTGAATCAAATCTGATGAAAAGGCATATTTACAGTACTTAGCTGATTTCTTTTCAAGTTCCTCAGCTCTGTGGTCACTGTCATTCCTGCAGTTCTGGGTGTAGTCTTCTATTCCTGTTTTTACTCACCACTCTGGAGTTATCCATTAAGAGATTTTTAATTGATGATATATTTGCAGCCTCTTCTAACAATGCTTTAGTTAGGGACTCTATGTCCTCATGGCATGGGACTTTAATACCACTTTCCAATGCAAAGTGAACGTTTCCCAGGACAGCATGGCACCCTGGACGATTCTGTGGGACACAGGAAAACTCACTAGGAGGCTGATGGTTTGACTCAGTGAAGCTGCTCCAAATAACAAATACAAAGAAAGGCACATCAAAGTTCTCAGGCTTCTAAGAAGTCCCCAGGTCTTCCTGGCATTGTGTCATTTCTCAGCATGAATCATGTGCCTGTAGTTTGCTGTGCTCTAGTAGCCATGTTACAGAGAATCAGAATAATCAAACAATGCTCGGAGAGTTTGGAGTTACATTTATTACGCATGGGTCTAGAGGAAAATGTTTCTCAAATTCTGGGCCCCAACATGCAGAAATTTTTCCTATGTATATGTTTTTACCTTCTTTGTCTCCCAAATATGGGATGTTTCCTGCCCCTTTGCAAGTTCCTAAAGGGCCCCCTATGTGCTGAGGCCTTGAGACTTCAACCAAAGGCCTGGCCTGGTGCCAGCACTGATAATTTTGTCCGAGGAAGATTTAATGGCCTCTCTGAAGTGAGAATAGTCTCATTTTCCTTATTATTAAGCAAGCAAACATTTACAGAAGCCAAATAGCAAGGTTAAAATTTCAAATAGCAGTTTTTATATAAGACGGATGCTTCCGCTGTGGGTCTCAATCATGGAACATTACTACTTTTCATCTGCTATTAGAGTTCTAGTTTCCTTTTTGGTCTTCCATCCTATTTCTGCAATCTAATATACATTAACCTTCTTAAAGGTTATCTTTTGAGCCTGTCAGTTCTCTGCTCAAAACTCTTCAATTGTGGGGCACTTCCTACACAATAAAGCCCTAATTCCATTTAGACAATAACTTCCCACTCCTGTCCCTAATCTTTCTTTCAAGCACATATTTTCATTGCTCTCCACACACCCCTGTGCTCCAGGCAGCCAGAAACACCGGCTATTTTCATACATGTTCTACACTCTCCTGCCTTGCGTGTTTTCACTGACCTGTTCCCTGTGCAAGGTACACCCCAGGTTGCCTGTTCCTGTTTGTACATATCCTATCTTGTTTTCAAAGATCAGGTTGAATGCATTGTCTCTAAATCTCTTCACCTGGAAGTTATTTGCCTCCTCTGAACTCTCCCTCCTCTGAGCTTCTCCATCATGCAAAGTGTTTTTGCTCTTGTTTTATAAGTTATGTGTTATTTCTTCAAGAGGAAAAAAAAACTTGTGTGAAAAGAAGAGAGACAGCATGGGAGAGAATAATGCTTCTCCATCTTCTGTGTACATACAGATCACCTGGGAATCTTGCTAAAACTAAGGCCTGAGGTTCATTTTTAACAAGTTTCCAGATTGATGCTGCTGTGGCTCCATGGGTCACACTATGAGTAGCAAGGGTGAATGGGATTTGAAATAACATCTATGAACAGAAAGAATAGTCATTGTTTAAGCCTGCTGCAGTTTAGCTGCAAGTAACTAGCAGGTTCCATTATGCTGAACAAATCTAGAATTTGAATATTACAATATTAGATTGCATTTTTGGTCTCATCATTTCCTGGCTGTGTGGTCTTATGTAAATCAGTTAATTTCACTAAGTTTTCACTTCATCATCTGAAAAATGAGGATAATAACATACTTGTAAATCCATGCTGTCTCTAGCTTGGCTCAGTTGCCATTAGTAATTTGCTCTCTGCTAGCTCAGCCCCCTCTAAAGCTAGCAGCCAGTTAGAAGTAATTCTAGATTTTGGTTTGGAGTTCCCTCTCAGTTCTTAAAATGGTTTGTCAATAGTGCTTTGTGGTTTCAATGACTAGTGTCTGAACTGGTGGAATCTTGGGACAAGGGACACTCGAATGAGTTTTGGACTCTAGCCTTCCTATGGAGCCACTATCATGGGTGGTCTTGTTTCAGATGGTCTTCTGGCCTACTACCTGGTTTTCACTGGGTCACCTGCTGGGACTATAGCCTGACTTCTAGTTTCTGTTACTTATTTGTGGCCAATCTTTGACCTCCAGGATTGTCCTCTGCTCCTGCTCATTGGGTCACCTGAAATGGACCTCTCTGCTCTGATGCTGTGGCCTTAGTGGCTTATACTTACTCACCACTCTGTCCTATTTCAGGTGAATGTCTATACTGTTGTTGGGTCCCAGCAGAATCTGAGGGTATTTCAACATGTTTACTATGGTCCAGAACTATATTCTTTTGAGCCTCAATTGATTATCCATTCCCTTGTTTAACTCCTTATTTCCTGCTGAGAAATTTATGATGAGGTTCATATGGATTGTAGCATTATTTATGTTACAAAGTTTTAATGATTGTGAGGTTTAAAAGGGGTAATGATTGTGAAAGCTCTGTTTGGCTGTGAAGTCTATTTCTTGACTTCATGTCAGCCTAATAAGATCTTTGTTGCAGGTGATAAAGATTCAAGGGATGAAAACTTTCAGCTCCACATTTTTAATCTAGAAATATCAGTACAGCTAAAGTTGACTTTGTCCATAAATGAAACATAATTTGATGGACATCTACATGTATTATTACCCAGTCGTGTCTTTTCAGATAAGCTATAACCTGAAGTATCC
Organism: Lasiurus cinereus; assembly: GCA_011751065.1. Classification (NCBI taxonomy): domain Eukaryota; kingdom Metazoa; phylum Chordata; class Mammalia; order Chiroptera; family Vespertilionidae; genus Lasiurus; species Lasiurus cinereus. The sequence goes on from JAAGEH010000030.1 coordinate 42,284,482, forward strand.
ACCATTAGGGTGTCTTTTTCAGGACATCCAACATTAGCCATCCCTGGGCATCCTGGGAAAGAAAAGATCTATGGTAACAGAAGGCTTATTACCAAGACACATTTATCAGGCAGATTGCTATCATTTTAAAAAGTATAAAGTAGAATCCTAAAGAGAAGATAGAATAAGATGCAAAAAGTCTTCAGGTAGGAAAGACAGATAAAAGGTCTTAGAGGATGAGCCTCAACATTTTGGTTGATGGGAGCAGGAGGGGCCACCTTCAAAGCTGTGCCTGACACAGAAGATGAAGTAAGTCTGTGATTTTGCGGGGAGGAAACAAAAATGGGGGCATCCTTTGGAAAAATATTGTCTTAGCTCAAGTTGCCATAAAAATTCCATAAACCGAGTAGCTTAAATAACCAACATTCTTTTTTTTACAATTCTGGAGGCTACTAATCTACAATCAGAGTGCCAGCATGATTAGGTTCCCGTGGGAGCTCTCTTTCTGGCTTGTGGATGGCTGTCCTCACATGGTGCAGAGAGAAAGAGAGCATGCTCTGTGATGTCTTCTCTCATAAGGGCACTAATCCTATCATGAGGACTCTCACTTATAACCTTATCTACACTAATCACATCAAAGGTTTTATCTCCAAATGTCATGACTTTGAAAATTAGGGCTTCCACATCTGAATTCTGGGGAGACACAATTCAGTCCATAGTAAATTTAATCATGGGAAATGCAAACAGATTTTGTCCTGATTACTATTATAGTTTCTACTTCTAAAATTTCCTACAAATATTGAAATACTGCTAAGCTCATGGCTCAGAAGCCTTTAACTCTTCCAGATTACCTTTAAGTATGGAACTCTGAGTAGTCAACCGAACAAATCTGTCCTAAATATTCAAATCCATTATGTGCCTCCAAATGTCTTGCATTGTTATGTCATTGAGAATGCTGGGACTCCTCTGACCTCTCAGAAAGGTACCATCTTCCTTCTTCACTTCACATACATGGTGTTTCCTGGGTAGGGAAGGAATTTTGATTTAACCTGCTATTAGCATACCTGAAACATTGTTTAGCAGCTATAAAATTTAAATGTTGATGAAATTGTTCCTGTGTCAGCAGCTTCAGAAGCTTTCATCTCATTAGAAAGAATACCTTAGCAGAGTCATACCCTGGCTGAGCCATAAAACTCAATGAAGCAATATTAATTCACTATGTAGGAGGCTTTGTGTGAAGGTTATTTAGATGTAAAAACCATGCATTTGATAGTTATGCAAGGTTTTGTTCAGCTAAAATTCTGCCTCTTAATTTGATTTGAGGACTCCATTCAATTTTCAGTTACAGACTTTGCATGATAGGTGTGATTATACAACTTAAAGCATAATAAATGTACACCACAGCCAATAAGTAGGAGAATGATATAGAGTAAATTGTTTTCCAAAAGGTTTTCTTCTTTAAAAAACAACAGCAAAATCATCTAGGTCTTCAGATAAAAATATTTGCTTGTCGCCGAAACCGGTTTGACTCAGTGAATAGAGCATCGGCCTGCGGACTGAAGGGTCCCGGGTTTGATTCCGGTTAAGGGCATGTATCTTGGTTGTGGGCACATTCCCCAGTAGGGGGTTTGCAGGAGGCAGCTGATGGATGTCTCTCTCATTGATGTTTCTGGCTCTCTGTCCCTCTCCCTTCCTCTCTGTGAAAAATCAATAAAATATATTTTGTCTTGTGTATCCGTAATCTTGAAACAGAGAAATTTTCTAACTAGTGAAAATTTGCTATTTTTTCTCTCACAAGTACTTTGAAGAAAAATCACATTGCTCACAATTTAATGTCTTGTAGCTTGAGCCCAGCTTTCAAGATTTAGATTTTTGCAATATAATCATTTTATCCACTTGCTTTAGCTCTTTTGTCATGTATTCAAACTAAAAAGAAAATGTATTGCCACAAAAGTTTTTTAAAAATAAATCTTTATTGTTCAGATTATTACTGATGTTCCTCTTTTTCCCCCCATAGCTCCCCTCCACTTGATCCCTCATTCACCCCATGCACTTACCCCCCACCACTGTCTTCACCCATAGGTGTAAGATTTTTGTCCAATCTCTTCCCATCCCCTTTCACCCCCTTCCACCCAAGAATCTATGCTCCTGATTCTAATACATTTACCAATCTTTATTACTGTATAAGTGTAATAGTAACACATTGAGAAACATGTTTATATAATCCTACAGCTCTCTTATTGTATCTAAATATATCAAATATATTTAGCTTTATATAAGGAAAGAGTACAAGACCCTACATATACAGTTAACTCAGTATCAATAGTAAGAAAAACAAGTATACTATTTATTATCAATTAGAGGCCTGGTGCATGAAATTTGTATATGGGGGAGGGTGGTCTCTCAGCCCATCCTGCACCCTTTCCAATCTGAGATCCCTTGGGGGATGTCTGACTGCTGATTTAGGCCCAATTCCTGCAGGATGGAGCCTAAACTGGCAGTCAGACATCCCTCTCATAATCCTGGACTGCTGGCTCCTAACCACTTGCCTGCTTGCCTGCCTGATCACCCCTAACCACTTTACCTGTCTTCCTGATCACTCCTAACCAATTGCCTCCCTGCTTGATCATCCCTAACTGCCTCTGTTTGCTGGCCTGATTGCCCCCTAATTGGTCCCCTGCTGGCCTAGTCACCTCCTAATTGCCCCCCTGCTGGCCTGGCCGCCCCCTAACTGGTCACTTGCCAGCCTGGCTGCACCCTAGCTGCCCCCCCTGCTGGCCTGGTCACCCCTTAAGTGTCCAGAAGGAAGTCAGATGTCCGGAAGATTTCCTGTCAACCCAGTCTAATTAGCATATTACCCTTTTATTAGTATAGATGACAACTGCTAAAACATATTAAGCATTCATTATATGCTTCTGTACATTTTCTAGAATTCTTATATAAACTTTGCAAAGCAATTCTTGTTATCTGTACTTTTATATAAAGGATTGTAATCAGAGATGTTATAAAAAGCTCTCTTACATCTAGTTACTAAGACACAGATGGCATTTGAACTACAATTTCCTCATTCAGATATCTTAATCTCTATTTGTTTCATTATTCCATGCTGCCTTTGTCTATGCAAAATGGGACAAATTGAAATCATCTTGGATAATTGTTATTTTTAAGGCACTTGTTTCAGAGGAGAAAAATACTTTATAGATATGTAGTTCCAGATAATTGTAGGTGAGTAAGAGTGCATCTGAGAAGTGGCTAGTGATGTTTCTGAAAGCAAGCAAGGTAAATATATTAAAGAAATTCAATATTTCAATTTCTATAGAGCCCTAAAACAGTTAATTGCTTTGATTTACTTAAAAATCTTCATTGACTTCGAGTGAAGTCAGTGTTAAAAGAAGTCACTTTGAGAATGGAAATGCTAATGGTGGTTGCAGAAATAGTCAACATGTAAGTAGTGCTTACTAGATGTTGGGCAGTGAGTTGGAGTCTGTACTCTTACATTCTCACAACTATCAGGGAGGTGAGTGGATCTCTCTAGGTATAGGATAGAAAAGGGATTTGAGACCCTAAATCTTAACGTTCCAGTTTTCTCCTATGTTAGGTTACTCAGGATGGGAAAGCAGGCTAGGCAAGTACACAGTTTTAATATATGATCATGGTTTTGGCCCCAAATCCATTAACTATCTTCCTTTCTTATTGGATGGGTTGGATAGTGTGGGAACTAAAGCTTAATTTTGCCTTTCTCCCCTATAGCCTAAAGATAGTTACTCTTATATTTGCCAATTCCCATTAGTCATAATACATTCATTTTGTTTGCTGAAGATGGTAGTGTTGACTAAGACTAATGTACAGTAAGTTCTCTGAGCTGCAGAAACTGCTAAGGGTTGTAGACCAGCTATTGTGTGTATTTATGATGAAATCTTATTAGTCTAGTCATATCCCTGAGGCAGAAAGAGCTTCTGTCTCCCAGGTAAATAACTGTCTGAAGAACTAGATATTTGTGTATGCATATCAAGTGGTGAGCCAATTTACCATGCTGTTGGCTCTCTCACCACTGGGGAAGTTGGTTTAAACAGATTCCATACTGATTTTCTGTAAGTATTTTGGGTTGATGACACTGTTAATATTCCCATTAAGTGGAAATTTATCTTGACAGATGAATACAATGTTATTGCCATTGAGCTATAGTCTTTTAGGGGTGTCTTTTTTGAGCTTTTTCAGAAATGTGGAATTTTTAGCAAAATTAAAGGATTCCTAGCCACCCAAACTACTTGACTGGTCAAAATAATTCAAGGCAGTTCAAGTACATGGAGGGAAGAGAGGATTGATAAATTGATGATTGTCTACATAATATTAAAGCTTCTATTAGTGCTATTCCATTATTTAGGCAGTACACAAACCCTATCTATTCTTTTTTAAGAATATATATTTTTATTGATTTCAGAGAGGAAGGGTGAGTGAGACAGAGACAGAAACATTAATGATGAGAGAGAATCATTGATTGGCTGCCTCCTGCATGGCCTCCACTGGGGATTGAACCCTTGACCAGAATTGAACCTGGGACCCTTCAGTCCTTGGGCTGATGCTCTATCCACTGAGCCAAACCAGTCCTGGCCTATCCTTTTAAAAAAAGTTTACCATACATTTTCTCTGGAACTTTTTCTGAATTTTTTATTCTCACTGATTTCTGACCATTTCTACCCTCATAGCACCTAATTTAACTATTATTTTCTCAAGGGCTCTGTATAGAGAGGATTATTCTTATTTTATTTTATTGTTTTATGTCTATACCTTGTATCCTCAGTGAAGGATAGTAAATACTCCTTGGAAATAGCATTTTTACTTTAATACCTCACCATGACTAGCATGGTGCAAAGCATAAAATACACTCTCAATAAATACTTGGTGAATTGATTTATTCATTTGGGCATAGAGCCAAACATTTAGTCACACATTTTATGACAATAAAACACCTCTTTAAATTTTTAATTTTATTGAAGGAATCTTGGAGGACAGGTATTAAAACAATAAGGCCTCAGTTAATTTGGATCTTTTGAGAGATAGAAGGCTTTGGTAACCCTGAATAATCTACTAAAACATTTGTTAAATATTTTTTAAAAATACATTTGCTTTTCCAACTTATAATTGTAATAATATGCATATAAGTAAATCTATGTTTTGATCATTGAGTTTTTTTCTTAGAATTCAGTTAGTCAAAAGTCCATGAGAATACTGAGGTGTATAGAAATTAAATTCAGTTACATATCCATACTAATAAAAGGGTAACATGCTAATTAGAACAGACATCTTTTGGACATGTCTTCCAGACATTCTTCTGGACCAAGCCACAGTAGCGGGCCTGAGGTAGAGGCAGTAGGGGCAGTCAGGCTGGCAGAGGAGAGCAGTTAGGGATGTTCAGGCCAGCAGGGGAGAAAGGTTAGGGGTGATCAGGCAGGCAGGCAGATGAGTGATTAGGAGCCAGCAGTCCCAGGTTACGAGAGGGATGTCCGACTGCTGATTTAGGCCCCATCCTGCAGGAATCCTGCCTAAACCAGCAGTTGGACACCCCCAAAGGGGTCCCGGGTTGAAGGGGGTGCAGGCTGGGTTGAGGGACATCCCAACCCTGTGCATCAATTTCGTGCACTGAGCCTCTAGTACATATATATTAATGTGTGATATATATCACATATTAAAAGTATGTAAATCAAGATTTAAAAAATCTCCAATGTATCCTTCAGTGCTTTATACTAAAAGACAGAAAAGTTTTCATTCATTTATTTAAAAAATATTTGTTTAGAGTCTACTATGAGCTAGTGTAGTTCTAGGCCTTTGCCATCTTTTCTGAGACTTGTATTTTTGTAGAGGAAAATAATAAATAAGAATAATAAATAAGTAAGTAAATAAGAATAATCTTATATCAGAAGGTGATAATAATTTTAAAAAGACAGAAAGAGAGATATAAAAGAATATTTTTACCTCTAGGGATAAGGTACAATGTTAAATCAGTAGTTGGGTGCAGGAATATTTGGCTATAATTTCAGGATATAGGCAAATATTTATTCATTTACAAGTAACTTAATCAATATTTATTGACCACATACTATATTTACTAAATAACTGTGCCAGGAGTTAGGAAAAATGGACTAAGGCCCTTGGTTGTATGGACCTTGCATTTTAATGTGGGATACAGATTTAAATCCACAGATTCAGTATAGACTTACTCTTTGTGTTAAATGCTATTAGAGGGAATAACTGGAGAGGAAAACATTTTATACTAGGGTTGGGGAGAGCCAAGCTGGGCTTGTAGAAAGTAGAATGTAAAGGAGAACTAGAGGGATAGTCTCACAGAGCAGAAAGCATTATAGACATAGACATGAAAAAATGAAGGAGAATTCAAAAGGGTTACTTGTTTGCTTTTGTGAAAGATTTGAGTAATTAGGACTGAGAACATGTTATAGTAATAATAGGGATAGAATACAAATATAAAATAAGAAATTGGGTGTGACATATTAGAGAGTGGAATGAAGTGTGAACGCCCTTAAAGAGATGTGCATGTAAGAGATAAAAATGTTTGTACCCCACATGTAAAGACCAGATAGCAGAACACCTGGGACCCGCTGATAAGACACACTGAAGACACACTGAAGATGTCTGCTTGAGCACATAAAAGAGAGCAAGCTCTGAAGGAGAGTAAAGCCACTTGTCTGCTCCTCCACAGATGGTCGCTCTCCGCTCCCCTTCCTGCATCCTGCCTGAACTCTGAGCTCTGCCATGGACCCTGGGTCCGAACCGTGAGCAACAAGCCGAGGCCTCCACAAGACGCTGAGCTGCAGCTGAAACGTCCAACGTCCAGTGTGTGTGTCTGTCAGCGTGGATCTCCGGGTGGCCTGCCGAGGTCTGGAAACCACCAGGACTCTGGTAAATAAACCGCGTGTGATTCGTGCATTACCTGTCTGTCTCCTGTGTAATTTATGCTCGGCCAATATTTAATAAGTGCCTTGAGTCATCCGTATAAGTCCATTCTATTGGCAAAGGATACTCTTGGCCACCTGTGCTTGTGTCCTTAGATAAATTCTGGGACAGAACAACTTAATTTGCAGTTTATTCATTTGTTGCAGGGAGAAGTCTGCCCATTTGGCTCTTCACTTTGGCTTCTTCCACCCAGAATTCCTTTAATGTGAAGTGTGGCATATGCTTCTCCCTGTGGCCTGGAGATCAGCCACAGGGGAGAGTGAGCCATATGATATCCTCGTGCTTCAGTGAATGGGAGCCTGTCTGATGAGGAGACAGGTGAGGGCTGGGACGCCAGTGTTGGGACACAATCCCTGCCACTTTAGGCTGAGTCCTTGACTCCTCTTAATTGTAGTTTTCTCTTCAGAAAATGGGGCGGTAACACTGCCAATTGATTAGATACAGGCTGTTTTCTACTGTATTCCCAGAAATTAACATAGTGTCTGGTATACAATAGGTGCTTAACAAATAGCCCTCAAGTTAAAAAGTATATCTGCAAAGCACAGCTGTTGTGGCTCAGTAGGTGAACCAAGAGGTCATGGTTTGATTCTCTGTTGGGTCACATAACTGGGGTGTGGGCTCGATCCACACAGTGTAGGGCTTGCAGGAGGCAGTCGGTTCAGTGATTTTTCTCTCATCATTGATGTTTCTATCTCTCTTTCCCTCTCCCTCCCTTTCAGAATCAATAACAACACATTTAAAAAATAAATATATTTGTGAAGAGTGATGAGGAGAGCAATCAGTTTTATATTTTATCCCCAAATGCAATGAGCTCAGCACCTTCCTGTCCCTAAAAGCAGCAATGCTGAGAAATGGTGGCTTGTCTGGCTTTATCTTGGCCTTTGGTGAGGTCTCATAAAAAAGGCAAAGAACTCTTTTCTTTTCTTTCCACTGAAGTCTACTAGATGAACTTGAAAAATCTAAGTCCTTGGTCTCTTAGGACCTTATAAAGAATCCAAGTGGCTTAACAGATGTGAAAAGCTCTGGAAAATTTTTAGCACTTAGCTCAAACGGTGTGTCTTGACTTTCTTTCTGAACACCTCCCTCTAACTGTAGCTGCCTTATGTACCAGATGGCCTCGCCTTCCTAGCCAGTGAGATCTAGCCCAAAGCCCCATCTTATCTCAACTCTTACTAAAACCAAGGAGATTTTGTGTTTAAAAATTTATCTTAAAACGTCTAACAGTTTTTGCTAGTCTACTTGAGGTTTGTAGAAGATACAGGAAAGTGTGGCTGGCTATATTTGACCCTGTTTTTGCTTATATAATTCATAAGGGCCATCCTGTTGCAGTTTGGCATAGTTTTGTATTATTGTCAGCCACTATTTATATAGCACTTTGCAGTAGAAAAGTACTTCCCAACATTTATTATGGAAGCCTCTGTTATCAGTGACAAATAGTTTCAGGAGACTGCTCATCATACAGATCTGTCCGCTTTATGGTATCAGGTAAAAAAACTATAGTTTTCCAATATTTTTTTTATGATCATGAAATTTTCAAAACTTGGTTCTTTTGAATATATTTTGATATTTTACAGAGAAATGATATGGAGGTAATATTAGAAAATTTGATCAACTCTAGATAGGAAAATGGTAGAAGCTCTTTTTAAGTGAAATATCTGGTAGATTCTGGAAGTTCCTAGAATAGTTTAGGTGATTATTTCCCAAAGCAGCCACTGTGACTCATCAGAATAGCATAGCATTTAAGATTTTTTAAAAAATTTAATAAATCTTTATTGTTCAGATTACTACAATTATTCCTCCCCCCCCACCATAGCTCTCCTCCACCCAGCTTCTGTCCTCATCTATAGATGTATGATTTTTTGTCCAGTCTCTTCCCTCTCCCCCTAACCCCTTTCTCCCTGAGAATTGTAAGCCCACTCCCTTTCTATGCCCCTTATTCTATTATATTCACCAGTTTATTCTGTTCATCAGATTTTAATTCACTTGATTTCTGGATTCACTTGTTGATAGATATACATTTATTGTTCATAATTTTTTATCACTAAAGTAGATTATATTTATTCACATTTGAAATTTATTTAACAGGTAACCTTTTCATCCACTGTTTAGCTATATTCACAAAGAAAAAATGTTGCAAAGATCCTCATTTATAATTTAGTCTTGCCTCGGGAATTCTCTCTATCCATTTACAAGAAAATACAGGCAGATACTATGTTCACATTATTCTCCAAAGATCAATAACTGAATTCATCATAGCTCACAAAATTGCCCCCACCACAGTATTTTTCTTTACTTTTTTTACTTTTTTTACTTTTTTTATTTTTTAATTAAATCTTTATTATTCAGATTATTACATTTGTTTCTCTTTTTCCCCCTCCATAGCATCCCTCCACCCAGCTCCCACCCCTCCCTCTGCCCTTAGCTCCCTCCCATTGATCTCATCCATAGGTGTATGATTTTTGTCCAGTCTCTCCCTGTACACCCCTCACCCCTTCCCCACTGAGAATTATCAGTCCACTCCCTTTCTGTGCTCCTGATTCTATTATATTCACCAGTTTACTCTGTTGATCAAATTTTTAATTCACTTAATTTTTAGATTCACTTGTTGATAGATATGTATTTGTTGTTCATAATTTTTTGTCTTTTACCTTTTTCTTCTTCCTCTTCTAAAAGAGTACCTTTCAGCATTTCATATAATTCTGGTTTGGAGTTGATGAACTCCTTTAGCTTTTTCTTATCTGTGAAGCTCTTTATCTGCCCTTCAATTCTGAATGTTAGCTTTGCTGGATAGATTATTCTTGGTTGTAGGTTCTTGCTATTCATCACATTGAATATTTCTTGCCACTCCCGTCTGGCCTGCATCGTTTCTGTTGAGAAATCAGCTGACAGTCGTATGGGTGCTCCCTTGTAGGTAATAAACTGTTTTTCTCTTGCTGCTTTTAATATTCTCTCTTTGTCTTTTGCTCTTGGTATTTTAATTATGATGTGTCTTGGTGTGGTCCTCTTTGGATTCCTTTTATATGGGGATCTGTGTGCTTCCTGGACTTGTAAGTCTAGTTCTTTTACCAGATGTGGGAAGTTTTCAGTCATTATTTCTTTAAATAGGTTTTCAGTATCTTGCTCTCTCTCTTCTTCTGGCACCCCCACAATTCTGATGTTGGTACGCTTAAAGCTGTCCCAGAGTCTCCTTACATTATGTTCACATTTTTGGATTCTTTTCTCTTCTTGCTTTTCCAGTTGAATGTTGTCTGCTTCTTTATATTTCAAATTTTTGACTTGATTCTTTCCTTTCTCTAGTCTGCTGTTAGGACTCTGTATAATATATTTTATTTCAGTCAGTGTATGTTTAATTTCTATTTGGTCCTTTTTCATCTCCTCTTGGGTCTCACTAAATTTATCCATCTTTTCTAGCATATTCTTGAAAAACCTTATAAGCATGGTTTTGAACTCTATATCCAGTCGTTTTTTTTCCTCCATTTCTTTTGTTTGTGATCCCTATGCCGGGGAAACTTCTGTGTTGGATTCAGCCTTATGATAGCAGACGCAAAGCCGCAGAAGCCTCTGTTGAGCTTGGGAGGGGTGGAATCTCAGGGCTTAAGGGACTGCCTTGCCTTCCTGTCGGCCCCGCCCTCCACGGCCCCTGAGTCTCACGTGACTGGGTAATGGCTGGAGCGGTCCTTGAGCGCGTGCCCACGGTGCCTCTAACCGCTGCCTTTCCAGCTCCCCTGTGCACCAAGACCACACGAGTCTAGGTCCCCAGGGTTTTGCCTGAAACAGGGGCCCAGTGGACTCAGAAGTGGCACTGTTGGGAGGGTCTGTCTCCCGCCCAGTCGCGAAAGCCAGCGGCACAATCAGCAGTCTGTCCTCCGCGCAGCACCGTGCGCGTGCGAGACCGGACCTGATCTTCTGCGACTCCCCTAAATTTCCGTGCACCTCTCCCTTTTCACAGTCCAAACTCCCCCCGTATGAGTTTCGGCTGGATCTGGGGTTTAGTGTTGTAGGATAAGGGTTTCAATGCCGTTGGGAGTCTCCGTTTCCCTCCCGCCAGAGAAAGCCAGCCAGGTACTCCGGCACCCGCTCTCTCAGCGCGCCCGTCTCCGTACCTCAGCTTTTTGCAGCTCCTCTGGGTCTCTGTGAGCCGCTCTCTTTCCTTCTAGTTGTAGAACTTCCACTCAGCCAGCTTTCCTGTGGTTCTGGATGATGTCCGTTCTGTCTTTTAGTTGTAGTTTTGAAATTGTTGTGCGAGGCAGCAGTGTAGGTGTTTACCTATGCCGCCATCTTGGATTCCTCCCTCTATTGTTCATAATTTTTATCTTTACTTTTTTTTTTCTTCCTCTTTTTAAAGAATACCTTTCAGCATTTCAAATAATACTGGTCTGGTGGTGATGAACTCCTTTAGCTTTTTCTTATCTGTGAAGCTCTTTATCTGCCCTTCAATTCTGAATGATAGCTTTCCTGGGTAGAGTAATCTTGGTTGTAGGTTCTTGCTATTCATCACTTTGAATATTTCTTGCCACTTCCATCTGGCCTGCATAGTTTCTGTTGAGAAATCAGCTGATAATTATATGGGTCCTCTCTTGTAGGTAACTGTTTTTCTCTTACTGCTTTTAACATTCCCTCTTTGTCTTTTGCTCTTGGCATTTTAATTATGATGTGTCTTGGTGTGGTCCTCTCTGGATTCCTTTTGTTTGGGGTTATTTGCACTTCTTGGACTTGTATGTCTATTTCTTTCACCAGGTGAGGGAACTTTTTGGTAATTATTTCTTCAAATAAGTTTTCATATCTTGCTCTCTCTCTTCTTCTGATATTGGTATACTTGAAATTGTCTCAGAGTCTCCTTACACTATCTTCATATTTTTGGATTCTCTTTTCTTTTTGCTTTTCTAGTTGAGTGTTTTTTGCTTCTTTGTATTTCAAACATTTGACTTGATTCTTGTGATCCTCTATTCTGCTGTTAGATCTCTGTATAATATTTTTTTATTTCAGTCAGTGTATGTTTAATTTCTAGTTGGTGCTTTTTCATATCCTCAAGGGTCTTGCTAAATTTATCAGTCTTTTCTAGAAAATTCTTGAAAAATCTTATAACTGAGATTTTGAACTTCATATCCAGTCATTTGTTTTCCTCCATTTCTTTCATTTGCAATCTGTTTCTTTGTCTTTGCGTTTTGGCTGCTTAGGGAAGTTGATAGAGTGGCTTTGTGTGGTAGGTGTCCTATAAAGGCCAGTGGCTCAGCCTCCTCAGTTACCTGAGGTGGACACTTTTGGTGCACCATTTTGTGGGCTGAGTGCACAGTCTTGTTGTAGTTAAGCCTTGATTGTTGTTGGTATCACTGGGGGGAATTGACCTCTAGGCCAATTGGCTGTGAGGATCAGATGTGTCTACGCTGGGAGAACTTCTGTGCTGGAGACACCCTTGTGGAAGAAGACTTGCATAAACCTCTGTGCTTGGCTTGAATGGGGCAGAGTCTCAAGGCGGAGCAGACCGTATTGGTTTTCTGTCAGCCCTGCTCTAATAGGTGCCTGTGTCTCAGTGTCCCATGGTAATTGCTGCCAGCACCTCTGAGCGTAAGCTGCCCTTGAGTTTTGTCTGCTGCCAGACAGTACAGTTTCTCTCCAAATGAGTCTGGGTCCCCAGAATCTCACCCAGAACTGAAGTTCAGTGCAGTCGGGAGCTTTTGTCTCCCTCCCACTTGAGAAAGCCAGCTGTGCAATCAGTTGCCAGTCCTCTCTGTACATGCGAGTGCTCATGTTAATACCTTTGCCTCTTGCAGCTCCTCTGAGTCTCAGTGTGCTTTTCTCTTTTTTTCTAGTTGTAGAATTTCCACTCAGCCAGCTTTCCTGTGGTTTTGTAGATGTCTGTTTTGTCTTTTAGTTGTAGTTTTGAAATTGTTGTAAGGCAGCAGTTCAGGTGTTTATCTGTGCCACCATCTTAGTTTCTCTTCATTTAAGCTTTTGAGTCAGAAAAGCCTTAGTTCAAGTCTTGGTCTAATCAGTTTTTTGATGGCTAAGTGAGAAGTCAAATTACTGACATTGGACTTCTCACTGTGACCTTAGGTGGTTAATCTACTTAAGGCTCTTGAACCTGCATTTCCTCAGCTTTCAAAAAGAGACGGTAAAGAGTGATCCTGATGGGAATTAAATTAAGAGAAGTCCAGAACAGTGCCTGCCTGGTACACATAGGCCCAATGTTTCCTCTTATTTCTTCTCTTTTCCTTCTTTTACTGTTTGCCATCCACAAAGAAAAAGCAATAACAAAGAGGTTATATGGTGAAGGGGGCCAAAAGGTTAAAGAATATTCTTCTGGCTAGAAACCTTCCCAGGCATTTCTTTTTTTCTCCTTGAAAATCAGTACAGGAGAATATGTCCCTAAATATAAACTGTATAAACCCCATTCTGGTGGAAAGTGTAAAGTAATCAAAATTCACACAGAACTTTCTAAGTGCTTGTTATGTATAACACTGTGCCAGGGCCCTAGGGATAGAATGAGTAGGACTGGGAAGAACTCCATGCTCAGAGGACAAATAAAGTGGCTAGGAATTCTACTGTGTCAAGACTGGGAAGAATTCCTCAAGGGCTTATAGGGTTTTCCATAGGAAATAACAATGTTGGAGCTACATCTTGAGAAGCCATGTGCCCATTCCTTATTAACACCCCCCCCCCTTCTCTCTTCACTGACAAATATTACACAGAGTTTGAGCCATTTCTACCCTGAGGACAAGAGAAAGCAGAATTGGCCTTCTCTTTTGGGACTATTACTCAGACCTTAGGATATATTCATTGGTTTAATAAAAACTTCAAGCACCTATAACACAGCACTATTGTTCTGGGCCCTGGATATGGAACCCTAAACTGGACATTGGCTCTGCCTCCTAAGATGCTTCCACTGTGAAGGAGACAGACTATGTTTTGAGAGTTGAGATCAACTTGGAGAGCTTTGTGGACCTTGCTAAAGGGTCTTGTCCCATAATTTATCTAAGGACTCAAGCACAGGTGGCCAAGAGTATCCTTTGCCAATAGAATGGACTTATACGGATGACTCAAGGCACTTATTAAATATTGGCCGAGCATAAATTACACAGGAGACAGACAGGCAATGCATGAATCTCACACAGTTTAATTACCAGAGTCCTGGTGGTTTCCAGACCTCGGCAGGCCACCCGGAGATCCACACTGACAGACACACACACTGGACGTTGGATGTTGCAGCTGCTGCTCGGAGTCTTCTAGAAGTCTCGGCTGTGGCTCACGATTTGGACCCAGGGTCCATGGCAGAGCTCAGAGTTCAGGCAGGATGCAGGAAGGGGAGCGGAGAGTGACCGTCTGTGGAGGAGCAGACAAGCGGGTCTAATCTCCTTCGGAGCTTGTTCTCTTTTATGTGCTCAAGCAGACATCGTCAGTGTGTCTTCAGTGTGTCTTATCAGTGGGTCCCAGGTGTACTGCTATCTGGTCTTTACATGTGGGGTACAAACTTTTTTATCTCTTACATGCATATCTCTTTTAAGGGCATTCACACTTCATTCCACTCTCTAATATATCACACCCAATTCTTATTTTATATTTATATTTTATCTTTATTATTACTATAACATGTCTGTTCTTCATTCTGTCTGTGATAGGGAGCCACTGGAGAGTTTTGAGAAGAGGAATGGTTTGCTGGGGTTTTCATTTTCAAAAGGACTCTCAAAAGAGATTGTGAGGAAGTTGGTTGATTTGAACTCATCATGAAGGTTCAAGTCTCCCTTGACCCACAAGTACCACCTCTTCCCACTTTCCCCAGCTGGACTGGGTACATCTGCCATGAGCTCACATTGCTGCACCTAGACTTCTCCCTGCTACAATACTCACCTTGAATGTTAGTGTGCCTGTTCTGTGGAGTCCCTCACTAGAGTGACAGGCATTATGTCATGCTCCTCGTTATATCCCCAGTGGCTAGCAAAGAGCTTGAAACACTGCTGGTATTCACTAATTATATACATATACCTGTATCCATATTTTTAATGGAAATATTGGCACTATTGCAGTGTATGGGAGAGAGAAAATCAGGGTCTCCTGGCTACCCGCAGGGCAGTGGCAAGGATGTAGCTTCCTATTTCTCTCCTTTTTTCATCTGTAAACTGGGTGTTTTAAAACACACTTACAGAGATATTGAGGAGATGCAATAAGAGTGTAAAATAGCAGCTCACTGCCAGGTTGACTGATGGCTGCTGGCTGCCTCTGTTTCGCTGGTATCATCTGTTCTGGACTACTGGGAATTGAGCAAGAGGAAGAACCACACTTTGAAGGAGGCAAACTTTGTCTAAGAAAGTAGTTACTTTTCTGAGGAAACCACATAAACAAAACAGATGTTCTTTCCTCTCACAAGCTCCTAGGTCCTCTGACCTCAACAACTAGTCTTTTCTAAATGATGACAGATATACCAAAATCAATTCTGAAAAATTCTTATCATTCTATATGAATGAATGAATGAATGAATGAATGAAGTGGTCTTTTACCTGAGTTATGCCACCATCCTTATCTGAGCTTGTTTCCTGATTATGTTCTGCACTGGTTTGTTTCAAGAATTTAATTAGATAATGCATGCGTGAACACCTCCAAAATTCTAATGTGCAATAGAAGTGTCTTTTTATCATTATATATCATATTCCCTGAAGTTGCCCAGCATAAAGTACAGCTAGAGGAGGCCTTTAGCTGAATGTTGAAAGGATAAATGGTGTCTATTTAAGTTATTTATTGTCCTGTATCTTCATATATAAACAATTTTTGTGCCAACAGGTACCCAAGAGGCGTTGAGTCCCAACATGGTAAGTGGGGTTACTGGTTCCAATGTGCCTCCTTTCAACCTGTTTTTGACTTTCATTGGTTTTTACCAGTTTGGATCCTGACACTGCTCCTGCTTAAGATGGTGTCTTCCCCCAATTTTCCCATCCTACATGACAGAGCTGAGATTTCACAGTGGATATCGAATGCTTTCAGCTAGAAAAATGAAATGGCATTGTCTCTAAAATAACTTTGTCTTCTTCCTGGTATCAATTGAGTAAGCGTATTGATGGATGGTGTGTGGTTGCCCTACTGTGATTATTATCTAGTATTTATGTACTGTGAATTTCAAAGCTTGGTTGGCACAATTTCCCTACTATTATGAAGACCTTGAAGTGGTTTGTGGTCTTTTGAAAGGGCAAGATTTCCCAGAAAAAATAGAGGATAGATTCCTAGATTTGGAAAGTACTAGGCATGCACTTTTTTCCTCTTCTGGTTTTGAGTGATTCTTTTTAGTCAACTAACTGATCTGGGAAGATGGCTGTTATTCTACCCTGTATTTTGGACTCTTCTATTCGAATTTTACCTTGCACTAGGTCATGTCTTAGGATTTATTACTTATTTTCAAGTCAAAGAAAATAAGATCTCACATTACGTATATCAAGAGCATGCCTTTATTTATTTATTTTACCCCAAATAAACTAGGGACAGGGTAATGTTTCTCTTTTGAAATATATTCCTATAGAAAACGAGAAGTTCTACAAATACTTAAGATATCTTTATGTATTAAAGAACATAAAATTGGAAAATAAATAAAAATGGTAAAATATAACAAATATGATAAAATAGTATTATTCTATATATATATACAGGTTGTATAGAAATCAATGATAGAAGTTCTAAGATCTTAATGATAGATCTTAGATGGCTAAAGAACATGCACAGAAAAAGCTCCTAAAAAGAAAAAAAAAACATGGCTTCAGTTGGTTTGGCTCAGTAGATAAGAGCATCAGCCTGCAGACTGAAGGGTTCCTTATTTGATTCTTGTCAGGGGCACATAACAGGTTGCAGGCTCAATTCCCAGTAGGGGACATGTAGGAGGCAGCTAATCAATGATTCTCTCTCATCATTGATATTTATGTCTCTATTTCTCTCCTTTCCTCTCTGAAATAATAAAAATGTATTTAAAAAAAAGAAGAAACAGGAATGACCAGTAGACATATGACATAATCTTTGAGACAAGTAATAATCAAATAAATGAAAATTAAGACAAGAATGAGGTTTCATTTTCATCTATAAAATTAGTAAAGATTTAAAAAATGATAATATTCTAATATCAGGGAGGGAGTAAAGGATGCACTTGCCTACACTTTTGAAAGACAAATTGGTAATATATACCATGTACTGTATTTTTGACCAACTCCTTATTCGAGGCTCACTCCTGGCTTTATATTCTCCCCCTCCTGAAAATGTAGCCTAAGAAAATAATATTTAAAGACAAAAAACAGAGGAAAAAAATATCACATATATAGCTATGCCAAAGTTATTTGACTTTAGAGCTAGAAAAATCTGAACTAATATTTATATTTAAACTAGAGGCCCAGTGCACAAAAATTTATGTGTGGGAAGGAGGTCCCTCAGCCAAGCCTGTACCCTCTCACAGCCTGAGATTCCTCAGAGGATGTCCACCTGCCAGCTTAGGCCTACTCCCTAAGAGATTGGGCCTAAGCTGGCAGTCAGACATCCCTCTGGCAGCCTGGGAGCCCTCAAGGATGTCTGACTAATAGTTTGGGCCCATTCCCCATGGGGAGTGGTCCTACACTGTTAGTCAGACATCCTTAGCACTGCTGGGGAGGTGGGAGGGGCTCCTGCCACTGCTACTGTGCTGGCCAGCCATGAACTGGTTTCTGGCTGAGCAGCGCTCCCCTTGTGGAAGCACACTAACCACCAGGGGGCAGCTCCTATGGTAAGTGTCTGCCCCCTGGTGGTCTGTGTGTATCATAGCAACTGGTTTTTCTCGGTTGTTCCCTTGTTAGGGTCAATTTGCATATTACCTTTTTATTATAGGATTATAAATAGGAGGGACTTCTGGCCAAAATGAAGTAGAAGTCCTGAGTAGAAGTCTGGCAATGTTGGAGAGCACAAGAGACTTGGAAAGTTGTAAGGAGGACATTCTAAGAAAAGTGAAGTGTGCAGAAGGCCACTTACCTGTTTATCAGAATTTCGACTCAGGGGAGATTTAGGGGAGTGTTAAAGGCGGTGCCCCTAATTATTTCCAAACAAGTCTGTGCACATGCAGATTGCTGAGTGTTTACTGGAATCCTTATGTTTAATCCCTGGATGCCCTTGCTTAGAGGACAATGTAAACACATGTGTCCTTCCAAGATTACCCACTCTACTGATTGTGTCTAAAGATAAAAATTCCAATAACCCTAACAAAGCAAGCAATCATGGCTGCCTGGCTCCTTGGGTCAGGCCATTCCTTAGCCTCTCTTTTACAGCAAACGTTGTATCAGAGTAATCCACTCATCCATCACTCAGGGTCTGCTGGTCAGCCTTGGCATTACAACTATGAAATTAAAGAAGCCACATTGAGACTGATAGGAGTGAAGGTATGAAACAGATTGTTTCCACACCCACGTGTGGTGGATAAAAATAAAGAGGGATACTTCAACCATGTAGGGCCCCCTGAAGAGTGAGGGGTCTCAGTCCCACACCAGGCTTTCAAGACCACATTTTAAGTCTCAGGAATAGAAATCACCTTAATTTCTGGCTGTAAAAAACAGTGGGAATTGAGGCTGAGAGAAGATGAGGCTGTTGGAGTCCCAGGTAGTACCGCTTAAAGGGCCTATATATTGACTTACTTAGACTCACACCCTCTGAGCTCCAGCACAGAATCAGCAATTTGAAAGGCATCAGAGACATACAGGGAGGGACTGAATTGTTTGGCATCAGGAAGAGAGCTGGAGAGGCAGTTTTCTCCCAGACAGAAGTGCTGGCAGAAGCCATTGATCCTTTGATGAGCTCTCCCCCCAAAGAGCCAGCAGATGGTTGCCATATCTGAGACTATTAATTTAACTCATACTTTTGCCCCACCTTGGGAACTTGTCCTATTCAACTGTTGGGTCCACCCAAGCTGTTTCCAGTGGCTTTACTATAGGAATGGCCTGTCTTGCCTCATGCTTCAGATTTTCCTAAAATCTTTCCATCTGACCCCAGAGGACACTGTACCTCTAGCTAAATGGTCCCAGGACTAGCACTAGCAGTAGCTGGCCTTGGCTCACAGATGGGCCACATCTGAGCACCTCCAAGCTTAGCACAAGTAATAGCCGTCTGCAGAGTGCATTGTAGTTTATGCCTGGTGGCCCCAGGTAGAACATAGTTGGGGGCAGACCTTGACCTGAACCTCTCAGAAAACCCCACAGCCAGAACACTCAGTGGACAACTTCAGACCATATCAAAGCACTACCACTCAACCACCTCCATAAGCAGTACACTAAGGATGGATTCAGCAAGTACCAAAGCTTTGCTGAAGCAAGTCCTATCCTGTATGATGGGTCCATGCACAGCTGATCCTCCAAGGTGGTTGGAAGTCAGTCATCAGTGGTCAATGGTCACAGCCAGTCCTTGAAGCTGATAGCCGGGGTAAATCCCTTCCATTGATGTGCCAACAGTAATGAAGACTCAAGACCTAACTACAACAGGAGGGTTATAGCACACATGGGGACACCTCAAGTGCCCAGCTGGGGTGATTGGGGAAGCTATGCCACTGGATCCTACAGAGCTCTTACTACATAAGGCCATTCTAACAAAACAGGGAAACATAGAAACTCTATCTAATACATAGAAACAAACATAGGGAGGCACCCAAAATGGCCCAAATGAAATCACAGAACAAAACTCCAGAAAAAGAACTAAAAAAAAAAATGGGAACAAGCAATCTACCAAATGCAGAATTCAAAACACTGGTTATAAAGTTGCTCAAGGAACTTAGTAAAGATCACAACAGTATAATAAAGAACCAGTTAAATAAGAACTCACTGAAATAAAGAATAAGATACAGGGAAACAACAGTAGAGTAGATGAAGCTGAGAATCAAATCAGCAACTTGGAATATAAGAAAGCAAAACCATTCAATCAGAACAATAAAAAGAAAAAAATATATTAAAAAAATGAGGCTAGTGTAAGGAGCCTCTGGGATAACTTCAAATGTATTGACATTTGCATCATGGGGGTTCTGGGAGAAGAAGAAAGAGAGCAAGAAATTTAAAACAAATTAAAAAAAAAGATGTGGCTAAGGAAACAGACATATAAGTTCAGGAAGTGCAGAGTCCCAAACAAGATGAACCCAAAGAGGCCCATACTAAAACACATTATAATTAAAATGTAAAAGGTTAAAGACAAATAGAAAATCTTAAAAGCAGCAATTGAAAAACAGTTAGTTACCTACAAAGGAGCTCCCATAAGACTGTCAGCTGATTTCGTAACAGAATCTTTACAGGCTAGAAGGGCATGACAAGAAATATTCAAAGTTATGAAAAGCAAGGATCTACAACCAAGATTACTCTATCACAGAGTTATCATTTAGAATTAAAGGGCAATAAAGAGCTTCCCAGATAATAAAAAGCCAAAGGAGTTCATTGCCACCAAACCAGTATTATGAAAAGTTAAAATGCCTTATTTCAGAAGAAAAGAGATAAAAATATGAACAAGAAAATGGCAATAAATAAAGAATAAGATACAAGGAAACAACAGTAGAGTAGATGAAGCTGAGAATCAAATCAGCAACTTGGAATATAAGAAAGCAAAAACCATTCAATCAGAACAATAAAAAGAAAAAAATACATATCTATCAACAAACAAAATGAACAAGCAGAACAGAAACAGATTTATTGATTCAGGGAACTTTTTATTGGTTTCCAGATGGGAGAGGAATTGTGGGGGAGAGGGGTGGAAAAAAAGGTGAAGGGATTAAGAAGTACAAATTGGTTGTTACAGAATAGTTATGGGATGTAAAGTACAGCATAGAGAATATAGTAACTAGGCATGGTACAGGATGGTATTGAGATGGATTTATTGAGATGATCACATATTATGTAATGTCTTGTCACTGGGGTGTGCAAAAAATTAAAAAAACATATATATAATAAAGAAGAAATACCAGATTATCTGAGAAGTATTAACCTTCTGGAGCAGGAAAACAAAGGTGACATTAAACTTCTTGGTGAAAAGGAAAAAGATTACTTGAATTTTTGTCCAGACTGCCTTCTGGGTTGTGATTCATTTCATAGGCAGCTTGATCTTGGACTTCCCAAGCTCCAGAGAAATAAATGTCTGTTGTTTAAGCCACCCAGTCTCAGGTATTTGTTATAGTAGCCTGAGCAGACTAAGACTTGTTGGCTAGGGTCCTTCCTGCTTTTCTTTTGTTCCATGAGACTTGTGTGCTGTTTGTCTGCTCTTATTTTCTCATATATACCATGTCTCTTCTTCATTAGTGGAAAGACATGTCCCGTAACCAACCAAAGTCCTTTTTCCTTGGCATTGTGTTTATATTTTTCTGCTGGTGAGTTGTTCTTTGTTCAAGCAGCAACTCTTGGACTGCTAAACTTTATTTATTTATAAATTATCTAATTTGTTGGCCAAGTCTGTTGCGCTCTGGGGAAAGCCATTTTAGGATGTAATAAGTCTTAATATCATTTACAAATCTTTCTCACAATGTGGCTGTATCCACACATGCAAATGAATTTGAATTCTGAAAAAAACAAAACAAAACAAAAAACAACCAAACATTGTTTTGTTATTCTATGTAATGATGAAAAATTGGTTTAATGGCATTTTCAAATTTTGACTGTTGGATTTATTCCTATGTAGATATGACCTACAAGAATTGTTAGCTTATGTAAAATTTCTATTGAAAGTTTTCAAAATCTTTTCTACAAAGTAAATAAAATTTGGCTCAACACCTTAATTTACCTAACATTGATAATAAATTTTAGAATTTAATCTGTAATAAGCTTTCTGAAATAGTCAATTTTATTTTACACATATAGCAAGAAAGAGTAGTGTCTATTTTTTTTCTTTGAATTCATTTGGACACATTGTAATGAAGAATTTTCAAAAGCATAGCAGACTTCCATTGACTAAACATTAGTTTGATTTATGTGAAATTGCTATTAGGCCAAAAATGGCAACTAATATTACTCATATTTATTTTCAAACTCACTGATTCCTCCCCCCCACCTTCTAAATGTAATGTTTTCATCACAACTTGGAAATTAAAACACTGTGTTCATTTACTTCTAGGAAGAAGTCCATTGGGTCAATAATGGACTTCTGCTATTGTCTGGTTAACTGAGTTGTCACAATTTTGTACCTCATAGTGCATATAACAGTGAAAACAGATTTTGGAGAGTGGTTATTTTACTTTCAGGAATAGACCTACGTATTTTACAAATTCAGATCAAGATGAAATGTATCAGCAATAATTTGGTCAATAGTAGTATTTTGCTAAAGGTCAATAGTAGTACCAAATTCCTGTGTCCATTTGGGCAGTTCTTGGGAATGCTTCTGTGTTCAGTCCAATTTGTAAGAATTTATTGGACTGCTATTATTTATTGGACAGCCAGGTATTGGGAATATTAAAATTACTATGATATAAATATGTGAGAATAGTGTCATATATTATAACATTAAGATACATGAGAAGGAGTAGGTAGGGACTGGAATGTATTATAACATTAAGGGCTAAGTAATGTTAAGGTACATCTGCAAATATTTTCCATAATCATTCCAATATCAATGAATGAACTCAATAAGAATTTGTAAAGCCTTTCCATAAACAAGATACTGTGTTAGGCACTGTGTCCCCAGTGAGATACAACAGTGGACAAAAAACATTCTCTTCCTGGCCTCCTGGAGCAAAGCACTTAAGTGACACATATTTGGCAATAAATGTAAAGCCCTTTGCAATGGTCTTCAATTCGTTTTGCTCACTGCTGCTGGGGCAAGTTCTCTGAAACAGGAATTTGGTTTTTTCACTTTCCTTGCTTAATAACCTTGAATGATGTACTTGTTGCCTAATGAAAAAAGGTCACATTCCTTTGTATGGCTTTAAACTCCGATCCTAGATGAATTTTCCAGTCCCTACCTACTCCTTCTCATGTATCTTAGGCTGTGGCCAAACAAGAATACTTGCTGATCCCCAGACATCTTGTGTGCTTTCATGCCTCAATGCTTTTGCTCACATGGTCCCTTTTACTCCTTTTACTTGCACACAGACATCTTCCACATTCATTCTTTTGGCAAACTCCTACATCTTCATATGTCACCTCTTCAATTATCTCTCAAATGTAATTCAGTGTGTTTCTGTAGCATTTTATGATTTGCTGCATAATTTATAAGTTTATTTTTATTTTTATGTCAGTCCCTTTGACTAGAAAACAAGGTCTCTGAGTGTTCTAAATTGGATGCATTTAAGCTTAAATATCTCTAGAGCTGAAGTTTCCTCAATACTATTTTCTCAGAGATTGCTTTTCTTTCCCCAAACAAGAACAAAGCTGGGTCCCACCTTTCGGAGAATTTTGAAGTATACAGTCTCTTTACACTTTAGAATTACCTTGTGGAGCATTCAGGGGAAGTAGAATTGTATCCAATTCACAATCAAGGAATCTGATGCTCAGATCTGTGAAGTGTTTGTTTCAAAATAAGAAAGTGTTGGGATTATGATTGCTTTATATTCTTGCCTCTATTCATTCACATCAATTTTGCTGTCTACACCAAAATTCCATATAATCACACCTCTTTTCATAAAACTCATAGTCATATCGGAAATGAAACCTGAGCCATGGCTTTTACCCTAGACTGAATAATTGGTTGAATAGAATAGATTCCTCTTTGTAGCCCTTGTTACCAAGTTAACCAAGAGCATGGGTCGTCATGGTGACAGTTTGTGCTCTGACCTCACCAGGTAGTATTACTGGTCTCTCTCTGGCTCTAGCTTTTGGGTCCTGAGGACTCTTAGCTGTGAGCTGTGGTTTCCACTATTGTTGCCTTGACCCCAGGGCCGCCTTCTGTTAGAGTCTAGACTTTTGCCATGCTCTCTAAGCAGTGTTGGTAGACCAGTTTTTAGAACTGGGGAATATTCTTTCACAGGGAATGAAAATTTGTTCCTTTGTGTTTGCATAAAGGAACCCAAGGACATTGGATGGGCCTTAGTCTTCACTCTCTAGCAGTGATCAAGTTAGGGCTGCACACCTGAGTGTTTTCTCATCCTATATTAGTGTGAGTTTCTTATAGTATTTTAGTGGGTATTTTATGCTTGGTTTGGGCAACTCTTTGTTATGCTTAGTGTACCAATCTTGAACATTATTCCTTAGTGCTCTTCATTGCTTTTTTACAAGGGATGTTATGAGCCCAATACAGGTAGATTTTTCATTCAATTTTCTTTCAACCAACACTTATTGAGTACCTAGTATATCTTAGGGAATATGCTAGAATATGTGTAGCATGTTCCATTTAATAGTCTCAAAATTGCAACATTATCCCAAAATAGCCCTCTGTTGCAAATGAGAGAACCTTAGATATGAGACTTCAACAATTTGCTCAAGGCAACAAGTAAGTGGCAGTGCTAGGATTGAAATAGGCCTGTCTGTGGGACACTGGAGCAGTGGGGGCTTGTTCTGAGGAGTGGGAATTGCGTGGGAGGGGTTAATGAAGGAAAAGGAGACATATGCAATACTTTAGGAAAGAAAAAGAAAAAAGAAATAGGCCTGTCTGAACCTAAAGTCTTTGTTCTTTCTGCTGCCTCACGCTACTTCCTAATATGGACACATCATGATCTATAGTCACTTAACATTCAGAGGATTTAACAAGGAAGAATGACATTGCCCTAAAGTTAGCATTTAAGAATTTACTGGGAGAATACTCCTGCTAAGGCTTCAAGTGCCAGTAGAACATATAAGATTTGTAAGACATCGTAAATGCCAATAAAAGGCAGCTCCTTGTACATATTTAATTTTTGCTCTCCCTCTTTAACTACAAATGTAGGGGAGAGAAAGACTATTTTTTTTTTTTTACCACTTAACTGTCTAAGTGAGTTAGACATCCTGGAGAGATTCTTATTTTCTCTACTCTCATGAGCCCTCTAAGGACCAACATGCTAAAAATTATGATTATTCTTTCCAGATGTTGGAGTTTTGATTGCAAGTAGAATTGGAGTAGCTAAGTGGTGGTGGAGCTGGCGTTGCTTAGTGGAAAATGTTCAGACAACACATGAAGGCCTGCCAAGTCTCTTGCAATTTTATTTGTATTGATAAGTGTTTGGCTCAATCAGTTTGTACTTGAGGTTGTGGGGCTGACTAGAATGCACAGGCAAAAGAACTCCTGTGGTATTTCTCACCATTCCACCAGAATTCCTGAGCATTAAGCAGATTAAAGGTATCAATTCTGCATTTAGATAATACATTGAACAAAAAATATACCATCAATGCATATGTTAAGTATCTTTTTTAAAAATTGCTTTAGTCAGAAAGAGAATGGTAAATCACACTGGAGGGAAATTCAGGGTATGTAAGTGAATATTGGCCTCTAAAATTACCTCTATATGATTGAAGAAAGTATTAATTCACTATTTAATTATATTAATTTGATTTCATCTTCTGCCTTAAAAACAAGTACCTTAAGTCTTTTCATTTTTGTATTTCATGGAGATTCCTTGCTTGCTCTAAGAATATGCTTTTATTTATTTCCAGGGTAACAGCTCAGCTTGCCTTCCTATCTCTCTTGAATTTCCTAATGGGAATCAACACTTGATCCACCAAAGTTTCCCAGGCAGAATTATCATGTCAGTCTAGAAGCTGACGTATCAGTAAATCTGGTGGCAATTTTGACCATGACTATATTCTCATTTTGAAGTAAAAGACATTTCATACTCTCCACGTGCTGTGGGAACATGTTTGTTGCCCACTTTTGGCCTGGTGTATAAATTTGCTAGCGTCTTCTCAACCCTGAGAAATGACAGCAGGTATCACACAGTCCTGTGACTGTGTTCACTTCAGTGAGAAAACCTCCACCTGAGATTCCTGCATGTTGTCTGCTGGTTTCTGTTGTATAAGAGACACAGTGGGATGTGGAAAGGAGCTGTGTCTTACCACGCCAAAACTTCAGCTGTCCAGTTGATGCTTTTGTCACTCTCAAATCACCATTCGTTTTTCTGATATTGGCAAATTATTGTGTCACAAAATCAAACTGTAGAAACATTTTCTTTGTGTAAAGTTTTGTTGAAATAGCGGTTAGCCAATTCCAGACATCTCTTTGGAGTTAGGAATTCTGGGCTCAAAAAGAAAGAACAGTTTGGAAAACAATCCTATAAATTCAATTTTGTTAACAAAAGTTTTCCAATAGAGGCAGCATGACAAATGGGAAGACTCTGGGGACAGACAAGTCTATGTTTGAATCCTGGTTCTGCCACTTAATAACTATACCAATTTGGCAAGATTGTTGAACTCTGAAAACCTCAGTTTCTTCCTTTGTAAAATGATGAATATATAGGAATTATTATGAGAAATCAATGTATGAAAATTTACATTTGAAAAGTCCTCTTAATAATTGAAAAATATTTAAAACCAGAGGCCCGATGCACAAAATACATGCAAGAGTAGGCCTTTCTTCCCCTGGCTGCTGGCACTAGCTTCTCTCGAGCACACAGGACTCGGGCTTCCTTCGAAGAGGGATGCCTCACCCACCCGCAGTAGCCCACCAATTGGGGGCTTGGGCCTCCTTCTTTGGGGTGATCATGGAGCCCCCTCCTTTCCAGATTGAGTGCCCCACTGGCCAGTGGCCTGGGCCTCCCTCTGCAAGGCGATCATGGGGTGATGGACAGGACCCTGACCAATTGCATCGCACCTGCCTTGGCTGGCCTGGCACCAGTGGGTGTCATAGCATGGTCCTGATGGTCATCTAGATGGTCATCTGGATGATCATTCCACTGTTCGGCCGTTTGGTCAATTGGCATATTACGCTTTTATTATATAGCATTAAAGTGGAAAAATTGTTATTACATGGGTTAAATTTGCACTAGGAACTATACCAGTCACACAAAACAAAAGATTAATGCTATGTAGCCTAAAATGTGGATATGAATCTTCCTATTGCCATGCTCTAAATAATAATAACTAGTAGCTGTCATTTATTGTGTTTTTACACTGTACTAGGTATTGTATAAATGTTGCCATTTTATTTTCAAAACTGCCCTGTAAGGTAGTTTATATGATTTTAAGCAGGGAGCTTACTGAAATTGAAAATTTATGTACTTGTCATCATGTAGACAGAGAAATTGAATTTTTATGAAAATAAGGTAGGCTAAATCAACTCTCCTCACAGACCTTAAACATCGGGATTCTAGTCATATAGGGAGAATTCTGAAATAAAGACATAAATAAAATCTGAATATTTTATTTATTCGTTTTTTAAGCAGGTATAAAAACATTTCACATTTATTTATATATATTTTTAAAATTTTTATTATTTTTTTATACATATCTCCCCATTGCCCCCCTCCCTCCCAGGCATACCCCAACCCCCCAGTGTCTATGTTCATTGGTTATGATTATATGCATAGATACAAGTCCTTTGATTGATCTCTTATCTACCTCACCTAACTTTAATCTTCCTGCTGTAATTTCACAGTCTGTTTGAAGCTTTACTGTCTCTGTATCTATCCTATTGTTCATCAGTTTATAATGTTCTTTATTATCTCCCAATGAGTGCGATCATGTGATGCTTCTCCTTCATTGACTGGCTTATTTCACTAAGCATAAGGCTCTCCAGTTCCAACCAGGTTGCTGCAAATGATAAGAATTCCTTCTTTTTAATGGCAGCATAGAATTCCATTGTGTAGATGTACCACAGTTTTCTGATCCACTCATATGCTGACGGGCACCTAGGCTGTTGCCAAATTGTGGCTATTGTAAATTGTGCTGCTATGAACATAGGGGTGCATAAATCCTTTCTGATTGGTGTTTGTAATTTCTTAGGATAAATTCCTAAGAGTGGGGTTACAGGGTCAAATGGGAGATCCATTTTTAGTTTTTTGAGGAAACTCCATACTGTTCTCCACAGTGGCTGCACCAGTCTGCATTCCCACCAACAGTGCACAAGGGTTCCTTTTTCTCCGCGTCCTCGCCAACACTTGTCGTTTGTTGATTTGTTGATGATTGCCATTCTGACAGGTGTAAGATGGTATCGCATTGTCGTTTTCATTTGCATCTCTCGGATGATTAATGACTTTGAACATGTTTTCATGTGTCTCTTGGCCTTCCTTCTATCATCTTTTGAAAAGGTTCTATTTAGGTCCGTTGCCCATTTTTTTATTGGATCCTTCATCTTCCTTTTATTAAGTTGTATAAGTTGGCTGTAGATTTTGGAGATTAAACCTTTATCAGTGATAGCATTTGCAAATATGTTCTCCCATGCATTGGTCTTTCTTGTTGTTTTGTTGATGGTTTCTTTTGCTGTGCAAAAGCTTTTTATTTTTATGTAGTCCCATTTGTTTATTTTTTCTTTAGCTTCCATTGCCTTTGGAGCAGTATCAGTGAAGAAGTTCTTTCGGCATATATCTGAGATTGTTCTGCCTATGGATTCCTCTGGTATTTTTATGGTTTCCCTTCTAATGTTTAAGTCCTGTATCCATTTTGAGTTTATTTTTGTATTTGGTGTAAGTATTTGGTCCAGTTTCAATTTTTTGCATGTATCTGTCCAATTTTCTCAACACCATTTATTGAAGAGTCTATCTTGGCTCCATTGAATGTTAATGCCTCCTTTGTCAAATATTTATTGAGCATAGTGGTTTGGGAGGATATCTGGATTCTCTATTCTATTCCATTGATCTATATGTCTGTTCTTGTGCCAGTACCAGGCTGTTTTGAGAACAGTTGCTTTGTAGTATAGCTTGAAGTCTGTTATTGAGATCCCACCTATTTTATTCTTTTTTCTCAGAATTGCTGTAGCTATCCGTGGTCTTTTTTTGTTCCAGATGAATCTATGAAGAATTCTTTGTAGGTCTGTGAAATATGTCGTTGGTATTTTAATGGGTAGTACGTTGAATCTGTAGATTGCTTTGGGTAGTATGGACATTTTAATGATGTTGATTCTCCCAATCCATGAGCATGGTATGCTCTTCCATCTGTTAACATCTTCCTCTATCTCTTTTTTTCAGTGTCCTGTAGTTTTCTGCATAAAGGTCTTTTACCTCTTTAGTTAGGTTTATTCCTAGGTATCTTAATTTTTTTGGTGCGATGGTAAATGGGATTGCTTTTTTAGTTTCTCTTTCTGTAATTTCACTGTTAGTGTATAGAAATGCCACAGACTTCTTAGCATTAATTTTGTATCCTGCTACATTGCCAAATTCATCAATTAAGTCAATTAGTATTGGAATGGAGTCCTTTGGGTTTTTTATGTACAATATCATGTCATCTGCAAATAAGGACAGCTTTACTACTTCTTTTCCAATTTGGATGCCTTTTATTTCTTCTTCTTGTCTAATTGCAATGGCTAATACTTCCAGTACTATGTCGAACAGGAGAGGTGAGAGTGGGCATCCCTGTCTTGTTCCTGTTCTTAGGGGAAATGGTTTTAGTTTTTGCCCATTGAGTATGATGTTAGCTGTGGGTTTATCATATATGGCTTTTATGATGTTGAGGTATGATCCTTTTATTCCCACTTTGCTGAGAGTTTTTATCAAGAAAGGATGTTGGATTTTGTCAAATGCTTTTTCTGCATCAATTGATATGATGATGTGATTTTTATCTCTCAATTTGTTTATGTGATGTATCACATTTATTGATTTGTGGATATTGAACCATCCCTGCATTCCTGGGATGAATCCTGCTTGGTCATGGTGTATGATCTTTCTGATGTACTGCTGGATCCGGTTTGCTACAATTTTGTTGAGGATTTTGGCATCTATGTTCATGAGAGGTATTGGCCTATAATTCTCTTTCATTGTGTTGTCTTTATCTGGTTTTGGTATTAGGGTGATGCTGGCTTCATAGAAGGTGTTTGGTAGTATTCCTTCTTCTTGAATGTTTTTGAATAGTCTGAGGAGGATAGGTTTTAATTCTTCCTTGAATGTTTGGTAAAACTCTCCTGTGTAGCCATCTGGACCTGGGCTTTTATTTGCTGGAAGCTTTTTAATTACTGCTTCAATTTCTTCCATAGTTATTGGACTATTGAGATGTTTGGCTTCCTCCTCATTGAGTTTTGGGAGGTTATATTTTTCTAGGAAAATGTCCATTTCTTGCAGGTTGTCCAATTTGTTGGAATAGAGTTGTTCATTATATTTTTAAACAATCCTTTGTATTTCCACAGGGTCTGTTGTTATTTCTCCTCTTTCATTTCTGATTTTCTTTATTTGGGTCTTCTCTCTTTGCTTCTTGGTGAGCCTGGCTAGAGGTCCATCAATCTTGTTTATCCTTTCAAAGAACCAGCTCTTTGTTTTGTTGATCTTTTGAATTGTTTCTTTGGTCTCCAAGTTGTTTATCTCTGCTCTGATCTTCACTATTTCCTTCCTTCTGAGTACACTGGGCTTTTCTTGTTGCTCACGTTCTAGCTCTTTGAGTTGTAGGTTTAGGTGATTTATTACCATTGTTTCCTGTTTTTTGCAGTAGGCTTGTAGGGTTATCAACTTCCCTCTCAAGACCGCTTTCAGTGTGTACCATAAATTTTGTATTGTTGTGATGTCATTGTCATTTGTTGCCATGATGTTTTTTATTTTTTCCTTGATCTCTCTGGTTACCCAGTCATTGTTTAATATCATGCTGTTTAGTCTCCATGTGTTTGATTTCTTTCTATTATTTTTATTGTAGTTGATTTCCAGTTTTATGCCACTGTGGTCTGAGAAGATGCTTGATATGATTTCTATATTCTTGAATTTGAAGAGACTTTTCTTATGACCCAAAATATGATGTATCTTTGAAAATGACCCATATGCACTGGAGAAGAATGTATATTCTGTGGCTTTGGGGTGAAATGTTCTGATGATGTCAATTAATTCCATCTGTTCTAGTGAGTCATTTAGGATTGATGTTTCTTTACCGATTTTTTGTTTAGAGGATTTGTCCAATGGTGACAGTGGGGTATTAAAGTCTCCTACTATGATTGTATTGCTGTCAATCTCTCCCTTAATATCCTCCAAGAGTTTTTTTTTTATGTATTTAGGTGCTCCTATATTGGGTGCATATATGTTTACCAGAGTTATTTCTTCTTGTTGGATTGTTCCCTTTAGTATTATGAAGTGGCTTTCTTTATCTCTTGTTATGTCCTTCACTTTGAGATCTAATTTGTCAGATATAAGTATTGCAACCCCAGCTTTTTTTTCATTTCCATTTGCCTGAAATACCATGTTCCATCCCTTCACCCTCAATCTGTGTGCATCTCTTTTCCTAAGGTGGGTTTCGTGCAGACAGCAGATATATGGATCATGTTTTTTTACCCAATCAGTTACCCTATGTCTTTTGATTGGAGCATTTAATCCGTTTACATTTAAAGTTATTATTGATAAGTACTTATCTGTTTCCATTTTTAGTCCTTACCCCCGAGTTCCTTCTTCACTTCCTCTTTCTTTTTATTACAGCAGACGTTTTAACATTTCTTGCATTGCTGGTTTGGTGGTAATATATTCCCTTAGTCTTTTTTTGTCTGTGAAGCTTTTGATTTCACCTTCAATTTTGATTGAGAGTCTTGCAGGGTACAGTATTCTTGGATTCAGACCCTTCCTTTGCATGACTTTGTATATTTCATTCCATTCCCTTCTGGCCTGATGAGTTTCTATTGAGAAGTCAGTAGCTAATCTTATGGGGGTTCCTTTGTAGGTAACTTTCTGTTTCTTTCTGGCTGCTTTTAAGATTCTTACTTTGTCGTTGGTGTTTGCCAATTTAATTATAATGTGCCTCGGTGTCGGTTTGTTGGGGTTCATTTTGCTCGGGACTCTGTGAGCTTCTTGGATTTGGTGGGTTTTTTCTATATTGGGGAAATTTTCTGTCATTATTTCTTCAAACACGTTCTCTAATCCTTGTTCAGTTTCCACTCTTTCTGGATCCCCAATTATGCGGATGTTATTTTGTTTCATGTTATCCCAAAGTTCCCTTAGACTCTCCTCTTGCTTTTTAACTTTTTTTTCTAGAAGCTGCTGTACTTGGGTATTTTTTCCTACCGTGTCTTTTAGCTCACTGAAGCGGTCCTCGGCTTCTTCTAGTCTACTTTTGATGCTTTCTATTGAGTTCTTTATAGCAGTGATGTCATTATTCATTTCTTCTTGTTTATTCTGCACCTCCTCTAGTTTCTTCTGCATTTCTTCTTGTTTATTCTGCACCTCCTCTAGTTTCTTCTGCATTTATTCTTCATGCTTCTTCACCTCCTCTAGGTTCTTATTCATTACCTCTTGGCTCTTACTCATATTGTCAAATTTGTCTTCCATTCTTTTCAACCACATTATGATAATTTCTCTGAACTCTTTCTCTGGTAGGCTTATTTGTGGTTCTATTTCGTTTACTTCCTTTTCTGGTGAAACCTGCCTTTCTGTCTTATGTGTGATGTTTCTTTTTCTGCCCATGGTCTTTCTTCTCTGGGTGTCTGGTTATGTAGTTCTCTCTCCTACGTTGATTGAAAGGCACAAACTACAACACGACCAGGTACAGCACACAAGGCACTGAGTAGAAATGTATTCAAGATGTTAATAATCACAAATAAGGTGACCACTAATGAAGGACAAATTAGGGGTAAATAGAGAAAGAAGAAGAGGAAAATGAGGAAAAAAGAAAAGAAAGAAGTGCCAAAATCAAATTGGGAGAGTAAGAAAAAAAAAGATAAATAAATGAACAATAAAATAAAATAAAATAAGAAAATAAAAAGGATAAGAAGGAAAAGGAAACAGGAAGAGAAAAAAGTCAGAGAGAAAAGAAAGTGTATAAGAGAGAAAAGAGGAACAAAATATAGATGTCAGGAGATAATTCCAATAGAACAGTCACTAATTCCAATAAAGGCCAGCAACCAGTACCTAGAGATTTAGGCAAATTGCAAATAGCAACTGGTATCGAGGGAGGTGAGGGAAAAGAGAGGTAGAAAACAAAGCAAGCAAAAAGCAAAATAAAACAAGTAGAATAAACTAAAACCATCTCACAAAAAAAATTTCAAAAAATAGATATAATCACTTTTCAGGCAAATAGCAAGAAAAAGACATAGAGAAAAAAACAACTTTTTGGCTAGTGAAGACAAGAGGAGAGAGGTTTGTGTGGACTTGTAGTAGGGGATTTGAAATTAGATATATAAATGGGGTGAAATTTTAACCAGGTAAAGAGAAAAATAGGGAGAATCTAAAGTTGGAAAAGGAAAGAGACACAAGAGAACAAAATGGGGAAAGTTAGGAGGAAAGTGTTGGCATAAAGGTAGAGTTGAGTTGGAGTAAAATTATGCTAAAGGAAAAATGAAAATAGAATGTAGAACTCTAATTCCGAAATAAAATAAAGAGAAAACAAAATGACACTTTTTTCCCCAAAAACGGTAAAGTACTAGTAGTAATTAATAATACTAGTTTAAAACAAAAATGTAATAATTAAAAAGGTAAAATCAATTGAGGCAGAAAGAAAAAAATATTCTTTTAATTAAAATATGTGAAAATAAAAAATAAAGAATTAAAAATTAAAAAAAAGAAAAAAGAAAAAAGGAAAAAGAAAAGAAAAAAAGAAAAAAAATAGAATGGTCCTTCACTTTCACTATTATTCTGCTTGGCACTCCTGTTTCCCAGCAGGGGAGGTATTGCAGTTCCCTGTGTTCCCCTCTTGGTGTTTTAATCTTTATTCTTTTGTGGTTATGTGAGAGTCAATTTGTGTGTCATCCATTGGGTGGCAGTGTTTCGGAATTGATCTCTGAGACAAAGCACAGGACCTTTCTAGGCTGTGCTCAGATCCTGCTATTCTGTGGTTCTCTAAACCAGTTTGTGGGGGTTTTGCAGCCGGGACACTGTAATAACTCCCAGGGTGTCCTTCCGCCCCAGAAAAAAAAAAAAGAGTCGTTTTCCAGATCTCTCCTCTGTCAACAGCTCAGAGGGTTTGCTTCACACTCAGGGATCACGCCCTGACCACCTCTGCGGACCTCTCCAGAGGCAGCTTTCCCGCAGCCCGGCTCCCACAGTGTGTGTCTCTGCCCTGCGGGGGTAGGAGACCTCACCCTGGCCCAGGCCAAATCTGACCCTTCCTCGCCCTGTGGATCTCCGAATCCGCCGTCTGCGCTTCTGTGCCGCCTGGGAAGCCGCGCTCTGGGTCCTGGCTGCTCTTTGGGT
Source organism: Lasiurus cinereus (assembly GCA_011751065.1). Taxonomy (NCBI): domain Eukaryota; kingdom Metazoa; phylum Chordata; class Mammalia; order Chiroptera; family Vespertilionidae; genus Lasiurus; species Lasiurus cinereus. The sequence continues at coordinate 42,318,518 of JAAGEH010000030.1, forward strand.
GCCTCCGTCAGCCGCAGCTTTCAGACCTCGGCAGACATCCACCTCCCCTTTAAGTCAGGCGCAATCTGACCTTTCCATGTGCTCTGTGGATCTCTGGTTCCACCGCGTGTCTGCGCCGATTGGAGAGCGGAGTTCTGGGTCCCCGGGTCCCTGGCTGCTGGATGGGTGCCCCAGCCGAAGGCTTCAGACGGCTGCAGACATCCACCTCCCACTGCAAGATGGCTCGGGCTCCCCATCCGCGCTGGTGGCTCTGGCCAACAAAAACCCCGTGGCAGTGGGGCTGCCTGGCTGGGAGAGCCCCTTCCAGCAGTTCCCCGCCTTCCCCTGGAGGACAACTGACTCCTAGCTTGCCAACAAACACTCCCAATGCGACTCTCAGCCGCTCTCTCTCCCTCTGCCCAGCGACAAAGATCCAGACGCGTCCCTCTACTCAGCCGCCATTTTCTCCTCCAACATTTCACATTTAAATATTATAAATAAGTATATAAATACTGGAATTTTAAAAGTTTTATATCTTGAATAGCCAAAGAAGAGAAATGATAAAATTTAAACAGTCCAGTGAACTTAAATTTTGAAAACTATCTATCTAGTTCTTCTGCTTTCTGTGGATATTTTCTGGATTAAAGAGAGTACATTAAAAGGATAATAAACATAGTTAATATGATACAGTGCATATAGTATCCTAAATCCTGTACCATGTGAATTATGTTTTCTAGTTCTCACAACACCCCGTAAGGCAAGTATTACTCTTCTTTTCATTTTACATCTGAAAAAACTAAGGCATGGAGTTCAAATAACTTGTGAAGGTCACACAGCCAGCAAGTGGCATAGAAAGTTTGAAGTACAGGTCTCTCTGAGTCCACATTTCACAATTCTGCTGGTCTGTTGTGCCCAGAGCTCAGCAAGAGCTGGGTGGGTATGACTCCTGTAGGAACTGGTTCCCACAGTGTGCAGAGATGGGGTCACTGATCAAAATATTGAGCCCAACTAGCAAATAACTTGTTCTTTCTAAAGTATCCAAAATTACTTGCTCTGGCAAAAGAAGTATCCACATTCCTTCTAAAATAATCTGGTGAGGGAACTCCAGGTTAAAAAAAGAATGGACGTGCATGAGACTGAAAGGTCCATTTTGAAATTAAAATGATTTTTTTTTAGTTATTACAGAGTCAAGCTGAATACTGAGGAGACTTATAAACTGTAAAATTTATAAGTCTGATTTAATATTATTGCTCAGGCTAGGAGTTCTGAAGAAATGCAGCTGTTTGATTATCCCCCCCAAAACACCCCTTCCCCTCCACCTCCCCCCCGCCCCATCCCCTGGTGTTACTAGACCAAATTATTTTGCAGACCTAGTTTGGAATGTGTAATAGCAGATGGAAAAACATTCATGAGGCATCATTCTTCTAGGCTAATTAATAAAAAATTATAATTCTTTGTGTTGTATTCCAAGTGGATATTCTGTAGGAGTAAAGAAATTTAAATGCAAAAATGATTTTCAGGCAACATTATGTTGATATTTTAATTATACTAAAATAAATATTAATGTTAAAAGGACTGGTTAGTAATCCTATATACTAAAAAGCTAATATGCAAATTGACCAGAATAACCAGTTGCTATGACACACACTGACCACCAGGGGGCAGATGCTCAATGCAGGAGCTGTCCCCTGGTGATCAGTGTGCTCCCACAGGGGGAGCACCACCCAGCCATAAGCTGGGTTCATGGCTGGCTAGCGCAGCAGTGGTGGTGGGAGTTCCTATGGGGAACTGGCCTAAGTCATCAGTCGGACATCCCCTGAGGGCTCCTAGACTGCAAGAGGGTGCAGTCTGGACTGAGGCCCCCCACACCTGAGTGCAAAAATTTTGTGTACTAGACCTCCTGTAGGAATATAAGAATTCCTGCCTCCCCCTTCCCCCTGAATTTACAATGTCTTTATACTACATTACCTTCTATACTATATTTCAAATAAAAATAATAATTGGATAATAAAGAGAGGAATTTGTACTTTTTGGCAACATGAAAAAGATTAATTTTGAAAAGCCCAAATAAATGTTAGATATAAGCTCACATACATTTAAATACACTTTTCTCTAAATATATTTAATTAGCTAAACCTAATTGCCTTGTATCTTATGTGTTTCCTATAGTAGTGCTTCAGAAGGCCAAAACCAAGTAGAATAATCAGAAGAATGTACAGAATTTTAGTAACTATGCTGTCAATAGTGGCACCTATATTTATTGGCTATCCACTCCTCAGAAAAAAAATAAATGGATTTACAAATTTTCTAAAACAACCTCAAACCAAACCAAACAAACAAACAAACAAAAAAGTAAAAAGAAAAAAATCTCTACCTCCATGCTTAGCAAAAAGCATGGGACTTCCAGCCTAATAGGTAATTGGTAATTGTTTTGGAAAGTTGTTTCTAAAAAGGGGAGGGTTCGCAGCAAATGCAAATACCATCTCAACTGTAGCTAATTAAAAACAGTTGGTGAATGAGCTGATTTTGGCAAAAAGAAGTGAGTTGTAATACTTGAGGTGACTGGTGTAGAACTTGTAAAGAAATCCAAGAAAAGTATTTCTTTGCCTTGTGGGCGGAAGATTTCAGTCAACCGTCTCTGGGAACTACAGTAGTATCCAAGAGGTACTACTGAGAAAAGTAGATAACCAGCCTTTCAAGGCAAAAATGTTCTAATAAACAAAAACTCCCTGGTGCTCAAAATATGTTGACTCCCTAAGCAGTATATATTTTTTCAAGGAGTGGCCTACCTAATTAGGCATAATTACTTAATTATTTAATAATTCAATTCATTTCACTGAAATATGACAATATTCAGTGCTGGCAATGGGAAGGGGAAATGCTCATGGTAGAACAAACTGTTAAAACCTTTTTGGAGAGCAATGTGTTAATACTATCAGAAGTCATGATGTGTGTACATATTTTGCCTCAGTCTTCCAACTTTTAGGGAATTATACAAAGGAAATAATCAGAGATTTAGATGAAAAGAGTCAATGTCAATTAACAAGGAAATAGTTAAAGAAAAATAAGTACATCTATTCAAGGGAATTCTATACATTCAGGTTCTGAAAATGTTTCTTGACATAAGAAATAATTATCCTATATAATAAAAACCTAACATGCTAAGTGTCTGGTTTTCTGGTTGGCCTTTCAACCAATCAAAGTGTAATATGTTAATGATATACTAAGGCCGCTCAACTGCTTGCTATGAAATGCACGGACCACCAGGGGGGCAGATGCTCCTACCAATAGGTTAGCTTGCTGCTGGGGTCTGGCTGATCCGGACTGAGCAAGATGCCCTGGAGCTCTCTCATGGTCCCTCCCAAGCTGGCCAACCTCCTGTGTCCCTCCCCGGCCTCAATCATGCACCCTGGCCTGCATCCTTTGCAATCTGGGACCCCTCAGGGGATGTCAGAGAGCTGGTTTTGGCCTGATGGCAGAACAATCAGTCGCTATGATGCACACTGACCATGAGGGAGCAGATGCTCAATGCAGGAACTGACTCCTGGTGGTCAGTATGCTTCCACATGGGGAGCGCTGCTCAGCCAGAAGCTGGGCTCATGGCTGGCGAGTGCAGCAGTGGTAGTGAGAGCCTCTCCTGCCTCAGCAACAGTTGGACATCCCCCGAGGGCTCCCAGACTGTGAGAGGGTGCAGGCCAGGCTGAGGGAACTCCCAGAATGTACGTATTTTATGCACTAGGCCTCTAGTATTTTAATATGTTGGTAAGGGAAGAAAAATACAAGACTAAAATAAATATATAGGGTGTGTGTGTGTGTGTATATATATATATATATATATATATATATATATACATTTGTGTATATATATATATTCATTTTATTTAACTGAAAATAAAATGAATATATTTCCTGGCTTGGGGGAACTTTCCTGGCTTGCAAACCACAATAGGGAAAAAATATTTTTGAAAATGACTGAGATTGCATGACCAATGATGTGTCAACTCCCTGCTGGAGGGAGAGCCATGCTGGAGCAGCAGAACCTTCTGTGTGGTTATTAGCTATAGTTTTCTATCTGCAGTGGCCCAGATCTAAATAATGTTTAAGAAACACGTTTCGTATCAGATCATGAATTAATTGAGAACCCTTATATATTTGAAAATTCTCAAATGATTCTTAATTACCAGAGACATTTAGAGCAAGGTTGTTGTTCGTTTTCTTACATTGTGGGATTTTGCACTCTATAAATCATGTCAACAGTGCTGTCCATTACATTCCTCCTTAGGCTGTGTATTTACTGCTGCTGGCCATTAACCTGGAAGCCACTTTGGTTTAGGGTACTTGCCACCTCTTTAATGATACATTCTTATAACCACACATGTCACAAGCTGTCTGGTACTGAAATAGACCCATGGGGATGCCAATTTTGGTTTTAAAAAATTAGCTTGAATATGAAATCATGATGGTAAGAAAGGTTTCTTATGCCAGTAGGTAAACAAAGATGTGGGTTGTCCTGATGGATCTTGAGATTCAAAGTTGTCATGTTCTACTTGAAAAGCATTGGTGGCAACAACCAGACAACCAGAATGAAATGGCCATGCTACAAACAGTAAAAGCCCATTTTATTCTACAAACCTTTATATAAAACTTGCCTGGTAGCTTGTAGCAACTATCAACTTGTTTCAAGAGTTCTATCTTTTCCTGATGTATTAAAAGTTCTTGTACTTCAGTGAATTTATATCAGAGTGTTTATTTATCAAAAGGTGTTTTATATGGAAGCAAACTCAAAAACTCAAATTTACAAAAATATTGAGAGTACAAAACCTCCCCTCACTCCCACAAATATTTGAGAGAAGTTGCCATCACCTTTAGGTAAATTTAGTGCAATTTTTAATACTGCCAACAGTTTGCCCATTAAATGAACTACAATAAAACATACAATTAGGAAATTAACACTGACACTTTATTGCCATCTGTTCCTCAAACACCATGCAGGTTTCATGAATTATCTTGGAAATACCCTTTTTAGCAAAGGATCCAGGTCATAATCTCACGTTACTTTCGGTTCTCATGTGTGCCTCTTTAGTCTACTTCAACCTTTTCTCACTGTTTTTTGTTTGTTACTTTCATGACCTTGTACATCATAGAGCAGTTATTTTGTGGTATTTCCTCAATATATACTTTCTTTGTTCTCTAGTGATTAGATTCATTTATGTGTCTTTGGCAGGAATATTATGAAAGTGGTTCAGGGTTTTTCTTATTGTATCCCATCATAATTTCTATTTGTCCCATTATTGATATACTAGAAGCCTGATGCATGAAATTTGTGCAAGGGGCTTGGCCCCCGCTGCCATGGCAACTGTCTCTGCCTCAGTCTCCACCACCACAGCTTTGTCAGGAAGGTCGTCCATTCTAATTAGCATATTATGCTTTTGTTATTATAGATTCACTTTTATCTTGATTAAGGTGGTTTCTGTAAGCTTATCTTCATAAGTAGTTACTCTTTGTAATTAATAAATGTTCTGTAAAGACATATCTCATTCCTTATCAAATTTACTATCTATCAATCTCTATCTCAGTATGGACTTATGAATTTTATGTTTAGAGCCATGAATCAATCAATCTGTATGTGGAGAATATTCATGTCCAATATGAAAGCTGTAGAAAGAAAGACCTAATAAATATATTTGTATTATTATCTTCTTTTGTTTGATTCCAAAGATCCTTCCTCCCTTTTAACTTATTTTGAGCAGGAGTCAAGTGAGATCATGACAATTTCAACAAATATTTATGTCTCAAATTAGTTAACAGCTCCAGTGGCATTGAGAATCTCTCCTCTTGTTAGTATTCTTTATATATCTGTATTGACCCAGAGTAGTATAAAATCATGCTAGTGACTGGCCAGTGTGGCTTAGTGGTTGAGCATTGACCTATGAATCGGGAAGTCACAGTTTGATTCCTGGTCAGGGCATATGCCCGGGTTGTGGCCTAGAACCCCAGTGGAGGGCAGGGGGGAATCAGCCAATCAATGATTCTCCTCATTGATGTTTCTGTCTCTTTCTCCCTTCTTCTCTGAAATCAATAAAAATATATATTTTATATTGCATAAGATCGCAGACTTCTTGCCATTTATTTAGACACTACAATCACAATGGGAAAACATACTTCAATTTCCAGGATCTTTCTTTAGTCTGGTGTTGGCACCTGTTATAAATATTCAATTGGTATGTTTTAATCCTTCTATAATAAATCGAATATAGTTTTGGTTTTATAGTTTCCTTCTGATGAACAAAAGTAAAAAACAAAAGATGATATATGGAAAAAAGAAGTTTATAGCCTCTCTTTCCTCCAATTAAGAATGAAGACTTAGCAGATTTGGCTTAGTGGGCTCAGTGGGTAGAGCATCAGCCTATAGACTGCAGGGTCCTGGGTTCGATTCCCTGCAGGCTTGATTCTTGACCCTGGTCAGGGCTTGTGTGGGAGGCAACCAATCAATGTGACTCTTTCACATTGGTGTTTCTCTCTTTCTGATTCTCCCCTTCTCTTCCACTCTCTCTAAAAAACAACAACAAAAAAACCCCCCAATTCAATGGAAAATATCCTCGGGTGAGGATTAACAAAAAATGAAGACTTTGTAAAAGAAAATATGAGCCTGATCTAGAGTTACAAAATGAATTCCACCAGACAGCCTAGCCTGTACAATTATGAAGCTTTGTAGGGTCTTACAAAATGCTTGGATCAAGAAGCATAGTAGGGGAGGGCCAGAATGAATTTGGCTCAAGGGGAAGGGAGTAAAATCTACTGGCAGGCTCTCAAGGTCTCTTTTCATTTGTTGTGTTCACTCAAGCAACCATTATTCTGATGATATAATGTTAGTTGGTATTTACATTATCTTTCTATATGAGTCATTCATTGCTTTTAACACCATAAATTTTCATTTTATGCTTGGATAGGTGAGCAACGAATAGCACTGCTCATATTGTGCAGATGGAGAATTGGTCCTTGTCTCTATGAAATGATGTGGAAAATTGAACAATTAAAAGGTCTTTCAAGTTAGAAAGTTAAAATACTCATCTCATAAAACAAGCTAGGGCTATGTATTTGGAGAACTATTTTAAGTTTTCTGTAAATCATAAAGTTTTAATACGGTTATTGCTTTTGCCAGAGAGCTAGACCCTGCTATGAAGATAATTTAAATTTTATGATTAAACTTCATATTGGTAATAAACTGTTAGACCATTTAATGTTAAACATAAAAACAAAGTTGCTCAGCTGCTTGAAGAAAATAGTATGACTGAATGGTGAAAGCAGGTACTTATTAGGTAATTACAAAGTATTCTACAGAAGTGGGAGGTAAGGCCACAACTTAAAAAGAAATGTTATATTCACATTTTATTGTTTAGTTTAGCAAACAGAAAACTAATTTGTATCCTAGATACAGGGATAGAATATTAAAAAGTTAAACTAAAATATTTCAGGGATAGAAAAGATTTTAGAATATTAAGGTTTCAAAAAGTATTAATGTAAGCGAGAAATAATTAATATATTACTAGTGGTCTGGTGCATGAAATTTGTGCATGGGGACAGGGGTGTCCCTCAGCTTGGTCTACACCTTCTCCAATCTGGGACCCCTCAGTGGATGTCTGACTTCTTGTCAGACATTCCTCTCACAATCGAGGACTGCTGGCTCCTAACTACTTGCTTGCCTGCCTGCCTGATTGTCCCTAAACACTTCTACTTGCCAGCTTGATCACCCACTAACCACTCCCCTGCCAACTTGATTGATGCCTAACTGTTCCCCTGCCAGCCTGATTGTCCACAACTGCCTTCCCCTGCTGGCCTGATCACCCCCAAGGCTTTTATTAGTATAGACTAGTAGCCCTGCACACAAATTGTGGGCTAGTAGCTCTCTGCGGGGCCTGGCTGCTCTGCAGCCACTGCCCAGATGCCCTCCATGGCCAGGGCAGGACGCTTGCCACAAGCATCCTGCCCCAGCTGCTCCCTGTGTGTGTGTGCGCTGTCCAGAGGCCCTCCTCTCCTGGGGTGGAATGCTTATCTCGTTGCCATGGCGATGAAGCAAGCATTCTGCCAGTCCTCTCAGGCTACCCGCTCTCAGTGGCCACCCCCCCCATGGGAACTCTGGGAGGGCTGGGCGCTGCCATCTTGTGGGTACCACCATCTTTGTGACAGAGTGACAGTTAATTTGCATATTACCTTTTTATTAGGTAGGTTAGGCAATTATATTCTTAAGTGATCATAGAGAGTCTGTCTTTGCTGCTATTTATAATACATGGTCATTGCTGCAATTACTTTGGTTTAAATCTCAAACATATTATTATATTTTAGAACCTAACAGTGCTGTGTACAGATAGAAGTTTAATGTTTCTTAAGTTTTAATAAATATATATCAGCAATTCAGCAACTCTTTAGACAACTTAAGGCTGAAACTTGAAAATATATGCCAAAAGCTTGCTCACTGTCAGTCAGTAGTTCACTTTTAAATTATTATTAATAAGCTTGAAATCTCAAGTATGAAGTAAGCATAAAGGTAGAGGACCCACCTTATGTTAATGAATTAGAAGTTCATATGGATCTTAAGAAATAAAAATATTTATAAATATGAAGACAACTCTTTACAGAAAAGGATAGTTTTCCAGACAAATAAGTTGCCAAACAAAGAGTCTGAACTTAGAATACAAGTATGATAGTATAACCAGTGAAACCATCTAACCTAACATAACAGTATTGTAATTATGGCAGGAAAGACCTGCAGAAAAGGGAAACCATTAGGTGGTCCTCAAGCATCAGGAACTCAGAGTGAAAATAGTACCTGAGACTTAACTTCAGATACCAATGAGCTAGGTGCAGAGAGTTGTTGCCTGGCTGTTTGTCTTAACATTCTGATTCTTCAGGGATGCTCAGTGGGGGCACATTTGTTTATGCTGTGAGTTAGTGACTAAGAATTCAGTGTTATATGGAGATGAAAACAATAAGAAGAGCAACAATTAAATAACATGGACATTTTCATTAGTGTCCTCTCAGGTCCTTTCAGGAAAGCTCTAGTCTGCTTGCCAGGGGAGGATTCTCTTGTCTCCTCTCTGGGTATTTTTCTTCCATCCTAACCACCTAAGAACTATTGCGTACATTTCCCCTCAGAGCCTGGGCGGGGAGGTAGAAAGTCACTCATCCACTTTAAAGCTTTTACCACAATGAACAATAAAAATTATTGCAAGGGGAGAAGAAAAGGAGGTTGTGGGGGAAAACAAGATCACCCACCTTTCTTTATGAAAGATGGTCCTTCCTCTGTGCCCCTCCAGGAGACAATAAAAGGAATCTATTGGAATGTGAGATGACTAAGCTGATGAGACTTTAATCTTTACAATAAGCCTTGTTGTTTTTGACTTGTGAAAGGACAGAAGAAGCTACTTCGAGAAGTAGCTACTAGGAGAAGATTAGGGACTTCACAACCATCTTTTTGTGGTGCAAACTGATTGAAAAAGGATAAACAGTGTTTATTAAGCCCATGTCAAGTATTAAGTAACTGGACAGCTGCATATACATTGACTCTCCTTATGCATACAAGGCACTCGCACACTCAAATAACTTATGAATGTATCGTATGTGCCAGGTAGTAGTATGGTGAACATTTTATTTAAATCATTTTTTCAACTCTAAAATATGTATTAAATTATTGCAGGATGTTACTCATTGAATTATTACAGGATTATTATGAAGATTAAATGAGATAAAATAGGTAGTATCTGATACACTAAATTCTCACAACAACCCTATAAATCTTAATAAGATTAAGGTGACCCAGCCAATATCACACAGCTAGAAAGTGGTCAAGATGGTGTTCTAATCTGGAATGACCCCACAGCCCTCACTCCTGCTGCTACAGTGAATGACTACAGAACAGATAATTGCCTACAACATATGTGAAGAGGGATGTCAGGCCAGAAATTCCAAGCAAAAATCATACTATTGTTCAATTCTACTTCGAGTAATAATTTGTAGTTACTGGGAGCAGTGTACTTTTATGCTCCTTCTTCTTTTGAGGTATAATGTTTTGCAAATTTCTCAATTTCCTTCTTATAAACAGTACTACAGGTAAGCTATGATTTTTAATGGCAAAGTATTTCTAAACCCATATATGAAGAATAAATTTGAGGAAATTTGATATCCCAAACTTTGTATAATGAAATAAATGTGATATGTATTTGAGAATTTTCTGCGCTTGTGATGATAATTTATTTTCTCCAAGCCTCCATAGGTGGCATCCTTTAAATAGTTTCTTGATCTGATATAATGGTATGAAATGCAGGTGGATATTTAATACTCAAAGAGATGTCAGGGTTATGTTTTTTGTTCTAATATTTACTCATGATAATTTTTGGATGCAAACATTAGGAAGATGCACAAATATCATGTGAAATTATAAAGAACTTAAGCATGAAATACTTTTGAGTACAAAAGTGATAGTTAACCCACTTAAGTATATCTTTAAATATAATATTTAACTTTAAGTGATTTACTACTACTTATCCTTTCTGTCTAGTTAATTTTATAATAACATTTTGGAACATAAGCTCCAAAAAGAGAAAAAAATTTATGGCAAATTTTCAGTACATCTGTATCCTTAGAACCACTAAATTTATTTTTAAAAAGGAATGAACAACTTAAGCAAAGGAATAGAAGGTTAAAGAATTAAACTCTAGTAATGTAGGAATAGAAATAATTCTCACCTGAGGAATAGAATATTAAAGGATAAATTAAAGTAGACATATAAATAATTATACAGAATTATATTTTCAAATAAATTATAAACTTTTTATTATTGTTGATATTTTTATTACAGAGACAAAGAGCCTATTGAAGAGAGTTTGTATAATTCTACCAGGTTTTATAGAAGAGAAGATTACAAAGATCATACTATGATGTCAAATGTTAAATTCTGAGGTCTCACATGGACAACAGTGAGGTGATTATGGGGGTGGAGGTTGTGGGTGAAGGTGGGTGAGGGGATAAAAAGTGATGAAAAAAAGAAAACAAAATTTAAAACAAATTCTGAGATCTCATTTTTAAAGTGTGTGTGTGTGTGTGTGTGTGTGTGTGTGAGAGAGAGAGAGAGAGAGAGAGAGAGAGAGAGAGAGAGAGAGAGGTTAAAGAGAAAATGAAGTGGTAAAGTTTGCATAAAAATATTTTAATAAAGTCTTGATTACATCTTATTTTAGAGAACCAGCAAACAACAATGGCTTTTTATCAATTTTGCCTGTTGTCTTTTTGGTTTTAGCATTAGTATGGTGCTGTAGTGTTACTTCTTTATTTAATTACTAGAGACCCTGTGCATGGATTCATGCATCAGTGGGATCCTTGGGCTTGTATCCTCTTGCAATCCAGAACCCCTTGGGAGATACTGGATAGCCAGTTTTGGCCTGATCTCCACAGGCCGGATCCAGATAGGAGGGAGTCTGATCTTGTGCCATGAGTGTCTGTCTCCTGGTGATCAGTGCCATCATAGTGATCTGTTGACCAGTTGTTCAGTAATATGGTTGTTCAGTAGCTTAGGTTTTTATATATATAGATGTTTATCTTTGCCTTTGCTACACAGTCTTTACCAAAGCTGCCATTTTTTTTTCTAGGAGATTAAATCCCTTGCATTAAAATTTTCTATTAAAAACACATAATATTTTTTTTTACTAATGATATGTAGAAAAAAGGAAATGAAAAAATAGCAAAAAAGGTAAGAAAAATCTCAGTTTTCTTTATTCATAATACTAGAAAAAAACAGAATGTTTTTCATTTGTAATTAAAAAAATGCTAGCTTTTATATTATAGTTACTTTGGGGATCTAAATTGGGAGGGAAAGGAAGAGCTTTAACTAAATTCAAGAAAAAAAAAACACCTGTCTGCTTCTAGGGAAAAACAGCTTTAAAAGATTGTTAATGTAATTTTCACAGTCTATAATATGTGTCTGTTGACATCAAATAGTTCTTAGAAAACAAACTTTCAATGATTTGTTTATAAGTAAATCAGAAACATAAGAATTAAATTTTGACATAAAATACACATAACTTAAAAAATTAAATGTAAAAAAGTACTTGGCAAAATCTTATTTGAGATTTAGTAAAGCACAAAACATGTTTTGGATTTGGAAAAGCCACAGACATTTGAAAAATATCTTAAAATAATCCCCAAACCCAAAGTGTTGTGAAGTTAGCCCATTCCTTAAAACTTTTTATTGTGATGGTGTCTGATGATTAATCATTTATTTGTTTTACTAAAGAAAAAATCCAATTATGGAAAATTCAAGGAAAAGATTTCTTTTTTTTTCATCAAATTTTAGAGTTTGAGCTATCATATTCAGAAACTGGCCTCTCTATATTCACAGCTCATGTTTCCTCTTGCACTTTGAAGAGAACTTGGGAGTTTATCTCATTTATCTCTTGATCATTCTTCTCCTATTCTTCTTCCTTCTTAATTTTTTCCTCCTCTTCTTGCTCCTCCTTTTGAATTTCATTGTTTTAATTGAGTAAAACTCAATAATAGTATCCTTGGTTTGATGTTGGTAATTGCAAAGTAGACAAGCACAGAATTAACTTTAGTCCCCTTCCATTCCAGCAAACCTGTTCCTCCATTATAATTCTTAGCATCTCTTGAGGTGCCTGGTGTCCCTACTCTTTTTAGTCTCAGCCACACACAGATCTATTTATACCTAACACAGTGGAATCCCCAAACTATCTTCTCATCCAAGTTAATCTTGTGGCTAGCCAGCACCACAATGGGAAGAAAAGTATTGGAAATGGATTGTATTATTTAATTACTAGAGGCCTGGTGCATGAATTCATGTATGGGTAAGATCTGGCTGGCCCACTCTGATGGAGGCCTATTGGGCCTGGGCCAGTGGTGGGGAGGGGCCTAGGGTAGTTGGCCAGCCGGCCCCTCCTTGATTGGGGTGTTGGAGGCTGGTCAGGGATGAGTCCAGCTGTGAATGTGGGCCTATCGGGGCCCAAATCAGGCCAGTTGGCTGCCGCAGTGCATGTAATAGCCACCAGTGATTCTGGTCATTATGGCTGTTCCACCATTCTGGTAGCTGGGCTTTTATATATATATATAGACAGTTGCTCACATTACTTTGTTGAAGAATGGCATTAAGATTTAGTTGGAGAATTTTAAATAGAATTCTCTTGTGACTTTTTTGGTACAAGCAGCAGAATTTCATTTGAGCTAGATCAAAGCATACAGAGGATGCATGGATATCTCATGGTACTCAAGAATTGAGCAGTAGTTATATCCAGAACCAGGTGTTACAATATCAACAGACCCTTTCTGGTTCTCTTATTAACTATCCTGGAGGAGTTTGTATCATGTTTCTCCCCTGTAGACAGATTTCTTCTACTTTTTTGGTTTACATGAGAGAACACTACTCATTTAGCTTCCAAGATTACTTGGAACAAGTTCAACCTCCATAAGAGAGATTAAATTTTGCTTTTGCTCCAAATCCTAATTTTTAGAGGCAAACTTGATTAAGGTACTCACTTTCACACTGGTCATTTGTGGACAAAAAATGGGAATCATATGTACAACCATAAATCCTGGGAGCCATTCTTTTCACCTTGTGAATGGGACTATGTGGATGTGAGGAAGGATGCTGCTCACAAAGATGGGCTGAAGGGCAACCCAATGAGTAATGTTGGAAAAGTTGCTTGCATTTTTTTAACTAAATATTTATTATTCAGATTATTACATTTGTTTCTCTTTTTTCCCCTCCATAGCTCCCATCCACTGGCTCCCACCCTTCCCTCTACCCTTATCTCCTTCCCATTGACCTCATCCATAGGTGTATGATTTTTGTCTAGTCTCTCCCTGTACACCCCTCACTCTTTTCCCCCTGAGAATTATCAGTCCACTCCCTATCTGTGGTCCTGATTCTGTTATATTCACGAGTTTATTCTGTTGATCAAATTTTTAATTCATTTAATTTTTAGATTCACTTGATAGATTTGTATTTATTGTTCATAATTTTTTGTCTTTTACCTTTTTCTTCTTCCTCTTCTAAAAGAGTACCTTTCAGCATTTCATATAATACTGGTTTGGAGTTGATGAACTCCTTTAGCTTTTTCTTGTCTGTGAAGCTCTTTATCTGCCTTTCAATTCTGAAAGATAGCTTTGCTGGATAAAGTATTCTTGGTTGTAGGTTCTTGCTATTCATCACGTTGAATATTTCTTGCCACTCCCATCTGGCCTGCATCGTTTCTGTTGAGAAATCAGCTGACAGTCGTATGGGTGCTCCCTTGTAGGTAATGAACTGTTTCTCTCTTGCTGCTTTTAATATTCTCTCTTTGTCTTTTGCTCTTGGTGTTTTAATTATGATGTGTCTTGGTGTAGTCCTCTTTGGATTCCTTTTTTTATGGGGTTCTGTGTGCTTCCTGGACTTGTAAATCTAGTTCTTTTACCAGATGTGGGAAGTTTTCAGTCATTATTTCTTTAAATCGGTTTTCAGTATCTTGCTCTCTCTCTTCTTCTGGCACCCCCACAAAATTCTGATGTTGGTATGCTTGAAGCTGTCCCAGAGGCTCCTTACATTATCTTCACATTTTTGGATTCTTTTCTCTTCTTGCTTTTCCAGTTGAGTGTTTTCTGATTCTTTATATTTCAAATTTTTGACTTGATTCTTGCCTTCCTCTAATCTGCTGTTAGGTCTCTGTATAATATTTTTATTTCAGTCAGTGTATGTTTAATTTCTAGTTGGTCCTTTTCCATCTCTAGTTGGTCCTTTTCCATCTCTAGTTGGTTCTTTTTCATCTCCAGTTGATTCTTTTTCATCTCCTCTTGGGTCTTGCTAACTTTATCCATCTTTTCTAGGATATTCTTGAAAAACCTTATGACCATGGTTTTGAACTCTATAGCCAGTCGTTTGTTTTCCTCCATTTCTTTTGTTTGTGATCTCTTCCTCTGTCTTGGCATTTTCACTATGCCGGGAGAACATCTGTTTTGGATTCAGCCTTATGATACAAGACTTGCAAAACTTCAAAAACCTCTCTGTTAAGCTTTGGAGGGGTGGAGTCTCAGGGCTTAATGGTTCCAGTTGGCCTCGCCCACCACGGCCCCTGAGTCTCACATGACTGAGTAATCGCTGGAGCACTCAGGGACCCCAGGGTTTTGCCCGAAACTGGAGTTTAGTGGAGTTAGAAGTGCTGCAGTTAGAAATGGCCCACTTGTGAAAGCCAGTGGCACAATCAGCAGTTGGTCTGCGCACAGTGATGTGCGCGCCACCCGACTTCTGCTCTTTTGCTACTCCCCTAAATTTCCATGTACTTCTCCCTTTTCACAGTCCAAACTCCCCCCATATTAGTTTCGGTTGGACCTGGGGTTTAGTGTCATAGAATAAGGGGTTCAATGCCGTTGGGAGTCTCTGTCTCCCTCCCGCCAGAGGAAGCCTGCCAGGTATTCTGGCACCCTCTCTCTGCACGTGCATGTCTCCATACCTCAGCTTTTTGCAGCTCCTCTGGGTCTCTGTGAGCCCCTCTCTTTCCTTCTAGTTGTAGAATTTCCACTCAGCCAGCTTTCCTGTGGTTCTGGATGATGTCCGTTCTGTCTTTCATTTGTAGTTTAGAAATTGTTGTGCAGGCAGCAGTGTAGATGTTTACCTATGCTGCCATCTTGGAATCTCCACCAATTGCTTGCATTTAAGTGTTAATTTTTTTTTCTTAAAGAAAATTAGGATATTCCTTATTTATATTTTATGTACTTGAAAGAATGGATTTCTAATGTAGATTTTATTAGGCGTTGCAACAGGCTGAGAGAGATGAATTAAAAGAAAGAAAATGTACAATGCTGCTTTTCATATCATGCTTATTATACAATTCATGTAAGATATTGTTAAAATTTTGTGCAGGTTTTAACTTTCCTTATTAGGAAAAAATATTCAAAAATGTTTTGATACTCTCATTAAAGGTAGGAAATTTTCTATTCAGTTCCCTGTATAAACAATTATTGGTTACCTAGACAGAATATAAAAATGCTTAAGCTAGTCTTTGGCCTGAAGGCTCATTATAAAGATTAACATAAAAAATACCACGTGGTGTTAAATACAGTGGTAGAAGTATGTGCTAAGGGTAATGGTGTCACAAAAGATGGGAAAATGTAATGATTTTCTGTGGATCAGGGGAAGCCACAGAGAATGAAAAATAATTCTGACTCCAAAAAGAAAATATACTTTAGGCAAAAGAAATATGATTATAGGAATGGATCTATGAGACAACAAAGTATGTGAAGAGACCTCAGACAAGATTCTGAGTCTAAAGAGATGGAAGTAGTTTGTAGTTTATAAATAGTAATTCTTCTCTCCCTCTTTTCCTCCCTTTCTTTCTCTCTCCCTCCCTCCCTCCTTTCCTTCCCTTTACCTTAGCTAGATTAGTGTTATTTCCTCTATATTTTGCAGGCTGACATTATTTGGATCCTTCAATGCTGCTCAGCTGTAACACCATATTTCTCTAGTTTACTCTCTTCTGCTCTCTTAGAAAACTATTTTATTACTTTTTTTTAAACTTTATACATTTTCTCCTTAATCTTGACCCTTAGGTAAAGATCTTACTTTGTCTGTTACTAAGAAAATAGAAGCATTCTGAAGCAAACATCTCGAGTTTCTATTTTATATGCCTCTCTATGCACATCTGTACACATAGGCTCTGTGTCCTCTGTTACTATTATAGATAAACTGTTCATTCTCCTTTCTAAGGCTAATCTCTTCTCTCGCCCTTCAGTTTGTATCTCTTTCCATTTACTTACTACATCACTTGAGGAATATTTTTCTTCTTCCTTTACCAGATGAATCTAAGTAGCACAGAGATGGGATTAATTTTTTTCTTTTTCTCTTACCTAAAAAAACAAACAAAAAAGACCTCTCATTATCCCACTTCTTGTTTTGCCATTGTATTATTTTCACATTTCCCTTTAGAATAACACTACTGGAGATAGTTGTCTATAGTTGTAGTCTCTGATGGCTGTTGTCCTTTTCTTTCTTGAACCCACTCCAATTTTGCTTTTACTCTCATCAGTTCACCCAAACTGTGTTGCTAAATCCAAGAGTAATTTCTCAATGCTCATTTTTCTTGACTTATTTGGACAGTTGATATAGTTGATCACTTTCTTGTCCTTGAGACCACTTTTGTCTCATTTGTTTCAGACTTTCTTTTAAGCTGTGTCTCATGTGCTGTTAAACTCATCCTAATTGCAACTACTGTCTTTTAAAATTTTTCTAGAATTTCTCTACTTTCTTTTTTATTCTTTGAAATTTCTAACAGTACTAATAACAACTATTTCAAAATATGTTTTCTAATTTCAATATTTGGATTTCCATAGGTGTTTTCTGTGTTGGATTCTCCTCCCCTTCTTTAGTTTGTGGTTAGTTTCTCTCTTTTTTTCTTCCTTATTAAAAATTAACTGCTGGCACTTGTACTAGATTGTTAGGGTTGTCAGAACAAACTACCCCGGACTGGGTAGCTTAAATCCAATAGAATATATGTTCCTACAGTTTTGGAGGCTAGAAGTCTAAAGTCAAGGTGGAATTAGGCTTGGTTTTTCCTGAGACCTCTCTCCTTGGCACTGAGACAGCTTTCTCACTGTGTCCTCACATGGTCTTTTTGCTCTGTGCATCCCTGGTGTCTCACTGCCCTGAAAGGTGGTCTTATTTTAACTTGATTACCTTTTTAAAAGCCTTGTCTCCAAATATAGTCACATTCTGAGACACTGGGAGTTAGGCTTTAAGCATATGAATTTGGGAGGCATGTACAATTTCACCATAACAGCACTGTTTATGAAGAATTGTAGAGATAAATTGAGGCTGTCTTTATTCAGAGAGAATTTAATTTTTCTTCTGAGAAACAGAGTAGGGGCAGATCTTTCATTCAGTTAAGAATTGAGCTTTACCTTTACTTCTGAGATATATGCTTTCAGAGCTTACTTGAAAAGTTTAACTGTTTTTCAGGACCCCTTCTTCCTTGTGAGGGCCTGAATTTCAATAATTTTTACTCTGAACCCTTAGCTTTAGTTTTTTTTTTTTAAAATATATATGTTTTTATTGATTTTAGAGAGAGGAAGGAGAGACAGAAACATAGATGAGAGAGAAACATCTACTGGCTGCCTCATTGAGTTTGCCTCTGCCCCACTTGTGTGTTTCTGCAGCTGAAATGAGCCAGGGTAGAGATAGGCACACTCTACTGAAGAAAGAAGAGTCAGTCAAGCACAACTTCAGCTGTTATTGTTGAGAGTGGGGAGACCAGGGATCAGACAGCCAGGAAGGGACTAGGGACATGGGAGAGATTGGAGGTCTGAGGAGCTTAGAATCCTGGCTTCCCACAGTCTTTTATTGGAGGACCACAACTTCATGATAGCTCTATAAAAATGTAATAGAAAAATATCTTGATTAATAGATACATTTGGCAAATTTGAAAAAAATTGGAATTTTAAAAATTGAGCATTAGACAAAGTAGCTTTTTGCAATTGTTGCTATTAAGGTTCAGAATACTATAATATAGACTCAAAGATATGAAGACTTAAACAAAACTGAAATGGAATCTCTTTCTTTACCACTCTGAGCCCAATATTAATAGAGCAGCTCCTTGATATTGGACTTAGGCTCTGCCATCCCAAGGTATTGGCCTTGTTCAAAGAACATGTAAATCACAGTCACTACATCCACATCACAACCAGTGGGAAGACAGAACAGGACAAAGGAGGGCATTTTTCTGTACATCCCACTGACCAGTAAAACAGAGTGTCTTAAGTTAAGATCCCAGGAAAATACATTCTGAAAGGGAATTTATTGGGCAGTACACTGATGTATCCCTGTAGGAAAGTGAAGGGAAGGGAACTGGGCAGTGGAAAGAGTTGAACTGTTACCATTCAGTCTTCCCAGGAGATCTGGATCAGGGGTGGCACTTCATACTTGTCTCACTTTGAAACAAGGGGGCCTTTGTATTCCACCTTTTTTTATTGACTAATCATGTAATTTTAGCTGCCCTGGGCAAAAAAGTTCATTTTAGCCAAGGACAATTTCCCAGAATTCAGCTGGCATCCAGTGCCTCAGTTTTGAGGTGGGGATCTGAATAGCACACAGTACAGAGCAGTACACAGTATTATGACTCAGTCGTGGAATGGTGTTGCAATACTATGGAGAATGATAAAGGCATTTTGTGTGTGTGTGTGTGTGTGTGTGTGTGTGTGTGTGTGTTTCTGTCTGTTGATGTCAATGAAAGTTTTTATAGAAGAGATGATGCTTAGAATGCTCTGCAAGATGGAGCTTTATCAGGTAGAACAGAAGAAATGGTATTCCAGGCAGACAGAATTCCATAAGCAAAGCCAGGTTCTTTCAAGGAAATGTATGACTCTTATAAATGTGTGCCTGGGAATATAGGATCCAGGAAGAGGGGAGGAAGAGGAGGATGGTGAGGTGATGAGAAAGGAGCAGAAGCAGTAGGGCCTAGATTTGGTGCATTTGTAGCATGCTCACTAATTTTTATTTTATTCCAGTAGCAATGCAGGCTTTTAAGCAAAGGAGGGTCTTGATGAGATCTGGCTTTTTAGAAAGATTATCCAAGCTGCTGGGTGGATTGAAAAGCAGCAAAACTAGAGGTAAAGAATTGTTAGACACAATTGCAGTTGCCTGTGTTTTATTCTTCTCTAGACTTTAAACATCTTGAAGGCAGGGCCCATGAATAAATAAGTAAATAAATGATTTTATCTACATAAATATGTGTAATTCTATATTATAGACTTCATGATTTTATTATGTATAAATATGCCTGATTATATAAAATATATGATTATATATATGAAATATGTATGATTATGTATTCATATATGAGTATATGTATATATAATTATACAGACTTTAAAAATACATATCCTTTCTTAAGGTACATATCCTCCTTGGTGCTTGTGAAATAGATTCATTATTTTGTATGCTTGAAAGTAGTAAAGCTGTAATTCAGAGCATGTCTGAATGCTCCAGGTCAGTGGTTGGCAAACTCATTAGTCAACAGAGCCAAATATCTACAGTACAACGATTGAAATTTCTTTTGAGAGCCAAATTTTTTAAACTTAAACTTCTTCTAACGCCAATTCTTCAAAATAGACTTGGGCAGGCCATGGTATTCTGTGGAAGAGCCACACTCAAGGGGCCAAAGAGCCGCATGTAGCTTGAGAGCCACAGTTAGCTGACCATGGCTCCAGGTGATTGAATGAAGGGGAGAGAGTGACAATGCAGAACAGGAGGATAACTGCAGAAAAAATTTGGGGACAATTCCTGTGTTTTCAATCTCCCAATTATAAAATTATCACACAGGGAATTGATAGCAACTCAGAAGGTTGCTTTGTGTAGTCATCTTCCTACACCCAAAAGTGTCCCAGTAACTGAGTGAGGGTTAAGGGCTTGAGGGTGAGAGAGGACTGCTCTGCTTTTTACTCCTTCCTCTTACATTGGCTATCACCCAAGCCTCTTCACAGATGTAACTGTGGTGTAGTATTTTTTCAGCCTTTATCATACTTGAATATGACCACATTTTCCTCAATCCTGTATTTTAATTTTATAGTTTTTCCCCTTCGGTCTACCTATTTTAATACCGTAAGTCTTCTTGTATGACTAACTAGGTTTTACAGGCCTGTAGGGATGATATATATATATATATACTTTTGTTTGCTTTCATTGGAACTTTTTTGTGAAAATATTTTGTTACTAGGAATCTTTATAAATCTTTGGGGCTAAGGGATTTCTTATTAACAGTGGGCATCATTCTTAGTCTCTCATCTCCCATATAGAAGTAAATAGAACAATTCTTTTTGTTGGCTCCTTACCCAGTAGATGGAATTATCATGAGATTTCTTGAACAACAGGAAAGAATTGGCAATGAAGAATGCAATATTTTTCTACTTGAAAAGCTTTCAGGCTGTGACTTACCCTAACCCCAGCGTAGACATTTGATAGGCAGGCATTGAATATTTAAAAAACAAATCAATAATTTGAAGAATTTATTTAAGAAAACTTGCTATTTTAGATCAGCAAAGGCAGTGTCTTCTGACAACTCTAGTTGTTATTTCTGACTACACATAAGTCTATCTGGACAAATTATGAACTCATAGACAATAGAAACCAGTTTACACAGGTAAAACCTTTTAAGGTTTTAATTGACTACTTTGATCTTGAATTTTTTTTAATGTAGGTAATCATATAATTTACAAATAACATTTTTTTATTTTCAATATTCACTTCTTATTCTTTTCCTCTAATTGCATTGGTTAGGTCATCTAAGAGCAGCAATTTTCAAACGGTGTGCTGAGGCACACTAGTGCACCATAAGAATTTCAAAATATGTAATACTTGACTATTTAGTCAGGGCCACTGCCATCTTTTCCCTTGGATTGTCAAATAAAAAAGATGACAGCAGTTAACACAATAGCTCTCAATGAATCAAAATTATATCTATTTTTTGTCAGCAAAAAATATGCTGCAGAATTTTAGTAATTAGTTTATGTGTGTCATGAGATGAAAAAGGTTGAAAATCACATATCTAAAGTAATGGTGAGTAGTAGCTGTCAGAGTAGGAATCCTTATTTGTTAATATTTTAAAAATATATATTTTTATTGATTTTTATAGAGAGAGAAAGGCGGAGGGAGAGAAGCATTGGATCCTGCTGCCTTCGGCATGCTCCCACGAGGGATCAAGTCCACAACCCAGGCATGTGCCCAGACCAGGAACTAAACCAATGACCTTTTGGTGCATGGGATGATGCACAACCAGTTGAGCCACACCAGCCATATTTGTTAGTAATTTAGTGCCGATGCCTTTGGTGCTGTAGAGCAGCCTTTCTAAACTGTGTGTGGAAATGCTCTCAAATGGGAGAACAAAGGTTGCATAGTCAAAGAAGCTTGGGAAGCAGCATATTAAATGCCCTTCCGGAGGAGTTACAGAACAAACTCATTGGCACAGTAAAGCCCCTGAGAAATCCACCAATATAAAAGAAACCTGATTAATTTGCTTAACAGCTAAATAAACAAATTTATTTGTTCTGGGAAAGGTTATTTTTTTAAAAAAATACTTGTGGACAATTCTTCCCTTAATGCCAGGACTGCTGCTCAACATTCTGTTCATGTAGAGACACTATGTTCTCTGGCATTTATTTGGAGATAACAAATATTTTTGGAAAATAACGCAAAATATAGAATTGATAAAAGTCTAAAATCTAGGAGAATCCAAGATGGCGGCATAGGTAAACACTTACACTGCTGCCTTGCACGACAATTTCAAAACTACAACTAAAAGACAGAACGGACATCATCCAGAACCATAGAAAAGCTGACTGAGTGGAAATTCTACAACTAGAAGGAAAGAGGGGGGCTCACAGAGACTCAGAGGAGCTGCAAAAAGCTGAGGTATGGAGATGCTGCATGGAAAGAGCGGGTGCCAGAGTACGTGGCTGGCTTTCTCTGGTGGGAGGGAGACAGAGACTCTCAACGACATTGAACCCCTTATCCTACGACACTAAACCCCAGATCCAGCCAAAACTCATACTGGGGGAGTTTGGAATGTGAAAAGGGAGAAGTGCATTGAAATTTAGGGGAGTCGTAAAAGATCAGAAGCTGGTGGCGCTTATGGCACTGCGCGCAGAAGACCGACTGCTGATTGTGCAGTTGGCTTTCATGAGTGGACGGGAGACAGACCCTCCCAACTGCATCACTTCTAACTCCACTAAACCCTGGTTTTGGGTGAAACCCTGGGGACCCAGACTCATATGGTCCCAGAGTGCAGGGGAGCCAGAAAGGCAGCAGTCTAGAGGCACTGCGAGAGAAAGCGTGCGTGTACACAGGGACCACTCCAGCGATTTACCCAGTCACGTGAGACTCAGGGGCCATGGTGGGTGGGGCCAACTGGAAAGCAAGGTGGTCCCTTAAGCCCTGAGACTCCACCTATCCCAAGCTCAACAGTGAGGCTTCTGCAGTTTTGCAAGTCTGGTATCATAAGGCTGAATCCAACAAAGAAGTTCTCCTGGCATAGTGAAAATGCCAAGATAGAGAAGGAATCACAAACAAAAGTAATGGAGGAAAACAAATGACTGGATATAGAGTTCAAAACCATGCTTATTAGGTTTTTCAAGAATATCCTAGAAAAGTTGGATAAAGTTAGCGAGACCCAAGAGATGAAAAAGAACCAACTGGAGATGGAAAAGGACCAACTAGAGATGGAAAAGGACCAACTAGAAATTAAACATACACTGACTGAAATAAAAAATATTATACAGAATCCTAACAGCAGACTAGAGAAAGGAAAGAATCAAGTCAAAAATTTGAAATATAAAGAATCAGAAAACACTCAACTGGAAAAGCAAGAAGAGAAAAGAATCCAAAAATGTGAAGATAATGTAAGGAGCCTCTGGGACAGCTTCAAGTGCACCAACATCAGAATTGTGGGGGTGCCAGAAGAAGAGGGAGAGCAAGATACTGAAAACCTATTTAAAGAAATAATGACTGAAAACTTCCCACATCTGGTAAAAGAACTAGACTTACAAGTCCAGGAAGCACACAGAACCCCATAAAAAAGGAATCCAAAGAGGACTACACCAAGACACATCATAATTAAAACACCAAGAGCAAAAGACAAAGAGAGAATATTAAAAGCAGCAAGAGAGAAACAGTTCATTACCTACAAGGGAGCACCCATACGACTGTCAGCTGATTTCTCAACAGAAACGATGCAGGCCAGATGGGAGTGGCAAGAAATATTCAACGTGATGAATAGCAAGAACCAAGAATACTTTATCCAGCAAAGCTATCTTTCAGAATTGAAGGGCAGATAAAGAGCTGAAATCCTGAAAGGTACTCTTTTAGAAGAGGAAGAAGAAAAAGGTAAAAGATAAATAATTATGAACAACAAATACAAATCTATCAACAAGTGAATCTAAAAATTAAGTGAATTAAAAAATTTGATCAACAGAATAAACTGGTGAATATAATAGAATCAGGAGCACAGAAAGGGAGTGGACTGATAATTCTCAGGGTGAAAGGAGTGAGGGGTGTACAGGGAGAGACTGGACAAAAATCATACACCTATGGATGAGATCAATGGGAGGGAGGTAAGGGTAGAGGGAAGGGTGAAAGCTGGGTCGAGGGGAGCTGTGGAGGGGAAAAAAGAGAAACAAATGTAATAATCTGAATAATAAAGATTTAATTTAAAAAAAGGCTAAAATCTAAATCAAGATAGAACAATACAATTGCTATATTCTATTAGCAGTATATGCTACAATATAACAATTAATTATTTTAATTAAAAATAAATATTAAAGATATAAATATATACAAGTATATATTTATATTATGTAATTATATATACTATTTGCATATATAATAATACATTGTTATTTATTATGTAATATACATATGTGAGAGGGCCTGATGCACAAAATTCGTGCAAGAATAGGTCTTTGCAGCTCTGGCTACCTCAGCTGCACTCATAGCCCCATCTTTGTCCAGAAAGTCATCTGGAAGGTCATCTAGACCACATGTTCGGTTGATTTGCATATTATGTTTTTATTATAGATAATGCAATATTTTATATATTTTGCATTACATATCATACACTGTACATAATATATATTACATACAATAAAATATGTAACGTGTAAGTTTATTAAAATATATATTTCATGCACCATTTATGCCCAATGCACAAAATTTGTGCATGGGGGGTGAGTGTCCCTCAGCCTAGCTGGCACCTTCTCCAATCTGGGAGCCATTGAGGGATGTCTGAATGCCCATTTATCAGGCCTACATGGGCAGTTAGACATCCCTCTCACAATCCAAGACTGCTGGCTCCCAATTACTCACCTGCCTGCCTTCCTGATTGCCTCTAATTGCTTCTGCCTGCCAGCCTGATCACCCCCTAACCACTCCCCTGCCAGTCTGATTGATGCCTAACTGCTCCCCTGTCAACCTGTTTGCCCCTACCTGCTCTCCCATGCAGGCCTGGGTCCCCCGCAACTGCCCTA
The DNA here is from genome assembly GCA_011751065.1 of Lasiurus cinereus. Classification (NCBI taxonomy): domain Eukaryota; kingdom Metazoa; phylum Chordata; class Mammalia; order Chiroptera; family Vespertilionidae; genus Lasiurus; species Lasiurus cinereus. The sequence continues at coordinate 42,343,535 of JAAGEH010000030.1, forward strand.
TCCTGCAGGCTTGATCACTCTGAACTGCCCTCCCTTGCAGGCCTGGTCTCTCCCAACTGCCCTCCCCTGCTGGCCTGATTGCCACAACTGCCCTCCCCTGCTGGTCATCTTGTGGTGGCCATCTTGTGTCCACATGGGGGCAGGATCTTTGACCACATAAGGGCAGCCATCTTGTGTGTTGGAATGATGGAAAATTTATATATTACTCTTTTATTAGGTAAAATAGAGGCCTGGTGCATGGGAGGGGGCCAGCTGGTTTGCCCTGAAGGGTGTCCTGGATCAGGGTGGGTGTTCCCTTGGGACATGGGATGGCCTGGGAGAGAGGCCTGTGGAGGTTTGCCCCCCCCCACCCCCCCAGAAACCCAAGTGGAAGCCCTGGTATCTGGGATTTAGTTATCTTCTATAATGGAAACTTTGTAGCCTGGAACAGAGCCAAGCCTCCTGCTTGCTCTGTGGCTGCCACCATTTTTGTTGGGATTTATTTATCTTGTATAATTGAAACTTTGTAGTCTTGATTGTAGGCCTGGGCCCACTGGGTGTGCAGAAAGCTGTGCTTCCTCCATTGCCAGGGGCAACACAAGCCTCCTGCTCTCTCCAGCTCTGAGGCTGCTGCCACTTTTATTGGGATTTATATATCTTCTATAATTGAAACTTTGTAGCTTTGTGTGGAGGCCTGGGCCTGGCAGGGTGTACAGAAGGCTTGGCTTTCTCCATCGTTGGGGGCAACTCAAGCCTCCTGCTCTTTCCAGCTTGTGGCTGCCACCATTTTTGTTGGAATTTATTTATCTTCTATAATTGAAACTTTGTAGTCTTGAGTAGAGGCCTAAGCCTACCAGAGTGTGTAGAAAGCTTGGTTTCCTCCATTGCCAGGGAAACTCAAGCCTTCTGCTCACTCTGTGGCCACAGCCATCTTGGTTGAGGTTAATTTGCATACTTGTTCCTGATTGGCATGGCTTGTGGGTGTAGCTGAGTGCTGATTAATTAGCATATCACTTTTATTAGATAGGATATTATGATTATTTACATATATTAACAAAGTATATATAATTATATATAATATTAATATATATTGTTAGTGGAATATAGCAATTGTATTATTCTAACTTATTTAGAATCTTAGCAATTCTATATTTTGGATTATTTTCCAAAAATATTTGTTATCTCCAAATAAGTGAAAAAGAACATGGCACTGTTAGTATTAGTAATAATATATTACCAATTGTTGGTGGAGTTGAATGCACACGGTATATTACTTAGAATATTTATATGTACATATTAATTTCTAGAGGATTTTCTAGTAGTAAATCATTCACAGAACATTTGGGAAGCAATGCGGTATAAAAACCAAGCACAACTTTAGGAATTTGGCTAAAGGTAACTCAAGAAAAAGTCCTTTGATAGAATTAAAAGGTCTGGAAAAACATTAGAGCAATGCAAGAAAGATTGTAAAATTTTATAAATTTATTTAATAAAGAAATTTTATGTTATGATTACTGAAACAACCTATTCCTGAGAGAAATTCTTCTCAATAACATAGGAATGGAATAAAATAGTCAATGATAACCTCTTGCAATCCAAATTGAAATGTCAAGACATAAGAATCATTGTTCTCTTAACAACAAATACTACATAGTATTTTATATCCACATTTCTTGAAAGGTGCATGTAGATAGTCCAAGATATATGATTTTGAAATAATCAGACGATAAAAGAGAAAAATGCGTAAGGAGTGTTATAAGATAGTTTTAAAATCACCTGGAAAATAAGTGATATTTGAGCATTTTAAAATCGATATGTAATAGCCTTGCAAATATCTCTTTCCATTGTACCACATAGAAATATCATCAAATATTAACTATATTACATGCAAGCATCAGTGGATTGTTCACCATTTTACCAATAAAGACCCCCAAGTGGCTCAGCTAGTTGAGAAGAAAGTAAAGTCTTATTGTTGGTGCTTACTATTGTATTAAGTACATAGGAAGTTATGAGTGCTATTTTTTATGAATTAATAACATTTCAATCTCAAATTATAAATACTTGTTTTTAACCACCAAATCTTTTTTTTTGTTTTAGTATTTAAAATTACTTCAGCTTTAGATACACATCTCTGAATCTATTGTCTGATTTAACTTTTGAACATTAAACAAATGAAGTACCCAAATCTGTATTTTATCTTGTGTCATGTAGCTTGCTATACTAAGAATGGGATTAAGAATTAGGGTGACTTGGGTTCAAATCCCAACTCTGGCATTTAATAGCTGTGTTGTGACCTTGGGCAAATTACTCTCTCTAATCCTGAGTTTCTTCATCTGCAAAATGAGAGTAGTAAGATTATCTATTTCATAAATTTGGTGAGAGAAAAAGAGGTAATGAAAATGAGTGTAAAACAACACTATTTGAAAGATATTTTTATAAATTTCCTCCTTCTCACCCCCATTCCCTCTTAAACCAACTCTAATCTGGCTTCTAGTCCCAGACCTCATTGAAATTTCTTTTTTAACTTCACTATTGACCTCCATGTTATATTTATGCTGATTTTCTTTGTTTCTTTTGTGATCAATATATTAATGCCTTCCTTTTTAATTTACCTTTATTTATCCCTATGTTATTTCTACTATTACTTATAGTTTAAAATACTGTGTACATGCCAATAGTCTCCAAACATAATATCTCTTTATCAGGCCTCACCTTTGTCCTATAGACTTGGATGTACAGCTGGTATTTTTATTTTAGTGTCTCTTCAAAGTCCAAAGCAGAACTCTTGATATTCTTATACCCAGGTCTACAATCTGTATTCCCTATCCCAATGAATGGCACCTTACTATCTGCCCAGTTATAAAATCTGGAAATTTGAGGATTAACCCTTTCCTTTTCTTTGTATTCACCTCTTCTGTAGTCTTATTAGTACCATTTTTGAAATATGTTTTCTATCTATCTATTCTTTTCTATCTCTATGCCATCACTATAGTCTATTTTCTCTCATCTGCATTTCTGCAGTGCTCAAATATCAGTAGATCCATTTTGGGGGCTGCATCTTTTCAAAATGCCAGTTTATAATGACCCTTTCTCTCTTTATTTTTTTAAAATATATTTTATTGATTTTCTACAGAGAGGAAAGGAGAGGGATAGAGAGTTAGAAACATGGATGAGAGAGAATCAATCAGCTGCCTTCTGCACGCCCCCTACTGGGGATGTGCCCGTAACCAAGGTACATGCCCTTGATGGGAATCGAACCTGGGACCTTTCAGTCCGCAGACCGATGTTCTATGCACTGAGCCAAACCAGTTTCGGCCCTTTTTCTCTTTAATCACTTAGATAAAATGAAGCCAATAGTCTTTATAAATAAAATTAATAATACAATGTTTGTTTTAATTTGGTTGCAAATGTTATATTTGTGATAATAAAGATGTTATCAAAATGTAAAAAAATATTTTAAAGGAACTTGTGGATTACTTCTGTTTGGGCAGGCCATCCCCTAAATGCCTGATTTCTTTCCATAGACTACAACATGGCACTGGCTGGCTCCATAACAGTTTTTGTATATATGTGGTGTGTGTGTGTGTGTGTGTGTGTGTGTGTGTGTGTTTAAAAACTTATTCCTAGGACAGCCTGAGGCAACAAGAAACCCATATTGATCAGATTGCTGCTTTTGCACCAGCTAAGACTCTCCAGATCAAATCTTATCCTGACCACATGAAACAAGATCAGTCTTTTTGGAAAACTCATGACTCAGAATAGCACTTCTCCTCCAACTGTATGGGCTGCCACAGGCCTGCACTGACTGCTCTCCTTCCTTGCCCACTGGTTCTAGAGACACAGGAGGTGGCAGTAAGGATGATTTTTGGTTTTCTACTCTCTTGGGAGTCTGCACTTTGTGTAAAGTCTGGTGCAACTAGAGGAATAAAAGTGCTCTTTGTTCCATCTTTAGAATTAGAAAATTATCTATAATCAAATGAGCATATATTTTAACTAGTTTCTATGATTCCTGTTTTTCTCCTGCCAACCCATTTAAAAATTTTTAGAATATTTTTTTATTGATTTAGAGGAGAAGAAGAAGAATGAGGAGGAGGAGGAGGAAGAAAGAGAAAGAGAGAGAGAGAGAGAGAGAGAGAGAGAGAGAGAGAGAGAGAGAGA
>JAAGEH010000030.1:42347681-42450304 GCA_011751065.1 Lasiurus cinereus
GAGAGAGAGAGAGAGAGAGAGAGAGAGAGAGAGAGAGAGAGAGAGAGGGAGAGAGGGAGAAACATCAATAATGAGAAAGAACCATTGATCGGCTAGCTCTTGCACACACCCTTGCAGCTGGGCATGTGCCCTGACCAGGAATTGAACTGTGACATCCTGGTTCATAGGTTGATGCTTAACCACTGAGGCATAGCAACTGGGCCTGCCAGAATTTTCATACAGTGGCCAGAATCTCAGTTTTAATAAACTTTAAAATTAATATAGACACACTGAAGAACACACAAGTCCTCAGAATACATATTGATAAATTATTACAAAGTAATCACTACCCATTTCAAGAAGTAGAATATACCTTTGGAAAGATATTAGAAAGAGAACAAAAAGTTGGGATCCGAAGACCTAGGTTTGAGACCTGACTTTGTAACTCAATTTTCAACTTTTCTCATAGTATAGCACAAGGCAAAATTATTTATTTAATATATATTTATTTATTATATAGTATATAGAATTTAGTACATAGTATTTAACATTCAATATGGTATTTTAGTATAGTATTGTTGTCAGAGTTATAAGACACTTTTACTTTCTTAAACTTCAATTCTTAGGACTTTGACCTCCTGGTAGCATTTGTCAGAGTTGATGACTTTTTTGTCCTTTATACTTTCTTTACCTTTTTGACCCCAGTATATCCTACTTGCTTGGCTTGCCTTCTGCCTGTCTGCTGCTTCTTAGTCTTTTCTGCTGTGCTTTCTTCATCAACCTGAACTCAATGTAAGAGCCCCTACTCTTCTTTCCTCTATCTAGATTTACTCCTTTGATGATCTCCTTCAGTCTAAGAGTTTTAAATATCATCTATAGGTGGACAATTCCTAACTTTATAACTCCAACTTTATTTCCAGGCTTATGTATACAACTGCCTGATCAACACTTCTACTAAATTTCTAACATGCCTCTAAGACTTACCATATCTGCAACTGAATTCCTGTCTTCCTCACCAAATCTTCTCTACCCCTCACCTTACCCTTCTTAGCTAAGATAAACTTTGACTCTTCTCTTTCTTTCTTCTCTTATTGTCTTTACCTTCAAAATATGTTCAACCACTTTTCATATTTCCACAACCTGGTCCAAGCATCCATTATATCCTTTATGGACTAATATAGTGTCTGACAATGATTACTTTTCATCACTTGCATCACTTACTTTGTACAGGAATTCTTTAAGGTAGATATTGTTATCCATGTTCACTTGCCTTACATGTATCACATAATTTACTATTTACAAAAGACAATAAAGTAGATTTTAAATATCTATTAACAGGTGAGAAAACTGAGGGGCTGGTTTTTAAACCTATGTGTTTGTGACTGTAGTGTCATATTGTGTTTTGTGCATTTCATCATCATATCTTTCACTCATGTGCTAAGAACAGCTTTTGCTCCCTAAAAGAACTGACATTTCCCCTTTCCTTCTGTCTTCGTAACAAACACATGACTATTTCTTCCTTTACTTAATGTCTGTTCAGAAGCTTTGATCCAAAGATGAGGCTCAGATATAATAATTCCATTATGCTGATAAAATATGCATAATATAATAAGCTTCCTTGGTATTGGTATCCTGACCTCTTATTTGTATTTTGCACAATCTTGATTTTTAATTCTAAACTTGCATTTTTCTTTAACCATCTACTTATTAAAACAGTCTCTTTTAAGCCACAGACAGATTTTTTTGTGGAATAAGACAAATGAGTAAATAAATAAAGCCTATATTCATAACTTGATAAATTGCTCTACATGGTAAAGACCTCATATCTGTTAATTGACAGTGACCATTGCTTTAGGTTGTTACTTGATTGTTTATGACTCCCAAACAATCAAGTGACAAAATATACATTTTTGAAAGTTAATGTGGATTATTATCTGGAGTTGTAATTCTTTCCTGGGAGCATGCCAGGTCCAATAAATCATTCAACAACCATTGATTGGCTAGCTAAACATTCTGAATTAGTAACTCCAAATGTATGTATCCTGAGAATTAATCCTTCATATATATTTTATAGTGTATAGACAAAACAGAAAGTTAAAATAAAAATGTAAAGAGAAAACAGAAGGGAAGATCATATTTTAATCTCATCATTTAGGCAATATTCAATTCAGGAGAAAACTAATTTCTTTCAGATGTGGCAGAGGTAAAGGAATTATGCAACACTAGTCTGGATGGCTTGTTTTGATGCATCTAGGTGATAGTGGAATTCTCTATGAATGATTCTTAAAATTGCATATGATACTTTCAAGTTCTGACTTAAATATTTAAACTACTTCTATGATTCTACCTTTTACAGTAGTTTAACTTTATTAACCCAACAGGTACTTACTGAGTTCCTACTCTGCTCCAGGTTTGGGTTTGAGGCACCCGAGAGAACAAAATAGACAAGTTCTGGTTCTCGTGGTAAGCTGAATAATGCCCACCAAAGATTCCCCTCATGATATCTGGAACCTGTGACTATGTTATTTTATGTGGCACAAATGACTTTGCAGATATGATTAAGGTAAAGATCTAGAGAAGATGGAAGATTATCCTGGACTATCCAGGTGAACTCTAAATCTAATGACAAGTGTCTTTACAAGAGGAAGGCAGAGCAAGATTTTCCTTCAGAAGAGGAAAGGGCAATGTGATGATGTAACAAAAATTGGGGTAATATGCTCTGAAGACATGGGAAGGACCCAGGACCCAAGAAATGTGGGTGGCTATGAGAAGATGAAAAAGAGAAAAACAGACTGTCCCCTGAGCCTCTTTGCCTACATGTTGACTTTAGCCCAGTGAAACCAATTTTGCCCCCAAGAACTGTAAGAGAACAAATTTTATGTTGTTTTAAAGCTCCCAAGTCTGTGGCAATTTGTTATAAAGGCCATGGAAAACAAAAGCATTCATGGAGATTTCATTCTGGAGGAGGAGACAGACAGTAAACAATTACAATAAGAAATAAATCATAATAAGTGCTGTGGGAAAAGAAGAAAAGAAGTTCAGGGTAAGAGGGATAGAGAGGGCCTGGTTCATGTAATGGGGGTGGTGAGGCATGTGGGCAGTTTACGGTATAACTAGGATTTGGTGGAATAGATCTCATTGGCTGTGAGATTTGAACAAAGACAGGAAGCTGATGAAGGAGAAAGACAAGTGGATATCTGTGGAAAACTATTCTGGGCTGAGGGAACAATAGTAAAAATGCCCTAAGATAAGAGTCTGCCTGGTTGTCTAATAAAAAAAGGCCGGGTGATTAAATGGAAGGGACAGTAGAAGGTGGACTAGATAGGTGGCTGTAGACTGATCATGCAGGCAGTGCAAAAGCCTACCATCAGGAAGAGAAACCATTTCACAGATTTGCTAGCAGTTATTCTCTACAAGATAATATATATCTGGCCAATTCAGTTAAATCATTTTCTATGGAAATAACTTTTGATAGGGTAAACATAAACTCAGAGACATCTTCTAAATTAGGAATAGAGCACCAAACAGTTTGGAAGAATAATGCCAGTTTACTGATTGTGTGGGTAAGACAAAAGTTTGCCATTGATTTTTTTAAATCTATTTATTTTTTTAAATATATATATATATTTTTTTTACTTTTCAGTTGACATACAATATTATATTAGTTTCAGGGATACTACACAGTGATTAGACATTATATAATCCATTGTAAGGACTCAAGGACAACTGAATTTCAACTGATATCACTGCTTTTTTTATTTTATAAATTTTTGATTGATTGTTTAAGGTCAAACTCACTCAAAATGATAAGCAGCCAACACTCCCATGCACACTGTGGTTGGATACACTGGATTGTCCAGGGACTGGTGGCTGTCTTAGCATATCCTTTTGTGGTTATCTGGGATCATCTTGAGTCCTTGACTGTATTAGTATTTGTCCATGATTTTCACTTGAACTTTGCTTCAGTGAAGATTCAAAACATCAGCATCCAAAGCCAAAGTGAATCTGAAACCACCATGAAGAATAATGAGATTATCCTTGGAAAAGTAAAGAAAATCAACCATTAAAAAACACATTGAAAATTAGTTTTGAATGACGAGACAAGTAGAGATTGGCGAAGGAAATACTGATAGGCTCACTGTTCCTCTAACTCAGCACAAAACGAAAACTGCTTTCCCTAAAAGATGAGCCTTCACAGCTGTGGAAAAAGTACAAAAAGCTGAACTTCTTGGGCATGCAGCCAGTGCAATCTTGAAATTCTGAATAATTTTATCTTTGAATTTGGGATAGGACTTAAAACCTCTGATTCCTTCCTGCACAGTCCCACCTCTCTGGGATGGGCCTCCCTGGGTTGGGTTCTCAGCCACCCATTCCTCAAGTCCTGGATTTCAGCCAGTCTCCCCTCTCCCATTCCACCCCAAAATTGCTGCCATTCTTCCTCTAGGAAGAGGCCTGGCCACAAGCTTGGGTAGGATTGGGGTCAGGCACACACCCTGTGGCATCTCAGCACCAGGCATAGCTGCTGCTCTAGGTAAGACTTGTCTGGGCCAGGGCAGGCCAAGCCTCTCACCCATCCTCATCCAGGTGTTGAAAACATCCTGGCTTAAGATCCTTAGGGGTCACCCATCTACAATTGAGTTGATCAGACCTGGGACTGAATTCCTCCTCTACTGTTCTGTAAGTTAATCCCTTAATCTTTCTGTGCCTTAGTTACCTCATGTGCAAAATGAGGATCATGGTTTTGTCTTTCTATTTTTATAGCATTTTTGTGAAAGTTAATTAAAAAATACACATGTGAAGTGTTTAGCTTGGTCCCAGAGACATAGTTCTCATTAGATGTAAATTCTATATATTTTCATATGCAAGCAGGAACAAAAAAGTGAAAGAGGCAAAGTGTCTTTGCCTAACCCTGTCCTCCTTTTTGCCCCCCTGTGCTGGGAGCCTTGGTGCCTTCAGGCGCTGCATGTGGTCCATTCCTTTCCATGCAACAACTGTTGCTTGTTACTTTCACTCTTGTCAAATACTATGTCTTGTGTCCCTCTAACTCAGCACAAAAAGAAAACTGCTTTCCCTAAAAGATGAGCCTTCACAGCTGTGAAGGCCATATAAAGCAATAGTTTACTGGGTAGATTAAATTTTTTTTAATTGAATCCTAGATAGCTGTATCAAACATTGAAATAGATAAGTCAGGAAGAAAAGTTCCAAAAGAGCAAACGAATGAAGACAAATTGGGAATAAATTGGGGGTTGTTATTAAGAACTAGCACGCCACTCCAGATTTTAAGTTCTTTGAGGGCAGAAACTGGAGCTACATGATATCTGCACTTAAATGTCCTTAGCACAATGCTTGCTTACTTTAAGAGTCCATCAAGTTTGTAGAATAAATAACAAATAGTGATAGGCACCCAGGCTCTGGAAGGAGTGACCAGGAGCAGGGTCCTGTAGAAGGGTAGGTGTGGAGATAGACAGGAGGTTTAAGAGGGTCTTATCCCCCAAATGAAACGAATAGCAGAGTAATTCAGGTTTGTTTTGTATCTCGTTTTCAGCATAGCTTTGTGATCTTGGGCAAATAATTCATGCATTTTGGGGTTGGTTTTCTCATCTCTCTGTACAAAGAGGATAAAAATAACCACCTGGAGTGTTAATGTGTGCATGAAAAGAACCTGGGCAGGAAATCAATGAATATTATCATTCTGTTCTGCCACTTTCCACCCTTTCCCTCCTTCCCCCCTCACAGACTTTCTATTCTGCTCCTGTCATGAAGAGTTAAGAAGAACATTTGCGCTAAGCAGTGCCAATGTTGGCCTTGAATGTTGTGAAAGAGCGTAGATGGATTGTTGCAAAACTTATTGCACTAAAAGAAAAACAACACAGGCATCTGTTTTTCTGGTGCTAGGATTAGTAGCAACAAACTCTCTGTGTAAAGGACAGGACTTGGTGATTTATTAAACCCAGAGGCAATTCGAAAAGTTGGTAAGTGTTCGGGTTTGTGGTGAAACAACACTTGGTTTTGTCCCACGTGTTCACCATTCTAATCAGGCAAGTTACTTAACATTTTGCACTTAGGTTTCCACGTCTGTGGCATGCCTACTTGCATTTATTCATTCATTCATTCATTCATTCATTCATTCATTCCTGAGTACCTCCACAGTATGTGCAGGGTGCAGGAAACACAGTGGTGATGCAGACATACTAGTTAGCATGGTGTATAGAAAACACACTAATGTGTGGGGAGCTAGCCATGAAGCCTGAATAGGAGCCTTGAAGAAAGATTGTTCAAAATAGGGGTGAATGAACGACAACAGGAAGGTTTCAGGAGCTGAGAATGTTAGTGCTGCTGAGGCATAGAGTTGTAGGGGTGAGGAATGAGGGTTAAACCCCAGGGGAGGTATATTTGGGGTGATTAGGAAGAGCCTTGAAAACCATATGAAGGAATTCAGAGTTTATCCTAGGGGGGACAATAGCACTTCCCAAACAATACTTCCCTGTGGGGCCCATTCCAATGGGGCCTACTGAGCATTGTCTTCCTTCCAGACGATTTACAGGGCACATGACTATATTCTTTGGTGAAGAATTCTGTTTAATATTTGTTCAACAGTTTTCCCAAATCTAATTTATATTTTAAAAATTAACCTCTTCTGAACTGGGGCCTCTGAGAATTTCCTTGGGGAAAATGATGAGTAAAGGGAAGCCATTTTATGGTTGTAAGTTGGGGCCCAACATACCCTTATTTGCATTTTATAAAGAAATGATAATTTCTACCGCAAATGATACACCAGGTACTCTTCAAAGCACTGAATTAACTTAATTTCATAAGAAGCCCACAAAGTGCATATTATTCTTTTATGCAGTGTTGAAATGAGAAAACCAAGGCTTAAAAGACTTCAGTAATTTCCTAAGGTTATGAAACCAGTTATAAGTGGAGGATCTTGAATATGAACTTGGCCAGTCTGGTCTTGGAGCTTATACTTAGATCAATCTGACTGCGAGATATATGGAACAGATTTTCCCTCATAGCCCTCAGAAGGAACCAACCCTGTCAATACCTTGTTTTTGAACTTCTAGTCTCCAGACCATAAAAAAAAAATTGTTGTTTAATCCACCCATTTTGTGGTACTTTGCTTCAGCAGTCCTTATACTGGTTAGTAGATACATCGGTGTTTATTTTATATTATAGTTTACAACTTCTAAATGTGTTACATGTTACTTTTTATGTATCAAATGTTTACATAATAAAAATAAAAAAGACAAAAGGAGTTATTCTTTTCATTACTCTAAGACTGGGGCATGTTTCTGCTATTAATCTTTATGGCAAATTCAGGAAAAGTTTTTCTTGACATTTTTATTAAAACTATAAAAATCAACTTCCAAGAGTCCCTTTGATTTTTATATGGTTCTTATTTCAACCTCAGTGTCACATCTCCTGAGCAAAAGTGTCCTATATCTCCTGAATGAGGGTGATTGCCACACACAGCACCTGTCATGGTATGCTATCTTCTTGTGGACAGGCTGACATTTAACACAAGGAATCCTGGACATATAAAATCACATGAAGATTCTGAGCATACATGCATACTCCCAAGTTAAGTGATTTCCTCCAGCCTAGAAGCCATGCAGAGCTGGGGCTGCTATGCTTTGTTCACACAGCTGTACCCCTCTCTCCTAGAAAAAGTGCCTGACACAAAGTAGGTGCTCAAGAAATTTGAAGGCATAAACGAATAGTTTAATGTGAGTGTCCACTTCGCAGAGTAACAATACCAACTACTGCTTTTCAGAAGACTTTATCAGCCTTGCCCCAACATCTACTAACTTCTGATCTGTTTATTTCCCTCATCTGCTGATTAACTAGCTCTCTTCCCTAACCTGAGCATGTGTGTGTGTGTGTGTGTGTGTGTGTGTGTGTGTGTGTGTTTCTTTTAAGGATATTTAGTTGTTTAATTTCCCATATTACTACTAATGGTAACATATTCTTTCTATCTTGAGGAGAAGAGGTGAGAGTGCTTTAATAATCTTTTACTGATATTCAGATTAAATGTATCTTGATAAAGGAATGGATTCTAAAAATGGAACTTCAAGAATACATGCAAAATAAATAGAAATTCTTTAAAAATGGGATTTATCTAGTACTTTGAAAACCAAATCAATGTTTTTAATATATTACATAATGAATGTTATGATTTGACATTGCACAAATAAATATTTTTTCTTTTTTTACCAGTCGATAGAGCCTCTGATGTTAGTAAAGTGTCTCAGCGAGAGATATCAAACTGTTATAACTGGAATGCTGATTGTAATATTGATGAATTCAAACAACATTTGATAAGTGACCAGGCATAGTCCTAGGTGAAGATGGAGAGATGAACAAGATCTCTGCAGTGGGGGAGAGAAAAGTAAACATATAATTGCAATGTAAAATGATTAAGCGCTGTTAATCATTAAAAGAAAAAATAGTGCTCTATGCCAGTGGTCGGCAAACTCATTAGTCAACAGAGCCAAATATCAACAGTACAACGATTAAAATTTCTTTTGAGAGCCAAACTTTTTAAACTTAAACTTCTTCTAATGCCACTTCCTCAAAATAGATTCACCCAGGCCGTGGTATTTTGTGGAAGAGTCACATGCAAGGGGCCAAAGAGCCGCATATGGCTTGCGAGCCGCAGTTTTCGGACCATGGCTCTATGCCATTCAATTTTTTTTTTTTTTACTGTGGTTTATTACACAGTCTTTTCTTTTTTGGATACTAGCCATTTAGATATAATATTTCTCCACTAACCAAAATATTTGATTACTGAAATTGTCTAATTCCCTGACCATACATGAGTAATGATTTATTTTATAAGTTACAATCATATCATTAAAAAAAAACACACGTCAATATCTATCACAGGGGAAAACTGTGCAATTGTTCTTTTCTACAGTTAGTGGCTAATTTATGTTATCTTGCTTAAGCATTTATGATCTCTTTTAATTTCCAGGAATTTAGAGGCCCCTTCTGGTTTTAGAATGAAGAAAAGAGGATTTATTTCCACGTGGCACTGGTTTTTGCCATAGGTGATGGCAATACTGTACTAAAATAAAAAGAGCAAAGGTCAATGATAGATGCCCACAGTGCTTAGCTGGAAAATGAGGCCTAGTTAATAGGTATGGGTCAAAACGATATTAGCAAAAAGAAGTTGTAGAATTAAAATGGCTCAAATTGTAATTTCTAATGAAGTAGTGGGTATTTCTTTACTTGATCATAAAATGATCCCCACAATATTTTCTAGGTTCATATCTCTTAGGGTAAACATATCACTAGGAATTCTTTTTAAATAATTAAAATGTTACTAATTCCTTATCTGCAGCTGCCCTTTAAGAATACCTCACATCCCTTCCTCTTCTCACATTACTTACTAGCTTGAAATGCAGTCCAGCCCTCTCAGTGACAGTGAACCTAAGCAGTGACTGTTTCCATTCACAACATGTGGCTTGAATCCCTGTTTTTAACTCCCTGAGGCTATCAGCCGCAAAGCCCTTCCTCAAATACACCGTCACCATCTCCATCTTTCTACCTGGTTTCTTTACCCTCTTCGAGCTGGATGTGGGATGAGTTCAGTCTGCAAACAAACTGCAAGCTGACTGTCCAATACGCTGCTACCACAGCTGTGTTTGTAAGCTTTCCTCACCTCTCCTGATTCCTATTGTGCAGCCTGAGAGATGGCGCCTTGAGCTTGAAAATGAGTTTGCAACAAAACTTTTCGCCAACTGGTCAGGCTTCGAGAGAGCAGCTCTGATGCTGGGGGAGTGGTGGTGGTGGAGGTGGGGGGCCTGGCATCCCAGCGCGATGCCCTCATCCCCATCTCTCTTTAGTCCATCTCTGGGCTCAGGGAAAAGGGGGCGGAGAGGAGAGAGAAGAGAAAGGGGCGGAGGTCACCCTTGTCCTCCATCCCTCCCAGGCTGCGAGCGCTGCTAGGGGCTGAGGGATCCGAGGAAACGAGCACGACCCACGGGCAGGTTCCGCGCAGGGGGAGCGTACGGCGGGGCCAGCAGCGAGACTTTGCCGGAGACGGAGCTGGGAGCCGAGTGAGAGCGCAGTGCTGCGTCCGGGAACCCGTGGCGATGGCGCACGGAGCGGCGCGCTCTTCTGCTCCGCCGTGAGCCTCCCCTGCCGGAGACGGAGATGCAAGGTAACTACCCCTCCAGCCACTGGATTCCCAAGCGTCGGCCTCCGGGTGCTCCACGCGGCTGAGGTTTAGCTACCCCACCCCCGGACGCCCAGGAGGGCACCTACGCCTGCGTGTGGCAACAAGTTTGGACCAGATGCCCAAGGTGGGGAGACCCAAAGAGAGAAGGGTACTGGGGCGGACCCGTCCCAATTCTCAGCTGCGGCTTGAGGGACAGGTAGACAAGATCTCAATAGAGGGAAAGGGGTAAGAAAGAGATCCATCCCCTTTGTGCCCGTGGTTCCCTGTCCCCCCGACAGACACTGAGTCCGGCACCCTGGCCAGCGCCTGCCTTTGGTGCCCCTAGCCCCTCGGGGTGGGAGGAAAACCGGCCTTTGGCGCCCCCCGAGGGTGGGCGGAAAACCGGCCCGCTGGTATGGGAGTAATTGCCGAAAGTTTCAGCAAGGAAGGAGGTTTGGGAAGGATGTTGCAAACAGACACAGCGGGGCGGAAGGGTAGTAATGTGAGAAAGGCGGGCGGTGAGTAAGATCTGCAGGAGGCGGCGGTCTTTGGGCAGCCTGGGCAGACCCACTCGGGCGGGTCCCGGGGAAGGCTGGTTCAGCATTCCCAGCCTCCGGGAAAGCTGCTCGGGAAAGGCCAGTCGGACTAACTACCTCGGGGCGGGGTGGGTCTGGTCGTGGGTATTGAGGGTCTGTGACTCAGGCCTCAAGTCATTAAGCAAAGAGCGACAACAAATACTTCGCATTGGACGTTGCTACTCCTACGCTGTAGCTTAATCCACAGCATCTGGGCAGATGTGCTGCTAGCACAACTGGCCTCCCTTCCTAGGATCTCTGCACAGGTGGCAGCTGGACCAGAAAGCCTTCCCAGAGACTCACGGCTCTGCCTTCCTTGGGTCGCTGATGCGTGTGGTGAGCTGTTACTTGATCTCAATCAAATAGTTTCAGAACTTAATTGAGGAAAGTCCCACGTAACACCAGTGACCTTGCTGCCTCCTCCCAAGGTTTGGAGAAGCTTGTTTTGTCTGCCTGACAAACAGGTAGTTTATCTAAGCAATAATCTGCAGTTTGGGGACAAAGCCCATTGGGGGAGAAAAAAAAAGGCAGAAACTTTAGAAGGTCATCTAGTTATTGACATAGACTCTTAGGCTTCTTAACACTTTATTGGGTTAACGCTCTTGTTAGTGACTTTGCAAACCCATCAAGGGGTTAATCGAGGGAGTTCAGTTTTGGCAGCTTCTTTTTCCTTGAAAATGAGGCATGGGACCACAGGCAGAGGTGTGCTGCCTCCAGGATGATGCAACTCCGCTTATGACAGGGTAGATGCATCTGATGCCTACCACAAGGTACTGGGGCCCTTCGGACTTAAATGTCAGAGGAGCAGTTCTCAGGGCTTTCATTCCTCTGTCTTTATGCTGCAGATGCCGGGACTACACGCCTGCACTCTTCTCAGAGGGAGATGACTTGAGCAGCCCGCCTTTATCTCCACAACAATGTCCATGAACAGTTCCAAACAGCCAGTGTCACCTGCAGCTGGGCTCCTTTCAAATACAACTTGCCAGACCGGAAACCGGCTCTCTGTCTTTTTTTCCATCATCTTCATGACGGTGGGGATCTTATCAAACAGCCTTGCCATTGCTATACTCATGAAGGCCTATCAGAGATTTAGACAGAAGTCCAAGGCGTCCTTTCTGCTCTTGGCTAGCGGCCTGGTAATCACAGACTTCTTTGGCCACCTCGTCAACGGGACGATAGCAGTATTTGTCTATGCCTCTGACAAAGACTGGATCCGCTTTGACCAATCAAACATTCTGTGCAGTATTTTTGGTATCTCCATGGTCTTTTCTGGTCTGTGCCCACTTTTCCTAGGCAGTGTGATGGCCATTGAGCGATGTATTGGAGTCACCAAACCCATATTTCATTCTACAAAAATTACATCCAAGCACGTGAAAGTGATGCTGAGCGGGGTGTGCCTGTTTGCTGTTTTCATAGCTTTGCTGCCTATCCTTGGGCATCGAGACTATCAGATTCAAGCATCAAGGACCTGGTGTTTCTACAAAACAGAACATATCCAAGACTGGGAAGATAGGTTTTATCTTCTCCTTTTTTCTTTTCTGGGGCTCCTAGCCCTTGGGGTTTCCTTCCTGTGCAATGCCATCACGGGAATTACACTGTTAAGAGTGAAATTTAGAAGTCACCAGCACAGACAAGGCAGGTCTCATCATTTGGAAATGATCATCCAGCTCCTGGCTATCATGTGCGTCTCCTGCATTTGCTGGAGCCCGTTTCTGGTAAGAGACTAAGCCCAACCTTTTGACAAGTGTTGCTTTCTTCTGTGTTTTTTTTTTCCATGTTCAAAACAAGATTTGCTGTCTTTTGCAAAATTATTCGTCTTGATGGGTAAGGCTGTTCAATCTTTTAAACGCTGGGGTTTGTGCCTACTTAAAACTTATGCCAGCACTCTGCGCTGGCTGTGTGAATGGAGTTATTTATGAAACACATGGTCATTTCCCCACAAGCCCTGGGTTGAAAGTAATGTCTTTGCTAAGTAATTCTAACTGTATACTTGCAGTGCAGTTTAAAGTAATTTTAACAGAAGTAACCTGGTTTTAATGTACTGAATATGATTAATTTCTAAAAATGTGGAAAAAAAGACTATCTATAAAATAGAATATTGGAGTGGATTCCAGTAAGTCTTGGTAGAAAATCACACAGACTTAATTTATAGAAAAGGCATATTAGCTACTGGGTTCTTCTAAACACATAATGACCAGCTCTCAGCTTGCCAAGGGTGGTGATCAGTTGAGGTAGTTGGATGATGGTTCAGGTGAACTATACACCTAGATCAGATGAAGAAATTACTAGTTCAAAAAGCCAGTAGTGCAGGGAGAGATATGATTGGCAGGAGAGGGAGGGATTCCTCCCTTATTATTCATTCTTAAAAAAAAAAAAATAGCCCAAAGCTGTGTTTAACAGCTTGATGTTTTTAGAAGTGGAGGTTAAGGCTAAGGAATGGGAAACACATATAAATCACTTATGTTATTTTGCAAGTAGAAGAAAAAAATATTTATGTTTGATAAGTACGACCTTAATGCCCTTCAACATTTTCTTTTAGGATAGAAAGAGTGACAACATGCATGAAAGAAACAAATCCACCTGTACATAGCTACTGATGGCAGCAAAGATTGTTTTCAGTCATTTTTCTGTACCAATGGGGAAACAGGCTAGTATCCAGAGACAGTAATACAGGTGATATTCAGGTAGAGGTGAGGCAAAGGGTAAGACAAAGGTAGACATAACACAAAGGGCATGGTCATACCTTGTAGTTTGAAGGTGTTTGTTACTCATGCAGTTTTCCTAAGGCTCCAACAGGTCCTTTGTCCAAGAACTGTTGCCAGTGGAGTTTAATAATCAATCCCTGATGCACAGAAAAGTGTGTGAGAGTTGCTGACACAGACAGATCCTGTGATACCTAATTTTATTTTACAGAAGGATTTCAACTTTTTTAATATTTTTTATTTCTAGTCATATTATTTTCTCATAAGTTGAATTTAGCCTGTTGAATAGTATACATTTTTTTTTTTAATGATGTTCCTGAATATGTCCTAGGAACCCAGCCAGGGTGAGGCTAAACTGGGTCTACCAGTGGTAAGTCAAAATTTTGAGGCCTGCTTATTGTTCATTTCGGAGGCCTTAAGTGAACCCAAGCCAGGATCTGATCTGTGCTCATGGTCATGGTATAGTTATTTGAAGCCAAGAACAGTTCTGTCAACCCTTGGAATCACTCCAGTGTTCATTCCTGAAGAGTTTAATTTATGCCACTTGACCCAGGAAATTTCCTTAGAATAATGCTTCTTCTTTTTTTTCTTCTTAACTTTGAAATGCAGTAGATTTTCAAAATAAAAAGTGAGTTTGAGTAGAACTGAAATTGATTTGAGGGTTGAAAGGGAATACCAAGAATGTGAGAAAAGAGGTAGTTGAAATTATTTAAAGACTTTTTTTAAAAAAAGAAAGGTCTTAGTTCTGGAGAAAACCTTAAAAAGTGAAATAGTGAACTCAGAGAGAGGGAGACAGATAATATGGACACCTGAGGTAATCATTGATATTTTAGTTTTTATTTGTTCTGAGTCACCTTTAAAATCCTGCTTAGTTCTGGCTCTGATTTTGATAAAGTGGAGTGATAGGTTAACTATTGTAAGGCTATGGAAGGTAGCAAATTTCATTTTTTTTGCCATGGATAGTTTGGTTTTAAGTTTTCCTCTAATGTCTTTTCCTGAATTCTTGGTTTCCTTCACTATTAAAATGGATATTACAATTTAACTCATATTTTGAATATATTTCCTAGTGGAAGCAATTTTATTTTTATGAAACATTTTCTGAGATCAACATTGAATTTAACCATGAATTATTGAGACATATATGACACCAAGGTATCAATACTTGTAAAATGTTTTTTATTATGAAAATTATTTCTGTGTTATACCACAGATAACTCCTTGGTGGATTGATATTTTATTTCAAGCATTCTTTGCATTCCTGGTTTCTCTTGTGCAGACGTGGGTCTTTCTGGCAAGTTCAGGCTAAAGGGCTTGTACATTTAGTGGTCTGGACATAAGTGCCTTGGGCATTAGGTTAAGGCCATTCAGACAGTTCTAAATTGAATCCTAATAAAAACTCAGGCTTGGGAATGCCAAAATAACACCCAATGTGAATAGCTCTCAGTTGAAACATTTCTCCTTTTTTCCTTAAATGCTCAGGAGGAGTTGCATACTTGTTAATGAATGAGCCACCATTCTCCACCCTGTATTTTAAAAGCTTCTTAAGTTTTACAAATACCTCAGAAACCAGATTCCCATAGATGTACTATAATGATAGCTTCTAGGCCAATGCCCTAACTTACACCACTGCCTTCTGTCTTAATGGATAAGTATAATTGTTGGATTTGTAATTTGAATGAATTACACACTCTTCCACCTGTGTTCACTGTCACTTTCAAGCTGGAAACTGGACTGAAGGTACAGGTACATACAGCAAGAGGAGCAAATTTAGATGATAGAATCTGTGTTTAATAAGACTTATTGCATCAAAACTTATCAATAGTAACATCATTTTTAAAGATTTAAATTTGTAGTTGATGATAAAGGGGATACTCTTTTTAATTTTGATGACTGAGTTTCACCAATACAAAGGCAAGATGGTCATGATATTTGTTTGACTTCTCTGTGTGTGTGTGTGTGTGTGAGTTTTTAGTAGGCTTTATTTTTCTTGATTAGTTTAAGGTTTACTGTAAAATAAGTGGAAAGCAGAGTTCACATTTACCATCTCATATATCCCTCTAGCCCCCAGTCATCCTTATTAACATCTTATATTGGTGACATACATTTGTTACAATTGATGAGTCAGTACTGAATACATTGTTATTGATTAAAGTTTTTAGTTTACATTAGGGTTTTCTGTTAGTATTTTACATTGTATGACTGTTGAAAAATATATATTGACATATTTCCACCATAATGTGCCCTAAAAATCACCCCTGGTGCTTATTTCTTTTTAATTTAATGTGTCACTTTTCCTTTGGGAAAAATATATATGTATATGTTGTCAGGATTAAGATCAGTAATACAATCAAAATATTAGTTTGAAATATATATTGTTAATGACTTTTTAATTTTTGTAATATTTGGGTTTTATAATTTTAAACCTGGTTAACACATATCAATTATTTTTATTATAATCCCAACTGAAAAATACAGGAAAGCACAATAGGCATTTATTAGCTGATAATTCCATTTAGTAATAAGTTAATACAAAAATCTTTCAGAGTCAAATGGTAATGATAAAATTGTGTTATGTGCACATGAAGTGAATCTTTTTCCCTAATAAGTAACTTTTGAAGACATTTTTTCAAAGTTTCTTAAGTGAGGGGAAAAATGACCTTTACTAGTGCTATCAAGTAATATTTCCTTAATATTATTTGTTTCTGTTTTTATACAGGTAATGATTCTTTTAAAAGTTTTATTTCTAGGGTATTTAACTCTAAAATAAATTTATTATTATTGCTATGCTTATTTCACCAGTTTGGTAGAGCAATAAATACTTGACTGGCTGACTGTAACCTAAGTAATACGAATGTCAAGAGATTGCAAATGATTGACCAGAATGTGGATTCTAAGTTTTGTAGGTAGCAGTTAATAAAACAAATACTGAAACCAAATGGTAGTTTTTATCTGTTCCCTAACTTAGCAACTATAGACTTCTGACACTATTAAACTTCTTTTACCTTCTCTTCTGGGATAGAGGATCATTTTGAATTGGGAAAAGAACTATAAAGTATATGAAGAACCAAATGATTTCTTATGTAGGTGAGTTTACCTAAAAAATATGTTCTACAGCTGTCGCGTTTGAATATGATTTTTCTAAGCGTTTATGTTAGTATTTCTTGTCAATGTAGTTAAACATTTCATCACTAAGATGTTTGTCAATATAAATCAAAGACTTGGGTGGTTAATTGAACTTTGACTGAATTAGTAAAGGTATAGGCAGCAAAATGAGCAAGTCTGAGAGGGATAATATCAAATGATGGAGCCAAGCAACGTCATAACACATATTGACTCAGAGTGAAGATTGTTTTCTTTGAAAGTCGGGCCCTCATTTTCGTATTTAAGAGCTGTGACATGGAAACCTGTGTAGTGTCTGTGCATTTGCTACTACACCAACAGAGATGGTTAGTGGATGTACATATTTAAGTATAAAGAAATGTGAAAATGTATACACATGCACATACATAACATGTACATGTGCAAATGACTCACCCAGTTAAGAAAATTAATTGACCAATCAATCCACCATTAGATCGAAATGTCCCAAAAGAAAGGGCTGCTAAAGGATTTCATTCTAAAGTTAAAAACAAAATGGATTCTTTTGTAGTTTCGTGTCAGAACTTGGAAGATAAGTCTTTTTTATTTATTCTTGGACTGCTGCTGATTTTAGAGGCAGAACTGTCATACCTTGTTTCAGTGGGTTTCCTTTAGAAGTGGCATGTGTACCCATGTTTGGAATTTGGAAGCAGCCAGGATGTTGTCTGGATAAAGGGCTGATGATGACATTAGGGTTCTATTCTAGAAAATTCTTAAACAACCCAGACCCTTAGAACTCAAAATTTATATGAAGAAGAAGAAATATATTTTAGAACTATATTAACATAGTTTACATGATGGGAATTCAGGCTGCTTTTGTGTTTGGGTAGGGCATGGAGTAAGTGGCATGAGGTCGATGACAGTCACTGCAGAGGACTAGCTCTAGGCTATTTGGGAGCACAATCCTGTCCCTGAGCTTTGGTGTCCTCTTCCTTACTCCTCTCTTAAATGTCATATGCTTTATCTAGGCTATCTTAAAGTGTACCCTCTCTCTCCTCTCTTCCCTTCCTTTGCTTTGTATCTCTCATAGCACCTAGCAGTTTCTGATAACATAGGCTACCTTTCTTGGCTTCTGCCTGTAGAGTTGGAAGCTCCTTGAAGTGAGGGGCCTTGTTTATTGCTATCCTCAGTTCCTGGATCAATGCTCAGCACATCGTTGGGGTCAGTGAGAATTTGTTAAATGAATTTCATGTAAAGGAGGGTTCACTCAGTCCATGACAGTACTCCTCTCCACTTGGGAGCCACTCGCTGATGAGGTCAGGACTCAGTTGGTCAGCCTCAGGGACACTTCTCCTACTTGCAGTTGGAATTTGCACTCTAAAGGTCAGAGACGGGCTCTGAGGTCCCCAGGAGTATTAGCTGGAAGTGGAGTTCTGGAGAATATTGAACATTCAACTGTTAGAATTTGGTGCTAGAATCTAAGAATTTTGTCAGCACCCAGAGGAATTTCATGGATTAACTATGATCATATTATTCTATTATGATAATACTAGAGGCTTGGTGCATGGATTTGTGCACACTGAAAGGAAATTAATTAGAAGAACTATTTCAGAGTTTTGGGAGGGACCACGGGAGGTTGGCTAGCCTGGGAGGAAAAGTTGGAGGGCTCCAGAGTGTGTCCGGCCTTTCTTGCCCAGTCCTGATTGGCCAGATTCCAGCAGCAAGCTAACCTACCAGTTGGAGCATCTGCCCCCTGATGGTCAGTGCATGTCTCAGTGACCAGTCGAATGGTCGAATGGTTGGTCACTTAGCACATTAGGCATATATATATATATGTATGTATATATATTCCAAGTACTTGTTTAGATACAAATTCCCTTTGTTAGTCTTGGTCCTTGGTGGCTAGGTTCTGCATTACTGGTTTGTGTTTTAGTTTCTTCAAACAGTAGGCCATAAGCCAATGTTTGCTGAATTAATAAACTAGAATCAAGTATCGAATGAGAAGTATTAAACTAGGTTATATGACTTACTCTAAGTTATTTTTGTTCCATCATCTTTAGCACTGCTTTTCTCTATACATGCACACATTTCTCCTCCCAAATGTATTTATTTATTTATTAGTGTTTTATCTTTGAGGGGATCCTGTCAAGAGACAAAAGGAGAAAATTTGTTTGAGCAAAGATCTACAAATATTTCTTATTCATTATCATAAATACAATCTCTATAGAAAATGTTGATTGTTTTCTATAAAACAGGTTTGCTTACCTCAAGTCTCTACCAGCTGGCTCCGTGAACCTATGGCTCATTTTGTATTGCTAATGGTATTATTTCCAGAGGATTAATGCTCAGAAAACTCCAAAAGACCTATTTAATGGACACCCTTTTGGATGAGTCTACCCTCTGCAGAGGGGAGCTGCCTTCCTCATGGTTGTGCTACCTTCTCTTTGGTCACTCTGTGTGCAGTGACAGGTGGATATGGGGATACAGAGCATGTACCCTCGTTTGGGACCTTTCAGAAGGGCCCTCCATACTTTAGAACTTGCTGAGGCCTTTCTTGCACCTGCATTGAGGTTTGCTTCTCTCTCTCTGCTAAATCCTGACTCCCCACCCCCCACTGCCTCACACTCCCCAGAAAACTTTCTACATGAGATCTCTGTTTCAGAATCTATTTCCTGCAGTTTTGCCCAGGACAATCTTCCAGAAGTCCATTGTTCATACAGTATCTAAATATGAAATATAAACTTTATTGCACATAGGTTTACAGTGTGACTTAACCAATGTATTGAAGTATGTATGGGCCTTTGGAATTAAACTCATTTGAGTGTATTATCCCTCTTC
Organism: Lasiurus cinereus; assembly: GCA_011751065.1. Taxonomy (NCBI): domain Eukaryota; kingdom Metazoa; phylum Chordata; class Mammalia; order Chiroptera; family Vespertilionidae; genus Lasiurus; species Lasiurus cinereus. Next base: position 42,367,016 of record JAAGEH010000030.1, read on the forward strand.
ATAGAGGTGTATGGTGTAAGAGTGGCTCAACAAAGGACAATCTGTTGAAACAAGGCAGTCTTAGGTTGAGAATTTACCCCAAAATCTGTTGCTCCTGATATGCACAGTGGTCTAGAATATTTTGGTATTTAAATTCATTTACTCTTGGCAAAACATGACTTCCTGTTTTTATGGAGAAAGTCTTACAAAAATGCCCAAAGAGATTGCAGACATTGAGACAGTATTTATAAACCATGATTCAAGTATAAATAAATCAGAAACATGTGGATCAAATTTATACCTTCCTGGGTATAAAAATCTTGTCGCTAAATGTTTTAGGGTTTTTATTAGGCCCCCAAACATTTGAAGAACAACTCAAGATATTGATATGCCTAAAATTTCTTTGCATTACCAGTTTTAACTTTCTTTGCTTAGTCTTATCCTTACAGGAGGTATATAACATGCATCCAATTTATGTTTGCTTTGCAAAACATTTATAACCACACCCAATTTTACCTGGTATATCAGTGCCACTTATCTATATTTAGAGGGGACTTTTATCTAATAGGAGAAATGTGTCTCTTCTGTGTGCAAATATTACCTTTCAAAACTCATGTAAATTTGTCATTTGGTCTGTCCTCTGTCCTGGGAATAAGGATGCTGCCACAGAGGAGTGGGTACAATTGTAGTTTAAGGTGGAGAGGGAGGTGGCTCTTCTCACTTCTGCTATCCCCAAATACAAATCAGACTATAGAATGCCAAATACAATTCAGACTGTACTGTGACTGTGGTGTGATGGTGAAGGAGGTGGAGAGAGTCCGGTTATGTAAGAGGATTTATTTTAGCTTTTTGTGCATGGTCCCCAGTTAAGCCTTACCTTTAGAATACTATAGGTACCCAAATGCAGACAAAAGACAGGGTCCCAGCTCCAACACCTCTTTGCTGTGACCTGAGTCACTCTAAGCCAATTTTGTATATCTGTGAACTTATTATAAGGATAGTACTTTAAAGTACTAACAAAAATAATAATAATTTGACCTTCCTACAATCTCATAACACAGCCATTGGTAAATGCTCAACAAAATCCAAAAATCCTCAAAAAGCCTATTGCTATTGTTGCGCAATATAAAGAAATATATTTATATTTTCCCATCTCAATGAGAAATAGTCATTTGTGTTAATTTAGATGCTTTCTATTTTCTCTTCTATTAGGAAGGTTCTGTTGCAGTGGAGAGGGACAGAGGGAGCCCACAGCTTCAGAAAACTTTCCTGGGCATTTCCACTTGAAGTTACTTCACTCTCTCACCAGAAGTGAAGATGTCATAGACTCATCTTTCACATGTTATTCAAACTTAAATAAACTAGTAATTTATGGTTCTAATAATTTATAAGGTATTAATTTAGACATTACTGGAATCCAGTTAAAATGAACAAAGAAATGTTGAGATCATTATGTATAAGGCACTACTCATATTTGTAGGGATTTAAAAATAAAATTCCTTCCTCAAAGAACTTATAATTTAGTTGCAGTAAAAAAGATACCCATTCTAAGAGTTAAGATATTAGCTCACGGAGAGCAATGTAATGTAGTAGTTAAAGAGTCTGGGTTCATCCAGCCAGTGTGGCTCAGTTGATTGAGCATCGTCCCATGCCCCAGGAGGTCCAATTCCCAGTCAGGACACATGTCTGGGTTGTAGGCTCGATCCACAGTAGGGGACATGCAGGAGGAAACTAATAAATGTTTCTTTCTCATCAATGTTTCTGTGTCTCCCTCTTCCTTTCTCTCTGAATCAGTAAAAACATATATTTTTTTAAAAAAAGAGTTTGGTTCAAGTCCTATTTCTTCCACTTTCTAGCTACATACTGTAACCACTCTGTGCCTCAATCTCCTCCTTTGTATAGTAATAGTACCTGCCTCACTGGGTTGTTGTGAGGACAAATGAGTTAATATATGTAATTTGAATAGTGCTTGACCTAGAAAGTACCATATGCTTCAGTTATTATACTATTACTAGAGGCCCAGTGCACAGATTCGTGCACTGGTGGGGTCCCTCAGCTTGGCCTGCAGGGATCGTGCTGAAACAGGCTCTCTGACATCCCCCGAGGGGTCTCAGATTGTGAAAGGGTATTTCTCAGGTGACACACGCTGAAATTGGGCTCCCTTCTCTCTGGTTCTGGGTGTGTCACCTGAGAACTGCAGCTGTCAAGTCACCACAGCTTGGCAGCTCCTGGGTTGAGCGTCTGCCCCTCTGGTGGTCATTGCATGTCATAACTACCAGTCAGATGGTCAAACAGTTGGACGATCGCTTAGGCTTTTATATATATATAGATCATTATTGTTGCTGTGACTATTAAATGTTGATGCTGCTAGCCAATAATTTTGTTAACAAGATAATCAAAAGCACTTTTAAATTAGGTATTAAATGAATAATGGTTGCTCTAATAGAGAGCTTTCACTTCCAATTTGGTGCTCCACAAATAATTATATGTTTATTTATTTGACAAATATTTATTGAGGAACTACCATGTGCCAGGCAGTGTTCTAGATACTAGAATAACAATCTCTGTGATTTAACTGTTCACAATACTAAGGGCTTTAAACAGCAGTACTTCTAGAAAATGAAAAGAGAGGACATGTGTAGGAAAATAAAATATGAAGATGTTCAATTATATTTTCTGTTAGAATAGTAGGTATTATGTTGTGAATGTATATGGATAAGATTATTTTTGATTACTTATAAAAGGGAAAACGTTCTATAGTACATTGTTTAGAAGGAAAAAATACTGTAAATAAATGTGATCCTAAGTTAAATAATATAAACTGTAAAAACCAAAAAGAAAAGAGATATTGTATATGTTTCCTAGAGATTTAAAATCAATGAATAAGAAACTCTTTAGTATTTGAGGCAGGCTTGAACAAGATTAGTATACAGTAGGGTATAATAAGTTATATTTAAAGACTAGAACAATTTTCTAATGAAATGAAACATGAGCTTTATTAAGTCATATCATGAAAAATTAATAATTCAAATTAGTATTTTAGATAGCCTTTTGATAACAAAAGTGACTCCAGATTAGAAGAGAAATAAATGGTAAAATAGAACATTATAAAAATCACCAACTCTGTCTTAGAATTTAGGTTAAGAAAGTGTTAAAGAGGGCTGCATATAAGGAAGAAAATTGCTGTAAATATTAATAATACTGTATCAATGAATAAAACTTAAAAATTCATGTATGCTTTAATTTACTTGTTAATTTGATTTATTCTTTCAGCAGGCCTTTGCTGAACAAAAAGCTGGGTGTCTCTTCAGGTGAGATTAAATCAGAGAGACAGAAACCTGACCTGGGAAAATAATTCCGAGGCAAATTCTAAAAATAATACTTTCTAGCTCCTTTATTTTACCTACGATCTTTGAACTCTTTTCTCGAACCACCAACTATTACACATATCCTTCTTTTTCTTTCTTTCTTTCCACTTTTAATATAGAATAAAAAGAACTATTGTATTTTTCTGGCCTTGGTTAAAAGGCAGAGGGTTAATTGCTTTTGTAAATAGTGGAGGAATCTTTGGGCCCCACGGTACATTGATAAACCTTAAATAATAGTGCTTCTGTAGCAGCAGCAGCAACAGTAGTTATTATTGCTATTACCTTGATTAGATATTCCCTTATTTTGCTTCTTGCATTTATTTTCATGGCAGCAGAAGACCAGAAAGCAAGGAAAATAAAAGGCACACGAATGATGAGAGACAATGCAGGAGAGGGGAGAGGAGCAGGGAGCAGGCTATGCAGGAGCAGAAAGCTGGCCTCATGCAGTGGAAGGGGAAAGAGAGGCACTTGCATGTTTTAGGGAACCCATTGGAAAGATTAGCCCTCCCTTTTTTCCATTGACCTATTCTCTTTATTGAGGAATATTAAATGTTGTGTATGATATTTCCTCAAACTACTTTTAACAACGCAATATTTTCTTTATAACATCTTATAGTAAAAATAAACCATGGTAAACTATAAATTAAAATTTAAAAAAATCAAAGCACACTAGCAACAAGTAACCACTATTAACATTCTGGGTGCATCTTTTTCCTCATCCAAGAAGAAAAAATTATTAGTTTAATCTCTTTGATTAATAGAGTAAACTTTCTATTCTTATATTACTGGGTATTACCTTCTTTCTTCTGTGAATATGTGGAAATTTGTAAATGATTTTCAAGTACTGTCTGCATAACAAAAAACAGATAATATCCTATATAATAAAACCTTAATATGCAAATTGACCGAACAGTGGAATGACTGGTCGTTATGATGTGCACTGACCATGAGGGGGCAGATACTCAATGCAGGAACTGTCCCTTGGTGGTCAGTGTGCTCCCATGGTGGGGGGAGCGCCGCTTAGCCAGAAGCTTGGCTCATGGCTGGAGAGTGCAACAGCAGTGGCAGCAGCCTCTCCCGCCTCCACTGCAGGCGGGCAGTAAGGAGCAAGAGGTCCCAGACAGCGAGAGCCTGGCTTCTGGCTGAGTGGCGCTCCCCCTGCTGAGTGGCACTCACCCCCAAGGGGCAGCTCCTGCTTTGGTTGTTCCATTGTTCAAGCCTAAGCTGGCAGGTGGACATTCCTTGAGGGATTCTGGACTGTGAGAGAGTGCAGGCTGAGCTGATGGATCCCCTCTGAGTGCACGAATTTCGTGCATCGTGCCTCTAGTTCAAATATAAAAGCAATTGTTTCCCCAGGCTCATGGCTAGCCTTTTCATTTAGTATTTTAATTTATAAAAGTAGTGAATTAATAATTTCTTTTGTGGTTACTGCTTTCTGTTTCATGTTCAGAGATACTTTTCTCAGGCTAAAGTGATATCAGTATTCATCTTTTTTATCTTATAGCACTTTTGCCCTTTCATTTTTTGTGCTCATGGTTTCAATACATTTATAGTTTATTTTGGTGTAGTTTGCAAGTTAATAATATGAATTTTCTTTTGAATGATTAACTAGTTGTCTCAAAATTACTTATTGAATGATTTGTCTGCAACTGTTATAAATGTCTACCTTTATTATATCTGAAATTCTTAAATGTGTTTGGATCTTCCTGGACCCTGTATTACATCTTATTGACCTATCTTTAACTTTATGTATAACTGCCATCTTCTTCAGATTTTATTGAGACTTGTGTTCAGTGTGTCAATTACAATGTAGAGTGTTCCCGTTTATTATCATTATCTACCTGCCCTATTATCAAAGTCATGTTTTGAATACTAATTTAGCAGTTTCTTCATAACAGCATATAAGAAAACACTGACTTGATACCTTTACTTTTATTCATTTTTATTGTGACAAAATTCACATAAAAATTTACTATTTTAACCACTTTAAAGGGTATGATTCAGTTTCAATTAGCACATTCACAGTGTTGTGCAGCCATTAATACTATCTTGTCCAGAATATTTTTATCTCTTTAGAAGGAATCCCATACACATACAGAGCATTGTATAGTTTAATAATTTAACAATTTCTTATACTAACTTTTAAATCTTATTGTTTTCAAATTAGTTAACTTCTTATTAGATTTTGTAAATATTTTTATGGACTTGTGAAAAGAATCCGTATTTTCTCTTTTATTTTTTTTAAGTTACAAAGTTCAATCTATACCTATTAAATCAAGAATATTTTATAGGGTTCCATTTCCTTATTTTTAACTGTAAAGGGACTGTCCCTTTCCCAGTTCTGTCAAATAATGAGAACTTAGAATTTCATAACATTTGTGTTTTCTCAGTTTATATACTTATTTCTAATAGGTTTCAATTGTTTTGGGTTTCATTGTAATGTCACCAGAGGTCAAACATTTATGTTTGTTTTATCTTTGCAGTGAATTTACTCCTTTTATAAGTATCAGATAACCTTCCATCTCCACTTTAAAACATTTTCCCTTGAATTCTTCTTTATCTAATACTGAAGGTAAGTATTATTATTGAAATTATAGCATAGACTTTTTGAGTATGTTGCATTTTCTTGTGCATTTACTATTATTGGTATCGTGTAAGAAACTTATAATGCCATTTTTTTCGTTGTTGTTCTTACCCGAGGATATTTTTCCATTGATTTTCAGGGAGAGTGAGAGAGGGAAAGACAGAGAAACATTAATGTGAGAGAAACACATTGATTGGTTGTCTCCTGCACAAGCCCCGACCAGGGCCCAGACTGGGGAGGATCCTGCAACCAAGGTATGTGCCCTTGACAAGAATTGAACCCTGACCCTGTGGTCTGCAGGCCAACGCTTTATCCCATCGGTTCTCAACTTGTGGGTCGGTCGCGACACCTTTGTGGGTCAAAAGACCCTTTCACAGGCGTCGCCTAAGAGCATCAGAAAACACATATTTCCCATGGTCTTAGGAACCAACAGACCACTCCTAGGTGTAGTAAAGTGTAGCAATGTAGTTTACTGTTGTCATATTAAGACTGTTACCCATGCTACATCATGATTCAAGACAAAATTTCATTTATTTGTAATTAGAAATAAATATTTCACAATATATAATTACATATTGTTTTTGTGATTAATCACTATGCTTTAATTACGTTCAATTTGTAACAATGAAAATGCATCCTGTATATCAGATATTTACATTACAGTTCATAACAGTAGCAAAATTACAGTTATGAAGTAGCAACGGAAATAATTTTATGGTTGGGGGTCACCACCACATGAGGAGCTGTCTTAAAGGGTCGTGGCATTAGGAAGGTTGAGAACCACTGCTCTATCCACTGAGCAAAACCAGATAGGACTCTAATGCTATTCTTATCAATGCAATACAGAATCTTGATAATATTCAAACTGAATAAGTAGAGCTTTTCTTTGTGCCACTGTCATGCCTCTGATACCTCTTGGCTTGGTCCCAGATTTCTGATAGTAAAAAATAAATACCGTCAGAAGTAAATTTCCTCTGTTCTGTTGCCTGTATTCTGGTAGCTACGTTAGTTCACTAACTTGGGCAATATGAAGTTAAAGCAGTAGGGAGTCAAAGAATTGAAAACCATGACTATATTTTCAGTTTAGAAAGCAGGTGAGTTCTGCCTCAACCCAGAAAAGTTCCATGGCAGACACCAGCAGACCTCCCCACCTGTAATTGGACTGTCCCTTTCTCAGTTCTGCTCAGGGTTTTAGTTTGGAATTGCCCAAGACTAGGAAGGAACTTCTGAGAACATTTCTCCCACCTAGCATTTCCTTTGGATCTGTTTCAATTAGAATGCACTTTTGGGGAAAACTTGGACTAGAGCCGCATATAGGAACCAAGAACTGCGTGAATGCCTTCTGACTCCTCATTTCCAAATTGCAGCACAGAAATAGCAATACTCTATCAGTATTTCTGTGCTCATTGCAGTGGACAGAGGATCAGTTTCTGATACAGTTTAACCTTTACATGCTTCTTTAATGACATTTTGTGACTGACAATACCAATATTTCTCTCATGTACTATTTCTGAACTGAAAAAGTATCCAGTATACCAAAGAATTTTTTAAAAATTCTATAGTCTCTATAAACTTTGATAGTATTAGATGGTTTTAAAGCTGTTATAGAAAGTGTAAACACAGTTAAGGCAAACTGTCCCTTATTTCAAGGGAATATAAAGAACTTCTGTTTGCCCTAACTGGTTTGGCTCAGTGGATAGAGCGTCGGCCTACAGACTCAAGGGTCCCAGGTTTGATTCTGGTCAAGGGCATGTACCTTGGTTGCAGGCACATCCCCAGTGAAGGGCGTGCAGGAGGCAGCTGATCAATGTTTCTCTCTCATCAATGTTTCTAATTCTCTATCACTCTTCTCTGTAAAAAAATCAATAAAATATATATATATATATATAAAAAGAATTGCTGTTTTCAGTCAATAAAATATAGCAAGCAGTTCTAAATGCATGACATTTAGAGGAGATCTTGCCTTTTCCCTTCATCTCTCTAAGCTCATAGCAGGCTGATCTATGCTGAAGCCAGCTTGCGAAAAGCTTTCCTGGATGGTGGGAAAGACTACAGTTTGTCTAGGATTAATTTCCATTGTGTGCTGTTTACCTTCTCCCAATTGCCCACTTTAGGTTTGTGTGTCTAAGGCAAATAGTAGTAATATAAAAGCCAGTCTTCTTACTTAGACAGTTTTAGATTGATGTGGATTTCTACATTGTCTTTTTAGCAAGCCATTTTATATTTGGTCATAAAGATGAATGGATAACCTATTTTACCCATTTTGCTGCCCTTGTCTCTAATACCTCCCTTAAGTATGAATTGACAGTAATATGCGACCGCAGCACTGATGCCATCTTTTTCTTAGACTTCTTGGTTTGTATTACATGATTGCCTAACTCACGTTGAAATCCATTCAATTCACTCAGAGATTATTTATCTAGTAAGCAGTATAAAGAGACAAGGAAGCTATGAATTAAGAATCATGCTTTAGAGTGATTTCTGAATGATGCACTGTGTAATCAGATACCAAACAAAGCATAGAAACCGATGAGTCCTGTGATATTTATTACCATCCCCCCCCCCGCGTCACCCCACTCATGTCCACATGAACCCCACAATAAGGCCAAGACTCTAAAAAACTATTTCAGCATACAGGATAAAGGTCAATATACTGTATATATGTTTTTAATCCTCACCTGAGGATATGTTTTTATTGATTTTTAGAGAAAGAGAGGAAGAGAGCAGGAGAGAAACATCGATGTGAGAATGCCTCACATCGATGATTGGTTGCCTCCTGTACATGCCTAACTGGGGATCTAATCTCAACCCTTCTGTGTCTGAGAACAATGCTCCAACCAACTGAACCACACTGGCCAGGGATGGTCAGTATTTTGGAAGACCACCTGGATTGGTGGGAAGCAGTCAGGATTCTTCCCTGTGGTGGGCAGAGGGAGAAACTCAGTGGTAGGCCTCCCTACTCAGTGACAGACCTACCTACCAGAAGTGGGGAGGGAAGGATGAATGTGCTATCATGACTTTAAGAACAGGTAAAAGTAGTTCCTTAATAATGCTTTTATAATTAAAATTAGTAAAACAGAACACTCATATATGAATGCTTGTTAAGATACCAGGTATTTTTTTTTCTTCTAAAATTGCTAGAATAAAGCCCATTGTTTCATAAGTATAAAGCCAATATTGCATGGTTTAGCATGCAGTGTAGTCAATGTATATGGGACTGGTGGCTAAAAATCATGTCTCTAAGAAGAATATGTTATTTTAGCACATTACACTGATCCAAATCTGACTTTATTAGTTCAGAAAATCTGGATTTGTTTTTATTTAATTTATAATAATTTTCCTTAGAAAAACCCGCTTTGCTTATTTTAGTGCACATTTTTTATCTCTCTTGCTATAGATAAAATACATCTAATTCTATTTAATCATGACATAGTAAAAGTCACATTCTTCTACTCTATTTCCTGCAGTGCCTGGAAGGTTCTAGGAGTATGCAGCTCATTTGTTAGAATCCTTTAAATATAAATAAAAGTAGTAATTTAAACAACGTTCTTATAGCTATGATATATAATTGCATATCACATAAGGATTTTCTTTGTAAAATATTATTTTTGAAAGAAAAGAGTGACGTTTTTGAAATATTACGATAACACTATAATTGTGATGGTCATTTTAAATGTAAAATTCTTGCTTAAAATATGATTTTAGAGTATAAGAATTAATTAATTAATTAAAATTCCCCATCGTCTCCCCCTTCCATTCTTTAAAAATCAATGGAAAAAATATCCTCAGGTGAAAGTTAAGAACAAAAAAATTTGCTTTGCTTCTTCCTTCCAGAGCATTGACAATGCACTTAGCTTCCTACCTTTCTCTGTCTCCTACCTAAATAGGTCTCAATTAATCTGGGCAAATTAAAAAAATCAAATTAAAAATAACATGGCAGCTTTGTTAGTTGGTTTTGAGTATTAAAAGTAACCTAGATTTTGTGCAGAATTATTTTACTCTCTGAGACATGTTTTCTTCTCTCCTCTTTAGCCACTGAGAGGTTAAAGCATATCTAGGGGAGGAAAGTCCTTGCTAAATGTTGTGCGGGACCAGTGAGGCTTTGATTAAAACTAGAGTACCACGAGGAGAGCCAGTTTCAGATGATAACAAAACAAAGTTTTATCTTGAAAATGTGTTCATGTCTTACTGAACAGTTGGTTTATTTCAAACATTCTTGCTAAATCTGACAGTTTTGCCATTAATACACTACTGTTTGCAGTCAGACCCAGGCATATTGGCAGCTGGAGGATGCCATTGCCCTTGACTTTTAAAGAAAGCTGAAGATGTGACCTTAGTGAGAAGTCACTACAAAAAAGTAATTAAATCCATAAATATAATATGTTTAGAAATGCTCATTCAAATTTTCTCAGTGCCCTCTATGTATCAGATACTGTTCCAGGTGCTAAAGCTATGGTGCTGGATGAGACAGGCAGCATACCCTCTTCCAAAGAGGTTACATTCTTCCAGGGGAGGGTTGGGGAGGGGGAACACCAGGGGTTGGAGCTCTTTGGAGAGAAAGATAAGTAAACAAATAACAGGATGTTTTCAAATAGTGGAAAGTTCTGTTACTGAGGGTGGAGATAGGGTTCTTTTATGTTGGATGGTCAAGGAAGACCTTCTCATGAGGACAGCCCTCGATGACAAAAGGAGTCAGCTATGTGGCGGATGGGCAGGCAGAGGGAAAAACTGGCACAAAAACCAGTGCTGGGGTCCTGGCCAGGTAGCTCAGTGGGTTAAAGCATCTTCACAATATGCCAATGTTTAGGTTTGATCTGCAGTCAGGGCACATACAAGAATAAAAAATGAATGCATAAATAAATGAACAACAAATTGATCTATCTCTCTCTCTAATACATTTTTAAAAAATCTCGTAGTGAGGGACAAAAGAAAAGCAATTAATTAGAACAAAGGGATCTTAGGTGAAAGTGGTAGGACTTGAGGCTAGAGATGAAGGGAGGGAGGGTCAGGTTGTGCAGAACTTTGTAGGCCTTGACAAGTTTGGGTTAAAATTTGGTTGGAAACCATTTGAGGGTTTCTTAACAAAAGAAATCTATAATCTGATGCATGGTTTAAGAAGAGCTTATTGGCTGCTGGACAGAAAATGGGTTATAATAGAGCAGATAAATAGTAGATAGTTGTTTGCTTGAAATTTCATTTGATACATGAGCAATGAATTAATTACTTTGCTAGAACTTATATTGGGAAGCAAAGCAAATAATAAATCATTGTTAAGTTAGGATTAGCTTATGGATAACAAGGAAAATACTTTTTTTTTAAACATTTTATTTTATTTTAATATATTTTATTTATTTTTTTACAGAGAGGAAGGTAGAGAGATAGAAAGTCAGAAATATCGATGAGAGAGAGAGACATGAATCAGCCGCCTCCTGCACGCCCCCCTGTGGAGATGTGCCCGCAAGCAAGGTACATGCCCCCAACCGGAATCGAACCTGGGACCTTTCAGTCTGCAGACCTATGCTCTATCCACTGAGCCAAACCGGTCTCAGCAGAAAATACTTTCAAAATGTTTCTCCTTCAGTTGTGAACTAAAATTCGACTTTGTGGCAAAAAATTTAAAGAGAACATATTTAGTTATATTTTATTCTACTTACTTGATAATCTCAATATATATTTCTGTTGGCTTAGCAAAGGACATTTTGATTACCATTCATTTTAGTTAAGAATATGAAATTATCCATTTGCATTTTGCTTTTGAGATGAAGTTATTTGGATCTCCTCTATTTTAATCACCTACATGTGTGAACACATACAAACTAGATAATTCCATGTTTTAGTTATAAAATGATTTTGTTTCTTGACCCTAGGGAAATGTCCTAATAGTTATTTACTACAAAAGATAAATTTTCAGCCATTGCTGCATTTGTGATAATAGTATGAGGATGTACATGCATATACTCTTATAGGAGAGTGCATCTTACATGACAGATGGGCTATGGGCATGGGGTTTCCATTTTCTTGGCTGGAGTTTATTTAGGCTTTAACTCTGGAATTAAAAAAATACCACAGGCTTTAATGTCATAGTTCTCACTGTTTAAACAGTGTAGAACATGAACGTAGCATATTAATTTATTTTGCAGAACTTTTCTCTAAGACCTTGAAATAATCTAAAATTTCCCCCAGAAGTGAATCTTCCTGGGCATAGAAAGAGAATGGCCCCACCTAATGAGCCTTAACAAATTCTGACTCAAGAAGAGGCTGAGCTTCTGAGTCAAGGTGCTTAGCTATTCTTCAGCTTCTGTTATTGGAAAGAAAGCCATTTCATTGGTAGGACCTTCATCAGTCTGACTTGGAAAAGTAAATGAATTTCCTACTTCAGTTCTGCATTCACTTACCAAATATTTAACAGGCATTGGCTATATGCAAAGATAGATCAATTTATGTTGCCTGTATCAGTGGGCATCTTTATATCTTCATCAGTGTTGACTCTACATCATAGGACAATATTGAATTGCCTGAGCTTATACTTGAATGCTTACTTCTAATTAGGTGAGCTTCTAGAGCCTATTGTAGGTGCTGAAAAATTTGGACGTACTGGCCACATATCCTTTGGAAAATTATTAAGGATATTTGTGAGCTTCAATTTTAACTTTTTAAAGCTATGGATAATAGTGACTCTATCACCGATTTAATCATATTATTTGAGTTTTCACGTGATGCCTATTTGGTAAGAGTCCAGTGAGAGGTGCTATGTGATGGTTGTTATTACTGTTCTAACCATTATTCCATTTGGTACTGAGTTTCACTAAATGCAGTGGTAATTTGAAAAACATTCATTGAGTGACTACCATGGACATTTGCACATGTGTTACATGGGCATATAAACATGACTTAAATGGGATACTAACTTCAAAGGAATTTGTAGTTTATTTGGAGAGACATGAACAGAACTGCTCTATTACAAAAAAACCCTGTGGGCAAATGCCCACGGCCTTCGAAGGAACAGCTTTGCTGAGAAATTTCGTCTGTGTTTAGTCTATGCCAAAAAACTAATGGTAGAGAGTTCTCAACCAAAGTTTCCTTGAGTTCAGATTCATTGTTGTCTTTGATGGTCTTTGGGCTTGGTGAAGCACTGAGTTCTCTTTTAGAATTGCAATTCTTGTCTTTTGATTTATGCATTGATTTATAAACTTTCTTTTCTTCACTGGGTGAAATTACTTCATCTTTTCTTCACACCAATTTCTTTTCCATAAATGTATAGCAAATGTCATTTTAGGTGAGTACCACCTTTTTTCTTTTCATGATGTGCTTCTTGATATAAATGTTTCTAATAAGTCAATTCTTTTCTAAGAAGCCAACCATAAACCATTTTAACTTTTGGGATTTGGGACCCCTGCAATTTGCGATTAGGGTTAGTTTTGATTCTTGTATATTTTTCTACGTAACCCCTCTGGGAAATTTGAAGGCTAGTTCAACCTATCTTCTTTAGCAAATCTTTTACCTGAATGCAAAGTCTAATTTCTTGTGAATTACATAAGTTTATCTCCTCTTGTTTATTCTGGGAAAAGTCATGTTTTTTTTAGGCCATCTTTGTGGTATTATTTGCAAAACCTCTTGAGAATACAATGTCTTCTATATAACCACAGGAGAAGGGCTTGTTTTTCTGGTATTGCAAATAATACCACAAAACTTGATAGCTTGATGGGAAAAATTACAGAGAATTTATATAATGGGAAAAAGGGAGTTGGAATTGGAGCCCCAGTATTACAATGGTAACAAGGATGAAATTTGGCTGACGATTCTCTAAGGGAAGGAGAACCATAAAGATGCCTTTGGTGGTCATTTTCAGACCTACTTGTTAGATTATTTAGACCTTCCTTAGTCATATGAGTGAATCATTAGTGTGATTTGGTGATGATTTATCTTCAGTTTAGGATCAATCATAATTACAGTATACAGAAGGTGTCTCAATAGCCTACTTATAAATATGTTTATAAAGTGAAAGCAAGTTGACCTCATAAACTGCACTTTACGTTAAATGTACTTTCTAATCTGGTGGATTTTGTAAAAGTGCTTATTAAGTATGTTGATGTGCTTTAATTACTATCTTTTGAAGACTCCCGGGGCCTGAGAATCAAGTTCCATGAGGAATTTTTAACCTTATCATTTCATAATTTGAAAACAAGTAATGGCAAGGTCTGCAGCATTCACATTCTTGGAGCAACTGAGCTCATGCAGAGGGATGCAGTCTGAGCTACACTTTTTAACTCTGTCCCCTCAGTCTGGATAGGATGGATGGCCTGCTGGTTGGGTGCAAGCCATGTGATAGTTCATTCCCTTTGCTTATTTTCCTGTTCTCCAGCTCCATAGACACATTCTTCTCCCTTTATGCCAGCTCTAGATTTTGCTCTCTGCAATCTTTTAAATAATCCACCTTGCCTTGTTGATCTAAATGTATTTGTTCTATTCCCTTTGTCCTGATTACAGGAAAAATCTTGAGAGAAATTCTTCAGAGAAAGTGAAAGGCTGAAGTTTGTCCTTTCCAGCCAGTTCTGGAAGAGATATATAATATTCACTTAACTGGGACTCATAATTATTGGAAATTGAAAGTGGGATTCAAACATTTTTTGTTCTTATAAGTTTATTTCTAACCTACAGAGGCAAGATGTTTTTAAAGAAAAGAATGGGGGAGGGGAGGGGGGAGAGGGGAGGGAAACAGATTTAGAGGCAAAAAAACAATGAACAGACTGTTATGCTACAGTGGGAATGCAGGGGAGGTTGCGGGGGGGGGGCACTGTAAGAGATTAACCGAAGGACTTGTATGCATGTATGTAAGCATAGCCAATGGATACAAGACAGTGGGGGGGCGGGCAGGTGAAGGCATGTACTCGGGGGTGGGGAAGGCTGGGGGGAGGTCAATAGGGATAAAAATATAATATTCATTTAACTTTTTCAAATAATCAATTAATTAATAAGGTGGAAGGCTTTTTTCACCGGGCACATGCCTCTGTGACTGAACTACCTATTAACTGCTTGTATTGTTCTGTTGGGTGCCAATGTTCTAAATATGTCAAATGTCACAATTGATATGGCATATTTTCATTAGCAAAATAATATATGTTCTTACTATAAAGTTTGAAAAATAGATAACAGAAATTAAAATTGTAAGCGTCTTTAAAGATGTTATTTCTTAAGTAAATTCTAAGTACTTTCTAATTTCTATGCTCTTATTGATATTTTTATTATAGTTTATAGTTAATAATGTTAGCATAGAGAAGCATTTTTGGTTTTCTAATTTGGTCATGTACTAGTATTCAGCATCTGCTGAACTCTATTACTGGTTTTATTTATATATTTATTCTAATCACTTCCAGACAACAAAAGTTTATCTCTTTTCTTTAAATTTTTATATGCCTCATTTTTTCCTTATAGCATTAACCAGGAATTTTGATATTATATCAAGCAGTGGTAGCAATAATGGGCACCCTTTTCTTTCACATTTTAAAATGCATCTATGTTTTTTCCATTGAGTGTAATGATTGTTGTAGATTTTTGTATATAAATTTTACAGTTTCCTAATTTAAGTCCCTCATAAGTACTGTATTAGTTTTTGATTGCTATGTAACAAATCTCCACAGACTTAGCAGTGTGAGGCAGTGTCCACTTTATTATCTTCCAGTTCTGTGGGTCAGAAGTCTGGTGGTTCCAACTATGTTCTCTACTCAGGGATGTAAATCAAGGTAATACATGTATCTGAAATATCTCAAATGGTGAAAATTACATGGGAGAGGGTAAATTTGATCAGAGTTAGGCCAGTAGGCTGTTATCAAGTGAATGGTAGCATATATATTGAATAATTAAAGGCCTGGTGCATAAAATTTATGCATAGGGGTTGGGGGGGAGAGGGTGACCCTCAACCCGACCTGCATCCTCTCCAATCTGGGACCCCTTGGGGGATGTTTGACTGCCGGTTTAATCCTCATCCCGGGGATCGAGCCCAAACTGGACATCTCTCTCACATTCCCAGACCACTGGCTCCTAACTGCTCACCTGCCTGCCAGCCTGATTGCCTCCTAACCACTCCCATGCTAGCTTAATCATCCCCAACTGCCCTCCCCTGCCAGCCGGATCACCCACAACTGCCCTCCCCTGCTGCCTAGTTATCCCAACTGCCCTTCCCTGTAGGCCTGGTTCCCCCCAAATGCCCTCTCCTACAAACCTGGTCACCCCTAACTGCCCTCCCCTGCAGGCCTAGTCACCCCAACTGCCCTCCCCTGCTAGCTGGTCACCCCCAACAGCCCTCCCCTGCTGGCCTGGTCACCCCTAACTGGCCTAATAATCCACAACTGCCCTCCCCTGCTGGCCACCTGTGGTGGCCATCTTTGACCACATGAGATGGCCATCTTGTGAGAAGATGTGAGGGTCAATTGGCATATTACCTCTTTATTATATAGTTTTTTTTTTCACCTTAAATCACTACATGACATATAACATATAAATTTTATTTATTTTTAATGTTTATTATTTTAGTATTCTGGGATAAATGACTATTTTATTCCCTTAAAAAGTGTCATAGAAAGAAATTGCAATAGTATTTTGTAAGGATTAGCAGCAGAGAACCATGGACTGTTATTCCAAAGAGTTCTGGCATAAAACTTCCCAATAAACAGACTCAAAAATAGTGTAGGTCTAGGAGAAGGGAAAGGAAAAGCAAATGAAAATACATGGATCCTATGCATGAACCTTCTCTAGAAAGATGAACTTTTTTTTTTCTGGGTATTATACATCTTTTTCTTCTATGTATTGTTCAGTTTAAATTTTTTTATTTTATTTTATACATCATTTTCTCAGTTATCATGAAGGGGTGAAAAGGCATATAAAGTGTTAGATTTGGAAATGTCCCATTTTGAAGGGAGCAGTTTATACACTGCATGTCCTCTTTTCTTGTTTCTTTGTAACTTTCAAAGTCTTTGGGCAGAGTCAGGAGTGTGTTGTCATTTTGGTCATTGTATAAGCCTCTACCAATAAATCCAGCTGGAAAAAGTTTATTTGCACAGCTGTTTATATTTTGGAACACTGAGGTGTAGTTTGTGGTGGGCAACATTCCCAGCTGTTGAAAAGTTGTGGAATAAGAATTACCATACCCCTTTGTGCTTTTATTCCTCCTTATTTTAATATTTCTCTCTTAACTCTGAATCATTCATCATGTACAAAATACTTAGTTTTAATGAGTATCCAATAAGTGAAAAATGACTGAAATATTATTACCTTCTATATTCAACAATGTAGCCAGGTATATAATTTAGGCCTGAATAAAGCTCATAATTGAAAAGATATATTCTATGAGAGCCTCTGCATTTCAATTTGTTACCTGTTTTCTTTTATAAGCCTATTATTCTGGAGTTGCAGAAGAATATGTTTGCTTTTTTTCCTGAAAATTCTTGGAGTCACTGTGGCAGAGATAAAATAATCATTTGCAAAAAATAAACACAATTAAGTTACATTACCACAAATATGTTTAAGTCTAAGAGTCATGTGTTGAACACAGGTGGATTTGGTGACTTGTATGAGGTGCCTTTTCCAAAACTGCTGTTGAAGTTAAAATAAAATGATATTTCTCATTTGCTAATACTCAGAGGTGCTGTGACAGTATTATCCAAATTAACATATAGATTAAACTTCTCATGTGGACATGTAATAGAATGATCTTTTGGCAAAGCTTCCAAATGGACCTTTTTGATGATCCAGGAAGGCTGGAATATAATCACATAATCACAATTAGTCCCCATTTCTGTGATTATTCAAGTGCTAAAGAGCGGTCCCTGGATGATAATGTTATAAGGGGCTATCACTTGTAAATCAGTGAATTATACTTCAATATGCTCTTTCAGTCCCCAAATAATGGTCCCTGAATTAGTCTTCTATGATGACACAACGGAGGAAAGGGATGGTCTGGGTCTTGGAATAAGATAACTACGTGTGAAAATACCTGCTTCACTGACTAAGTGAGACCATGTATAATTGTCATAGAAATTATTTGTGTGAAAATAGATGTTGATAACCTAAACAATGGTTTTGTACCTAAACAAGTTGGACAGTCCATCAGATATGGTTTTGATTATCTGTTCATTTAAATTTCCATAAAAATAGTGCTAAGGAGAAATTCAGACAGTCGGCAGTGGAATCGCCAGAAATTCAAAATTAGTCAAATCTGAATAACTGAAGTTTTGATGTTCTAGAAAAATTGCAAAAAAAGTACACCTTTTAATAATCACATAGGGATCCTGTGCCAGTAAATAGCCCTGCCTGTTATATATTTTACATGCCTGTCTTATTTACAACATCATAATTTTGCTTTTGTCTCGGCCTTTGTTCATTCAACTAAATATCAACTTCCCTACTATCTGCCCATTGCTGGGGCTGCAGAGAAACAGACAAATATATGCATTCAAGAGTATATTTTAGTGTAAGAGATAGAAATGAGAACTAGATAAAGAAGCAAAATACATCATATATTAGATAGGATTTCTCTAAATATTAATCCTGGCATCATTAGCAACTAGCATGGTACCTGGACACAGGAGACATTCAAAAAGGACTCCCTGCTGTATTGGTTTACTTTTATGACTATGCAAAGGGACAAAAGCATAATTCTTGATTTACCATTGCTTTTCATTGTGAGAAGGGACTGGAGTCCTGATACTGACTAAAAGATATACAGAAGTAGGGGAAAGGGATGATGGAATAATCTCCAGAATGAATCTTCAATGCACATGAGCTCTGTTATCTATGAGTAAACTAGCCTGGCAGATTCACAGATTCATTTATATTGCTACCTTAACCATTGACATATTGTATTATATGGCCTAAAAGAATGTAGATTTTATTGCAAGTGTTATCTATTTCATTCTTTTCAGTTGGCAATGAACATAAACTTTTATTTTCTTACATTTCTTTGACCTTAGCATATTTGCAGGGAGATTGGATTGTAGAGATGCACTTCAGATGCATAATATGGGAGCCAGTTAAAGAGTACTTGTACTTTGTTGTGTAAATAATGAAGGTGTTGACAAGGGACATTTATCCTTCAACCATTAGTATCATCATGCCCAATTAAGACATTTCCTTCTGATAGATCTCCATTAAGAAGACCAAGAAGACTTGGTTTTCTTCTCATTTGGGTTTTAGACTTTGTTACATCCTCTCTTTATCCTGGAGGCATAATAGTCTAAGCCTCCCTTAATTTTTCAGTTTCACCTTTTGTTCGTTTATTTGTTTTTATAGCCAAATTCTTTTCAACAATTGTTCTTTAGATGTTTAGTTAGAAGCCAAAGCTGGGCTCAGTGATTAGACTAGATCTAACATATTGTGGGGACTGTTTATGGAATTAATTCCACAAAATGGTCTCTTTTTCATGATGGGCAATCAGAAAATGGACACATGAGACCAAAATCTACATCAAATCTGAGTGGCAGTACAGAAAGGAACTCATTTCCTCAAAGCCCTTAGAAAATTCCATAGTATATTTTGGAATGATTTAGCCAAGTTAAGGTTATGAGAGATGTAGAAAAGGGAAAATGAAATAGAAGACATTGGTATAATTGTAGTTACAGAAAATTCTAAAAGTAACATTTCAGAAACATATGATATACCAGGTACAAATTAATATCAAATGCTTTAAATTTATTTTTTAAAACTCCTATGTATAGTTTACCTATACTTTAGGTTAATTATACTTTATTTACACAAATACATTTTAATTTTTTTCTTTGAAATATACAAATGTGTGTTGACTTTGAATTTACTATTCTCAGAATCTCCAATTACTACTATCAGTGTTTACCCTCTAGGGTCTTTCTATTTGTATACATTTGACTTACCATATAAATTATCATTTTTTGTAGTTCTAATGTCAATTTCAATTCAAAGGGTTCAGATGTATGCATCAGTGTTTCTGCTATTGTTCATTCTTTTTGTCAGTATTTTGTAAAATAACATCCTATTGTGGAAGGTGAAATGAATAGCATGTAACATAGCTAGTTAATTTAAAAAATAAACACAAGAAAACTGTAGGACTGAGAAAATGTCTATCAACTGATTTCCCTTGTTTGCTTTGCAGCTGACAATGGCCAACATTGGAATAAATGGAAATCATTCGATGGAGACCTGTGAAACAACACTCTTTGCTCTTCGAATGGCAACATGGAATCAAATTTTAGATCCCTGGGTGTATATTCTTCTACGGAAGGCAGTCCTTAAGAATCTCTACAAGCTTGCCCGACGCTGCTGTGGAGTGCATGTCATCAGCTTACATGTGTGGGAGCTTAGCTCCATTAAAAATTCCTTAAAGGTTGCTGCAATTTCTGAGTCACCAGTTGCAGAAAAAGTAAATCAGCAATCACCTAGTTTAATAGGACAGCAAGTCAGTGTAGGTATGGGACAAAATTAAGAAAAGTTTTGGCAATATTTTAATTAATTGGATAACCATGTAAAGCCTAACTGGAATATTCAGGCTTCAGCAAATAGTTTGGGAGGCATTTTGGTCAATTCAGTGTTTTAAATTTGTAAAATTAACCGTTTGCACATTTTCATTTGTTTTGTCAACTGCAGATAAACATCAGGAAATAATGCCATGGAAGTAAAATTGAAAACAATTTTGGGCTTACCTGTGTTATTTTCTGCTTTTGGAATGAGTGACTCCGGTGAGTCCTAAAGCATTTACTTGGCCTATTTGCCAAAACAACCACCACCATGAAATGGCTATTTGGGGTTCCTGCTCTGTAGCTGTTTCTTATAGACTAGGCTTTATGAAATGAAGCACTCTCAAATTTTGATCTGACCTCATCTTGTAACCTCAGCCAATCAATATAGGTATGGTCATGTCACATGGGAATCACTGTGGCTTATTATAATGACCTCTATAGACACCAGTTGTGGCTGTTAGTTTGCCTGGTCTTATGAGCCTGTTTATAATGAGCCTATCTTTGTCATATTTGACAAATGTGACTGCTTGCATTGGTTATTATGAAGGTGAGTGGTTTTCTTGGTAAGTTGTAGATTTGCCTAGTTTTCAAATAATCCTCCTTTCCGCTGTAAAATTCTAGTGCAAAGAAATAATTTTTTTTCAGTTGGCAATGAACTTAAACTTTAAAAAAAAACCTCTATCTTAGCACGTATAGAGGCAATTTATATTATCACAGTTCCTGAAAAGTTCTGCCATGGATCATGCAAACAGTATTTCAAACCAGTGATAGGTGCAAAGAAATGGCACAGGCACTTTACTTTGAGTCATTATTTCTGTGTGAGAGAACAAGAGGAACACAATCTATATGTAAATATACAAAGACTATCTACAGGTAATGTGTTTTTGCTTTCCATGTGTGCACTCACACACACACATCACAAAGGACATTACAAATTTATGTTGAAAGCAGCTTCATTAAATCTGTAAGACAGAATCTTCTAAAGCTGGAGCTACCAGTGTTAAAGGGATGATTGGCAACTAGCCAGGCATTTGGTGATTATTATAATGGTTAACCAAGAGATAAAGGGTAATAATCTTTCCCCAAATTTCTCATGAATACTTTAGACTTTTTCTTCGCTTGTTTGTATAATTCAACCCATGGAGTTTTAGCAATCATTCAAAATTTCCTGGGTCCATCAGAGCATAGGCAGGTAGTTCTGCTTTACAACAGAACTGTAAAAGAATTCATTGTCTTCATTAACTGGGGTATGTTTTAAAATTAATCTTTCCTGTGAGACTAATTTCAGATTCTCCAGGAAATTTGTGCAGTTCAACTAGACTTAAATAATATTCACAAGTTTTGGCTTTTGGTGGTAATGTACATTGGAAGTTATTGTCTACCTTTGTGAATCTTGGAAAATTCTCATGAATAAGTTAAAATAAATTAAGCAAATAGTTTCACTGAAGACTTAAAGTCAAGCATTTTTTTTCAGTGAATTTAAAGGGAAACTCATATATACACACTGACACATATTTCTCAATTTAAGACTAGTAAATAATTAATCATACAAATTTAGTTTTTTCTCATTTATAGAGCACATAGTAGATGCTCAATAAATACTTGCCTAATTGAATCACAAGAGTTTTTGGTATGAAATAACCATGGAATTGCAAAGATTTTGTACATTTTTTAATTTAAATTAATAATTACATGTTTATTGTGAGATATATATGCATATATTTGTGTATGTGTATATATACCCAGTGTATATGCTTTAAAAAAGCCATTGCAATTTATGATTGCTGTTATATAAATGTTCTCTTGTGTTTCAAAAGGACTTAAAGCTCAGAAGAACTTTGAGATGGTTCAGAGACAATATCTATTTCTTACAGCTGTTTAAGAGTGTGGGTGTGCTGTGGCCTGAGGTACAGGGAACCAAAGCTCCACTCTTCTTCCTTATGCTGGGTAGAAGGCTGCAGCGAATATTTCCATGTATCATGACCTGAGAGAGGTGTGAGGGAGAAACTCATTCAGAGTTCCAGTCCTCTTTTCCTTGAGGCTTATTCTAATAGAATGGCATAACTGTTGTTTTATTGCTGTGATGCCACCCAGGCCACTGTGTGTCTCTATGGAGAAGATACTAGGACATGACCGTATGTGGAAATGCATGAGCATGCAAGGTTTGGGAAGTGAGGGGGAACTCACTCTGTGCATATCCTGGAATGATTATATTATTTGAGTACAAGTTCAGGACAACTAAAGCATTTTATGATGATGCTAAATCCAAGAAATAGACACCAAAAATTGGGAATCAGTTTAGTAAAAGAATATGCATTTACATTGTTTTAGGCTTTTATCCAAGGAAATGAACACAACCATATGCATATCTGACTTCAGAATTTTATTCCTGTTGTTATGCATATTTCCATGTAGTTAGTGCATTTTATTGTATCATGAATAATAGAGTGGAGCATTCACTAGTATCTTTCATATAAATGTTCAAAGTAGAAGCATATTTGTTCATATTACTAGACATAAATATTACAAATAATGTACAACCAATTTACCAATTTTGACGTTTCAAGCACTGTTTTAAAATTCATAATTAGACCAGAGTAACTGAATTTCCCTTGTCATTGAGTAAAGTAGTATCTAAGCAACTTATACTGTTTGTCTTCTTATTTCTGGGGAATTATATTATCATGGGCAAATGACTTGAAAATGCCAAGCTTTTCCTGAGGTTAATGAAGTCTTAAAAAAATAAGGCCAAAGAAAGAAAAAGAAAAAAATCTAATAGAAAATGGCTTTTTATAATTATGAATTCAGAGCCAGACAATGCTGACTCATAATTAGCCATGGATATGTCCCCAACACCAGACTTTTTACTGGTGGATTTAACTAGGTGATAGAAATATGCTTTTTCAATTTTTTTTCCTAAAGACAAAAACTTGATTCTACTTAATCTGTATTGCAGAAGTGGAAGATACTTAAAAGTTCAAACACACACACACACATCACACACACATTTATGTAACAAATGCTCTTGTTTGCCCATTTTCAGACTTTAAAAGAAAAACCTGCTTTAGTTGTGTGTCTAATCTTAGAACCCAAGTAAGAGTACTTGCTCAATACTTAGAGTGAACTTTCTGTAAAACTTGCTTGCTGCATTCACCTGTATCGTCTTCATTCGCAAATTAATAAACTGTCTAAGGTCAAATACATGGAATGTAAGTATACATTTTCTTCCTTGTTCATCTGAACGTCAGAATATTTTACCACTTGGTAAATAATGTCGGACTTCAACTTGTTACTGACATGATGTGTTACTCACACATCTACTAACAGTAGATGAATGTCTTATGTGAATAAATGTACTTTGTGCTCTTCATACTTGTTGGATGGAGTAAGAGAGTAACTAGGGATATGTATATTTTGTGGCTTATATCAGTGTGCCACTTGTAATCTTCGTTTTTTGACTAGTTTAAAACTTCAAATGATTTTATAATAAACTTGGATTGGTGTTTATCAAGAGTGGTTATTTTTTAGGAAAATCATATAAAAGTTGCAACTTTTGAACCTAACTCCCATTTTTATTTGCCATGCCAGCAATTTTCAACCATTTTCATCTCAGCACAATTAGTTTAGTAATAAACTAATTACTAAAATTCTCTGGCAAACCAAAACCTTATTTTTTTTTTGCTGATGTGACAAAAAATAGGTATAATTTTGATTCATTCACACTGGACAGCTATTGTGTTGGCACTTGTCACTTTTTTATTTCCTAAGGAAAAGAGGTAAGTGCCCCTGATTAAATAGTCAGGTATTACATGTTTTCAGAATTCTTGTGGCACACTGGTTGAGCTGTGCTATGAGATGGAAGAAATTAAACTTGTTTCTGTTATTATCTTTAGCTATGCATCTTCTACCCACCCTTCTGTGATGTCATCTTTCTTTTTCCTATCTCACCTGATCTAGGTAGGTCATAATTTCCATAACACAGTGACCTAGATGTATCAGGATAGCCAAGATATATTTATTATATCACCCCCAAAGTCTCAGTGCCATACATCCACACATGTTTGTATCTCACCTATGGCTCCTGTCCACTCAGAAGGGGAACTCTGCTCATTGTAATCCCTCAGAGACCTCAGGAGAAAAAGCAGCTGCCACCATCTCTGTTGCTGTTTGCCATGCTACAGGGGACAAGTTGGCATAGTGCATCATGCCCTGGCTCCTAGAGCTTCCACCTGGAGGGAATGCATATTACTTTTGTTCACACTTCTCTAGGCAAAGCAAGTGATATGGCCCTACCCACTTCTGGGATGCAGATAAATGCAATCTGACATGTCCAGAAGAAGAGCTGAAAATAATTGGTGGACAGCACTAATGATTTCTACATTAGGTAATTTTTTTTCATTCATGCCTTCCTAATATAATTCAAACTGGGACCACATGTGTTTGTCTTTTTAAAAATTTTTATTTATTAGGAACATCATTGGATGAAAACCTTTAGGATTCACTCCTCTTAAATATCTTGCAATCTATAAAGAAAAGGCAAAATGAATGCCACATACATGCCTCCTATGCTGTTTGCAACTAATAGACATTTTAGATGATAAAAAACCACTATAAAATAAAGAGTGAAAAACTTGGTTTTTAAAAATGAGAGAAGTGAAACATTTCTGTATAATGCCCATGCATTGCCTAGCTGTAGTATTGCCTGAAATTGTTGCTTTTCTAATAAATAAAGATGTTTGAAATCTAGTTTTTCTTTGTACTGTCAATTTCCTTGTGATAGAAACATGTGTACCTTGATATACCCCATGCCATTGAAGTGAATTAAACTCTCAAAAAACCTGAGGAATATAAGAACATTGGAACAAAATTAAACTACTTTTCCCCTCTTATTCTCCGAGTGAAAACAGTCCCTTCATTTTGAAACCAATCATCACAGTATAGGAAGTAAGTCAGAATCTCGGTTAAAATTAGATCTTACTAATCTGAAGCTGTAAGTTTATATATCAAATGCTCTGTTTAAAGTTTCCACAGAGAGTTACTGCAAAGAATTTCTGCAGGGCTGTCTTCCTGCCCTGCAAAAATAGCAACTAAAAGTAATATGATAAAATTATGACATGTAATTATGCAGAAGCAGCCTGAAGGTCTTGATGTTATAAAAAAATCTCATACTTGCTAAAGTATATTATTTAGATAATCTTGATAGTTTAAGAAAGAATAATGAAAATGCCATTTGACATACATCTTATTCTTCAAAAACTGAAGGCAGAATTATTGAAATCTAAAAGAAATATATTTTGGGTTTGGAGTATATTTTACATTTCTACTTATAAAAGGATATACATTCTTCGTGTTTGATATTTAATCCAAATTAACAAAATTTACCCCTAATGTCACCCAAAACATTCAATAAAAATTGAAAACTCTGTTGTCATCATGTGAACTTTCCCACATTAAATGAGGCAATACTACTACACACCAATATAATTTTAGTTTAAAAACAATGAGATCATACTAGATGTCCTGTTGTGTTCTGCACATTTTTTAGTTCCTGTCAATTCATATAGAATATCCTTTTCAACAGCTGAATAGTATTAACAACTTTCTTTGAAGGAGAGTTGCTTTTGTTTCAAGTTACTTGCTGCTTTCAAATAATGGTATTTTTTCCCCCCAAAGAATGCCATTTCAAGATAAATGTCCATATACCTTCTTTTCATGTATGTGTTTTGTGGAATTGGGGGGAGGGATGTTAAAGTACTCTCATTTTCATTGTTGATATGTGCTGCTAAATTGTGCAATGTGTGCTTCTATTCTCTTCTAAGAGAAAACGCCCTATTCTTGACATCACCCACTGTGTATTTCAGTAATCTTTTCACTGTCACTGATCTGATTGGAAAAAATAAATCATATTTACGTCATTTGTTGTTATGTTACTTGTATTTCACATTGCTAATGAAGTTGAGCTTCTTTTCATACTTTTGTTAGTCATTTGCCCTTCTGCATATTTCCTGTTCTTGACCTTTATCCATTCTTAATATGTTAATTTTTTTACTGACTTACGGGAAAACTAGACATATTAAAGGTATTATCTCAATCTTTCGAGTTCCTGGACCCAATTCCAGTATGTGTGTGTGTGTGTGGAGGGGGGGTTTCCCCAATAAACAATTCTTGGACACCTTGCATCAGATTCCAAAGGTTAAGTGTTCAATCTTCCAGGACTATTTCTTCTCCCTGGTCTCCCCACTTTTCAGATGCCAGCAGCAAACCCACGCTCTTAATTGTACTGCTGACTAACTGGCTATAGACTGGAGGTTCCAATGATTCCCCAACTCAGAATGCCAATGGAAAGTCCAGGTTGTTATCTATACCTCTGGCTGTCTGGCTATAAATCTGAGGTTCCCACAACTCCCTCCTTATATTCAATTAATTTGCTGGAAAAACTCAGAGAAACAAATTACAAGATTGCAGGGTTCATTGTAAAAGGATATAACTCAGTAACCATCAGATGGAGGAGATGCAAAAGGTAAGGTACGTAGGAAGGGGTGTGGCGCTTCTCTTCCCATCTTTCTGGTCTCACCACTCTTCATGCACCTGCATGTCTATGAACCCTGAAGTTCTCTGAACCCCATCCTTTTGGATTTTTATGGAGGTTTCATTACATTGGCATGGTTGGTTAAATTAGTGATTGAACTCCATCTCTGGCTACTCTCCCCACCCCAGAGATGTGGGGTGGGACTGAAAGTTCCAACCCTCTAATAATACGGTTAGCTCCATTAGCAAAAGATACCTTTATAACTCTCAACACTTATGAAAGTCCAAGGAATTTAGAACCTGTGAGTCAGGAATTTTGGAGGAAGACCAAATAAATATGAGAAATGCTGTATATTTTGGTCATCTGAATGACCCAATAGGTATGACTGATGAATCACAATATTACATTTAGCTTGGGCTGCTATAGCAAAATACCACAGATTAGGTGGATTAAATAACAGAACTTTATTTCTTACATATCTGGAGGCTAGGTCTAAGATTAGGGCTTGGTGAGGTCCCTCTTCTTGGCTATCTTCTTGCTGTATTTTTATGTTGCAGGGAATGAGAGACCATTGTTTCTTCTTATAAGGCACTGGTCCCATCATGAAGACCCTGTTCTCATGATCTTATCTAAACTAACCATCTCCCAAATGTCCCATTTTCCAGTACCATCACATTGTGGAGTAAAAGCACATCTTTATACCTTAAACATATGTATGGGGGGAGCACAATTTAGTCTAAAGCAGTTATTCACACTTAATTTTTTATATATGATACAAATACTTTTCTCCTAGGCTACCGTTTTCTTCTGCATTGAAGGTGTCTTTCACCATACAAGAATTTTCACTTTTTGCTTGGGTGCAGAATTGATCTTTTATGAATTCGTTGTTTGGTTTCCTGTTTAAAGTCACTTTTTGTGACTGGAAGAAGCATTTCTGGAGGCCTCCAGGGAAAGATGAGAGGTGGTCGAAAACTATATATGCATAGAACTCTATCCCTCGGTTCTAAAGTCCCATTTCCCTTAATTCACTCCTGGAAGAGGCACAACAGAGGACTCAGTGGAGCTAGAAGCAAAGCCAGTGTCCAGAGCTTCCCTTCCATGGCAGAGCTGAGTATGGTGTAGCACCAGGCTAGTTATGGTCTATTAGTCCATTGTGTGTAGGGTTCACATGGCTGTGGGGTCATGCACACAAATGTAGGGGAACCAAGAGAGCACACTCCTGCAACAAGAGTCCTAAGAGTCCCGAAGGGGCAAGAGAGGGGACGCTTTTATTATCCCAAATATTTCTGTGCTTTCAGTGGCCATGCCTATTCTGGCCAATGATCTGTGCCCAAGTGTGACTGAGAGGTAAGTTCCTTCTCTATATCACCCAGATGTCACTGGGCATACCGCTCATATTTGGCCTTCCCTTTGCTCCTTTCCAGTTACTCATAACAAGTTTTTCATGTAGGTATCATCAGGATGTAGCCTTTGAATTGTGTTTCTAGTAAAGAACGTACTGTTATGAAATGCTTTTTTCCCTTTTTTCCTATATGCCTTCTGTGACCAACAACAGTTTCCAGATGGTTAAGTAATTAATTAGAAGTTGTATTAGTTTGCCAGGGCTGCTATAACCAAATATTACAGACTGAGTGGCTTAAACAATAGTGGTTTATTTCCTCACAATTCTGGAGGTTAGAAGTCTGAGATTAAGGTGTCAGGAGGGTTGATTTTTTTTTGCAGACTATCTCCTTGTCTAACAGATGGCTGTCTTTTCCCTTTATCTTCACATGGTCTTTTGTCTGTATCCAATTTCCTCTTTAAATAAGGACACTAGTCATATTGGATTAAAGACACTCTAGTGACCTCATTTAACCTCAGTTACCTCTTTAATAATCTTTTCTCTAAATCCATTCACTTTCTGAGAAAAGGGGTTATGACTTAAAAATAAGCATGTAGGAAAGGCACAATTTAGCCCACAAAAAGAGTACAGACAGTGCCATTAAGGTAAAGTTATAGTAACTGGCCTGTTATAAGGATTGAGTCTATTCAAGTTTGTTATCCAGCAGTTCTTAAAAATTAGCATGCGGCACTTTTACACAAAGGCTAGCTAAGTCAGATGGTAGGGCCCCAACCCAGTGACTGATTCAGTAGGTCCTTGGTAGGCCCAGATAATTTACATTTCTATGGAGGCTCCAGAGGAAGGTCTTAGACAATGCTGGTCTGAGGAACACACTTTGAGAAACACTGGCCTACTTAACTAGGCTGACCAGCCACAGATGGCATAATATGAAACATTCAAAGAACCATAAAGCTTTTTGACAATACAGGATTGTATCACTATTTCAGTGGCAACTTAGTTTTTTTCTAAATGCTCCCTCCCCTCAAACTACACCCCCTATCCCCACCCCCGAATCCCAAACAAATTAGTCCTGAAAAATGTAAGAGCCATGCAGAAAGGGAATGAATGAATGAATGAATGAATGAATAAACATGGGATGATACAGATTGACAGTGAAAATCATATACAAAAAGACAAAGCAGATATAAGTGAGGCCACAGTTTAGCTGGTTGCAAATCTCTTACTGGTATGAAAAGGATTTTGTTGTTATGTGAGCAGGCAAAATTCCCATAGTAGTCTGAAAATATTACTTACATTTTATAAGTATAACCAAAAGACCCCTTTCCTTGAAAAAAAGAAAAAATATAAAGCTATTTGGATAAACTTTACATTTTCTTTCCTTCACTTCCAATGTTTATAATTTTCATTGATGTCTTCATTTTCCATTTTTGTTTGAGTCCAGCTGATCTTAAAATAATTTTCTACTCTAATAAAACAAATCTTTAGTCAATTGTTGGCTTTCCAGAGGGGTACTGAAATTTTCTCAGTTTCCAAAGAAAATATAATACTAATACTTTTGAGACTAGTGAATTACTAGTGTGGACTTTATTAAAAACAATTAGAATAAAAGTAGAGAATAAGTGGGCCAAAACTAAATAAAAATGCTTGAACACAAAATATCATTCTATGGACATTAAAAATAAAAGGTATTTCATGCAAGTCCAAATAAATGGCTTTTGTAAGGTAAGGGGCAAAAAACTACAGAAGCAAAAGCCCAGGCTGTGCTTTTAAAAAATACAATTCTATCCAGGAAAGTTCCTCTCCTTTTTAAGACTCATATATCATTGGTTACTGGGAGACTAACAAAAAGCAAGCATAAACACAGATAAGAAATGTTTTAAGTAGTCACTTTAAATACATCGTTGTGAAATCTCAGTGCCAAATACACTAAATTATAAAACCTGGATTATTAGAAGAGTTGAAAACAGCAACAGGATATAGTCTCCTGAAGATTATGACAATTTGTCATCACTTTATGATTTTGGTTTTATAAGATTAAAGGTTTCCTCAGAGCAAGTCTCAAAGGAAAATGCAAAACAAAGTTCAAAAATATACTAAGAAAGAAAGGATCTAAAATTAGAAGCACTGTGTAGGGATCTACTTTCCAAGTTGTGGTTAAGCAGATATTAAAATTGTCCATTAGTGATGCTTTTAGTGATGCTTCAAGAAACAATGGCATTTCTTCTGAGACTTAATTCTTTAGGTCGATCTATGTCTCCAGGGGAGCTTATTCTCTTTTGATTTGTGATATGCAGCTCCCAGCGCTAATTGCAGAAATCAGAAACTTGTGATGGGCTGAGGCTGCGAGTGAAAAGGAGCTTGGATTTATGTGGTGGCTGTGGTTTTATACTATAAGAAAGTGGTAACAACTGGCCTTTTTCTCTAAAGATGTTAACCTCTAAAGATGTTTCCCTAAACATATTAGCCCATCCTCCATGCTTGTGAACATAAGATTGTTGGTGCTATACTTATTTAAGCCCACTACAGTTTATGTTCATCTAAAATAGAAATATATTTTGGGCCAGCTTGCCTTTGTGTATCAGAAGAACTTATCATGGTTTGTTATTCAATCCAGAATCGAGACAGCAATTCACTCTGGCCTAATGAATTAACATCAACCACTAAGCCTAGAGGCTGACATTGCTGTCACTCACCTGTATGTGTATTTAGGGACTTTCCATAATACTGATTTGTGGGGAGTAAGCATGAGAGAGAAAGAATAATTTTACTGTCTTTAGCTTCAGAGGAAAATATCTGCATATTTCAAGAATGGAAGATGATCTGCCATTATATTAAAACATTTCTCTGGGAATTCAACTCTCATAAGCATTACCAGTAATTGTTTACAAGAATGTTACCATGCCCCCAAATTCAACATTTCAATTGTAATTCTGAGTAAATTTTGCAAGCAGGTAAGACAGTCATTGTTAAATTTGTAATGATCAATAGCACCTGAGAAAAAGTCTGTGGTTCAACCTCTACCTGCCTGACACATCCCATATAATAAAAGGCCAGTGACCATAACGGTATAGTAACTGGAACGACTGATCGACCAGTTGCTATGAGGTGCATTGACTACCTCTCAGTCCCATCCCCAGCCCACAGGCTCTGATCACTGGAGGGCCAATGGGGAACCACGGAAGAACTGGGGTGGCGGTAGGGTGAGACTGGGGACTGGAAAGCAGGCAGAAGGCAGACCTCTTGGTCCCTCCCCCTTGCCCACAGGCTCTGATCACTTGATAACAAACCAGGAGCCATGGGGAGCAGAGGTGAGAAGCAGCAGGGTGGGACTGAGGACTGGTGAGTGGGCAGAAGATGGCCCTGATCGCAGGCTAGGCCTAAGGACCCTACCCACACACAATTTTGTATGCTGGGCCTCTAGTGTATTTATGATGACTAAGAGATGGAAGGTGGCTATTGCATTCCAACATGTAAGCTTCTTAATTTTGCTATTCTTTGCACTTGCCACTGCAGGTTAAGTACCACCATGTTTTACCTGATCTATTTACCTGGCTGGTTTTAACCCCAATACTTTGTCATAGTGTCACCACTTTGACCATTCACATTGAATGTAAAGTTTTCCTCCTAAACAATAATTATGCCTATTTTATATACTTGCTTTCCATTTATTTTTCATTCTTTATTGCTTTCAAAATAAGGTCCAAACTACTTAGCATGATGAACAAAGCTCTTCCTAGTCTTATTTGTAGTGGATCATTTCTGATGAGTATGGGCAATTTATAAAACACTAGAAGCCCGATGCATGAAGATTCATGCTAGAATAGGCTTTCCTTTCCCTGGCGGCCAGTACCGCCTTTCCACTCTGGTCCAGCCCCTTTCCACTCAGGCCCTGGAGCCAACACTTTTCACTCTGGCCCCACCTTTCCATGCTGCCCAGAAGCCCTGAGAGACCAGGGGTGAGACAGAATGTCTGTGTCCCACCCCCGTCACTTGGGGCCTGTGTATGCATATTTACTGCTATCTTTGTTGGGTTAATTTGCATATCATTCCTAATTGGCTGGTGGCATAGCAGGGCTACAGTCAATTTACATGTTTGTCTATTATTAGGTAAGATACTTCCTTTTCTGAGATTGTTGAGCCCCCCTCTATCACTACCAAGGTTGGGACTAACTGGATTTGACCACAAGTAGGCTTCTTTATCAAGTTGTAAAAATCAGATGCTCTTGCTTGGAATTGAAGATTAATAAGCTTACCAATGATCTAATTTTACATTTACTTGATATTATTATTCCACTAGTGGCCTGGTGCATAAAATTCATGCATGAGGAGGGGTGTCATTCAGCCTGGCCTGCACCCTCTCCAATCTGGGACCCCTCAAAGGATCCCTGTACTGGTTTACAGGGATTGGGCCTAAAATGGCAGTCAGACAACCCTCTCACAATCTGGGACTGCTGGGTCCTAAATGCTCACCTGCCTGCCTGCCTGCCTGATTGCCCCTAACCACTCTGCCTGCTGGCCTGATTACCCCCATATTCCCCCCATGCCAGTGTGCTCACCCCTAACCTCCCCCCCCCCCACCGCTGGCCTGCTCACTCCAAACTCCCCTCCCCCTGCTGTCCTGA
The DNA here is from genome assembly GCA_011751065.1 of Lasiurus cinereus. Taxonomy (NCBI): domain Eukaryota; kingdom Metazoa; phylum Chordata; class Mammalia; order Chiroptera; family Vespertilionidae; genus Lasiurus; species Lasiurus cinereus. The sequence goes on from JAAGEH010000030.1 coordinate 42,399,923, forward strand.
TCACCTCCAACTGACTCCCACTGACAGCCTGCTCACCCCCAATTGACCCCACTGCTGGTTTGCTCAACTCCAACTGTCCCTCTCCCCTACCAGCCTGATCATCTCCAATGCCCATCTCCCACCAGCCTGATCAACCACAATTGTCATCCCATCCTGGCCGGCTCACTCACAACTGCCTTACCCTCTTGGCCTCTAACTGCCTCTACCATGGCCCCACCACCATAGCTTTGTCCAAAGAACATCCAGAAGGTCTCCTGGAAGGTCTTCCAGTCTAATTAGCATATTACCCTTTTATTAGTATAGAGGCCTGGTACAAGGGTGGGGGCTGGCTGGTTTACCCTGAAGGGTGTCCCAGATCAGGTTGGGGGTTTCCTTGGGATGTGGGGTAGCCTGTGTGAGGGGCCTGTTTGGAGTCTGGCCACACTCCCCAGTGGGGACTCTTACTCCATGGGGTCATGGCCAGTCTGGGTGATGAGTTGAGGGCCGTTTTCAGGCTGGCTACATCTCCTTCAGAGTGGGGGTCCCCACTGGGTTGCCTGGCCAGCCTGGGTGAGGGACTGATGGCTGTTTGCAGGCTGGCCAACATCCCCAGTGGGGACCCTCATCCCATGGGAGTGTGGTCAGCCTGGGTAAGGGGCTAAGGGCCATTTTCAGGCTGGCCACACCACTTTGTTACCCAGGCTCCCAGCCCCTCCTTTTTATTCCCCCAGCACTTCCTTGAGTGGAGGCCAGGGTGGGCTAGAAGCCTGGGTAGTCCCCAGTGACTCAGGCCCTCAGCCACTCCTTCAGCAGCAGCCAGAGCGGGTGGGGAGCTTGGCTTCCTCCATCGCTGGGGGTAACCCAAGCATCCTGCTTGCTCCAGCTCCATGGATGCTATCATCTTTGTTGGGTTAATTTGTATACTCACTTCTGATTGGCTGGTGGGCATAGCAGAGGGATAGTCAATTTACATGTTTCTCTTTTATTGTGTAGATTATATTGGTGTGCCATTCAAGTAGACAAGATCTATAGTTTGGTGAAGCTGTTAGATAAAAGCATAGAAGAAGGATTAAAGCACAACTGTTTGAAGCTCCAGGCTACACAGCTGCCATAAAAAATATTTAAATATAGTGGCCGAATTAAAGAGCCACATGAATTACCTAATTTTCACAGCTGGACATTTGGAATCATTTTAAGAATTTTATTTGTCTAATGTTAATTAAAAGTGATTAAAGGATTTTATATTTAATATATCTATGCCAAAAACTACACATTATTTTCTCTCAGAAATATATACATTATAAATATGTTTTATAAGTAAATATTCAGGAGGGATGTACATTTAACAATTATTTATTTTCAGTTGATAACTGGCTTTAAGAAATTTTATAAAATCACTTGATATTATTAATTTTTATGCATTTCTATGCCAGTTACAAGGGGCTAGCTGGGAAAAGGGGAATATGTGTGTGTATAGGGTAGAATGGTGAAAAAACATTTATGAGTATACTCTGTTCCAGTCATTGTGCTTGATACATATATATATATATATTTTTTTTTTGGGGGGGGGGGTGGATAAGGGATGACAGTAATAAATATTCTTAGGTTTATTTATCTAATTGTCTCAAATTTAATACATCTTCACTGGGGAAAATGTGGAGGGTGAAAACAAATATAGAGCTATACACCTTCTCTGTATCTGTCCTTACTATATAAAAATTTTAAATTAATGTAATATAATATAATTCTTTTTAAAAATATATATATATTTTATTCATTTTTTTCAGAGAGTAAGGGAGAGGGATATAGAGTTAGAAGCATCGATGAGATAGAAACATCGACCAGCTGCCTCCTGCACACTTCCTACTGGGGATGCACTTGCAACCAAGGTACATGCCCTTGACTGGAATTGAACCTGGGACCTTTCAGTCTGCGGACCAATGCTCTATCCACTGAGCCAAACCGGTTTCAGCAATATAATATAATTCTTCTTCTTTTAAAAAAAATATATTTTATTGATTTTTTACAGAGAGGAAGGGAGAGGGATAGAGAGTTAGAAACATCGATGAGAGAGAGACATAAATCAGCTGCCTCCTGCACGCCCACTACAGGGGATGTGCCTGCAACCAGGATACATGCCCTTGACCAGAATCGAACCTGGGACCTTTCAGTCTGCAGGCCGATGTTCTCTCCACTTAACCAAACCGGTTTTGGCATAATATAATTCTTAATAATTAATTAAATTAATCAATTATAAGGGCAATTGACATATAACACTATATTAGTTTCTGGTGCACAAGAAGGAATTTAATACTTGTATACATTGCAAAATGATCACCACAGCATGTCTAGCTACAGTTTGTCACTGTACACAGTTACAAAATTTTTTTTTCTGGTAATAAGAATTTTTAAGATTTATTTTCTTAGTAACTTTAAAATGTTACTTTTCAAATAAGAGTACCATGTTGTTAACTATAGCTACCACACTGTACATTATATCTCCATGACTTATTTATCTTATAAATGTAAGTGTAGACCTTTTGATTCCCTTCACAGATTTCATGCCGCTGCCCCCACCTCTAGAAATCACCAGTCTGTCCTTTATATCTATGAGTTTGGCTTTTTATGTTTTTCTAGAGGCCTGGTGCATGAAACTCATGCAGGGTGGGGGTTCTACTCAGCTCAGCCTGCACCCTCTCCAATCCAGGACCCCTTGGAGGATGTCTGACTCCCGGTTTAGGCCCATTCCTGGGGATTGGGCCAAAACTGGGAGTTAGACATCCCTCTCACAGTCTGTGACTGCTGACTCCTAACTGCTCACCTGCCGGATCACCCCTAACTATCCTCTCCGAGCCTGATTGTCACCAACTTCCCCCTTCACCAGCCTGATTGCTCCCAACTTCCCTCCCCTCACTGACCTGGTTGCCCCTAAATGCCCCCACCTGCCAACCTGGTTGCTCCCAACTGCCCCCCTGCCAGCCTGGTCACCCTTCACTGCCCCCTTGCCTACCTGGTTTCCCTATACAGCCTGATGTTCAATCATTTGGTCATCCTTCACTAACCCCCCTGCTGGCCTGGTTATCCCATGCAGCCTGCTATTCAGTCATTTGGTCATCCCTCACTAACATCCCTGTCAGCCTGGTCACCCCACACAGCCTGCTGTTTGGTTGTTACTGTGATGGCATCCTGGACAATTTGCATATTTCTCTATTATTGGTATAGATTTGTTTTTTATTTTACAAATACGTGAACTCATTGTATTTGTCTTTGTCTTATTTCACTTAACATAATGTACTCAAGGTTCATCCATGGTGTCACAAATAGCAAGATTCTATTTTTTATGGCTAAGTAATATTCCATTATATTCCATATCTTTTTTATCCATTCAGTCATCAATAGGCACTTAAGTTGTTTCCATATCTTGGCTATTGTAAATAATGCTTCAATGAATATCTGGGTGCATATATCCCTTTGAATTAGTGTTTTCAATTTCTTTGCATAAACACCTGAAGTGGAATTACTGTATCATTTGGTAATCTATTTTTGTTGTTGTTTCTTCTTGAAGAAACACTATACTGTTTTTCATAATGGCTGCACCAATTTATATCCCCCCAAACAGTGCACAAGAATTCCTTTTTCTTCACATCCTCACCATCACTTGCTATTTTTCTTGTCTTTTTGATGATAACCATTATAACAGGTATGGAGTGATATTTCATTGTGGTTTTAATTTACATTTCCCTATGATTACTGATGTTAAACATATTTTCTTATTCTTATTGGCCACCTGCAGGTCTTCTTTAAAAAAATGTCTGTTCAGGTACTCTGCTCATCTTTTAAGTGGACTTTTTTTTTTTTTGTAATTGAGTTGTATGAGTTCCTTATATATTTTCAGTATTTACTCTCTATTGGATATACGATTTCCAAATATTTTATCCTATTCAGTAGGTTGTCTTTTCATTCTGTTGATAGTTTATTTTGCTTTGCAGAAGGTTTTTAAGTTTGGCTTAATCCCATTTGTTTATTTTTACTTTTAATCATTGGCAAGACTAATTGATGCAAGGGAGCTTACTTAAGCCTATGCTTTTCTCTTGGAATTTTATGGTTTTAAATCTTATATTCAAGACTTTAACTCATTTGAATTAATATTTATGTATAGTGTAAGACAGTGGTCTGGTTTTGTTAATTTGCATGTGGCTGTCCAGTTTTCCAAAAAAACCTTTTAATCAAATGGATTTTTCCTATTGTATAATCTTGCCTCCTTCCTTATAGATTAATTAATCATAAATGTATGGTTTTATTTCTAGTGATGAACACTTTTTTTTAATCCTTAAGAAACCCCATGAGACATGGAATTTTATCACTATTTTACAATGAAACTGAAGTAAAGAAAAAGGCTTTGTGATAAAAGGCATTTATCACATCATAACTGTAGTATTAAATGTTAATGTTGTAGAGGATTATGTTGGCATTCCCTCTTGCTCCCCCTCATTCCGCAGAGCCCCCTAACAACTGTTAGGAGAATGGCACTGATAGCATGTTGGTTGGGAGGAGAAGATAAACATCTAAGATAGTCAATCTTTCCTGTGAGAGCTTAGTTTAATTTTTATCATGGAAATGTTAAGTGACTTTACTCTGTGAATTCCCAAAGTGAGGCATACAAATGTGATGCTTGAGGTTTGCAAATCCCATTTTTAAAATAATTGGTATCACTTTCTTTCAGTGGTATAGTAAAGAAGGTTATGGAAAGAAAAAAATTACAAAGAATTAAGTAGTTCAGCACTTGGGGGCAGCCAGCAGAAGATGCAGCTACAGAAATCACTCAGTTCTGGACATAAATGCTTCCTTATACAGTAGGAAGGCTCTGGTGCTATATTCATGTTTCCTAAGTCAGAGATATACTCTGGCTTAGGTATTTTGTGCTTTCAGGATTTCCATATCCATATGCTACTTCAAAACTGTAACGTATGAAAGACTATTAATTTCATTGTTTAGACAAAGTTTCCCTTGGTTAAAATCTATAAGAGCTTAAAAAACTGTTTGGCTTGTTTAATAATTTGAAAAATGGTTGAGCTGGAGCAAAACCTTTTTGCAAGGTATACTTACTAGAATTTCTTAACATTATTTTGGGAAGTACAGTGCTTGATAAGCAGAGCATAGTTGTTTTTTTTTTTATGTTCTTAGCTATGATTTGTGACTTTTTCTGTGTACTATATTCTTAGATACTGATTATATAAGAAAAAAAGACCAGAGCCAAGAGCCATAAAATAAACATCCCAAGAATCATCAATACTACTATGTATCCTTGAACTTTGAAAGAGTAAATCAAGATGGCATACTGCCTCCTGAACATTCATATTTATCAAAAAGCAGGATAACCAGGAAGGATTGAGTAAGTCACTTAGGGACTAGATTCAGTAAGGCTTAAATTTCCAGTGTTATGGAAACATATTTTCCAGTTTAACTGGCTTGTTCCTCAAGTGAAATATAATTCTTGTGGTCACCTTCCTAGGAAGTACTCGATGTGGTTTTGTTCTTGAATATCTGAAACTAGGTGAGAAGATGTTAAATGGCAACTAGCTGAGAAGGAAAATTTCATCATTCTCCAACATGGATTTTTTTTTTCATTGTTACAAAGACAAAATTTAATTTTTAATCCATAGTTTTGATTTCAACACTGATTTTAGTACATTGCTGATACCAGCCTTGAAGAAAGGGCTCCAGAGAGGTGTTCATAGCAACACACACCTGTGGCTCTCCTTTGGTTCTGGAGACTCGGGAAATCAGTATTGCTTCAGTAAATACATTCTCTAGGCCTCTCTGTGTGAATGCAGAACACTCCACATACCTGGTAGTCTTCAGGTCACCAGCCGGCTTTTCAGTATACTCTGCTATACTGATCTGGTGTGATAAGTTTCTCTTTGTTCTTGCAAGTTTCTCAATGGTAGAGGGGTCATCTATGAGAGCAATTTGAGTCCCAACAAGCAAGAAAGGGTTCTTTAGAGAGTGGTGAGTTATCCCAGGCACCCATTTTTCTTTTACATTTTTCACATGAGGATGGAGAGCCCACTGAAAAACAGACTAGAAAAACAACTGTTTGTGGGTAACTCTGCGGTCATAATTTGTCTCACTCCTCTTGCCCTGCAGTATCAAAAAGTCCAAGAGTATATGGCTCTCCACCAACCATAACTGTGACTGCATAGTTGTCAAAAACAGTGGGTACACACTCAGATGGAAATTTGTTTGTTATGTAGGATATCAGGAGACATGTTTTACCAACAACACTATCACCCACACAATGCCACTTACTTGTCTGCATTGCTGAAACAGTTTTCTATCCACTTTATTTCAATTCCGATGATGACCTCAGCTTCTCCACCGGGGTGTTGGCAGCACTGCCTCATTCTGACATGCATTTAAGAAATTCCTCCTGGCTTGCAGAGAACTTTTATCTTAGACCAAATTTGTGCTCTCTGTGATCATCTGTTATTCATCTCTAATTCTCACTATTTTTCATCCTACAGCAAAATAAATAAACTTAAACATTGATTAATAGTAAAAATATGTAGAATTAGTCTATGAAATCAGGTGTCTAGTATTAGTCATAACCCAGGATAACCCAGTGGAAAGGCACAGGTATTTTTAAAATATATATATTTTTGATTTGTTTACAGAGAGGAAGAGAGAGGGATAGAGTTAGAAACATACTGCCTCTTACATGTCCAGTACTAGGGATGTGCCATAAACCAAGATACATGCCCTTGACCGGAATCAAACCTGGGACCTTTCAGTCTGCAGGTCAACTCTCTATCTGTTGAGCCAAACCAGTTTCGGCAAGACATAGTTTTTTAAATGCGTCCTTTACCAGTAAAATAGAAAGTAGAACAAAGAAAATGGAGAAAGTAATTTGGACATAGTATGTTTCAGGCTAACTGGTTGGTTTCTCTCATATGCCTGTTTGATTACAAAATGTTTTTCTATATAAATTCATGGAAATTTTGCAGATTAAATTTTCTAGATGTCAGACACGTGGACAACTGAAATAGTAGTAAAATCTCCATCTTGGTTGTAATAGCGTAATTATGGTGCCTTGTTCTTATTGTCAATTACTTGGAGAAGGAACAAAGTTCTACACTGTCTTCAGAAATGGATGCTGCTCTTTCTATCCTTTCCCCACCTCTCCATGAAGCTGAAGCAGAAAGAGAAAGAAGGAGTGAATATAATGTCATAATCACAATGATGAGTGAACATATAGGATGGAGAGTTTCTAATTAGAAGTGGTTCACTTTTCCCAGTGACTACTGAAGATGAAGAAAAGTTTACTCTACTCATAGGAAATCTCAGTTAGCTAATAGAGTAGGCTTCCTTGTGACTTAACTCCAATGGCATTTCTTGCTGCAGCTGAGTGTCTCTACCAACAACTTCACAGCTTACCTCACTCTGTTGTTGCGCGGTACAAAAGTCCCAGAGAAGTGTTGAGGAAACAGGGAATCTATTGTCTCACCACAGAAAATTTAAAAACACAACCTTAACCCATGTTTTAAACAAATTTTTAAACTAGATTCATGTCTAGTTAGTAGATTGCAGTCGTTTTTATAGCAGTAGTTTTGCAGTGGTGCTGCTATTGATCTTATAAATTTGCAAGGAAGAATCTGCAGGGGCAAAGTGCCTTTGCTAAAATTCAAGATAGTCCTCCTTGGAATAAAAGTTTCTGAGTTAAGATTTTAGGATACTTACGGAAATGCGATTATGCACCATTTTGTGACTACGATTTTACTCTTACCATGCATTCCATTAAGTATAAACAAAGTTAATATCTGTAGAGATAGTAGGGCACTAAGTATCCAAGAAAAGATATTTACATAAGCTTAAAAGAGTAAATAATATAAACAAACTAGAAGCCCTTTTCTTTTTCTGGAAAGACATAATATGGACCAACTTATTTATAAAATAAATGAATTCAGAGGAATCAGATGTATCATTTAAAAGATATTCATAATTTTAGGGGGAAAAATCAGATTCCTGCAAAAACCAGTGAGGTAAGGGTGCTGATGGAATAACAAGTTAAGTGAAAACAAAAAAAGGAGAAAAATTTCAGGTTTTGGAGATTCCAGAATTGAAGCTGGTCTGCCCTGAAACCAACTACAGCTGTTGATCTGACCTATCAACCTGACTGCATGAATAGTCAGGTAAGGGGATTGCCATAATGACCGTAGCCTGCTCATTGCAGATGTCCACCCTCTCAGCTCCTCACTTCCTCCTATTATAGAAGAAAAAACAGAAATGCTTCATTGTTCTTTCCATGTGTCTTTCCTTCTTTAACTCATTTTTCATTTCCCCTAAAATGCCTGTCTTTTATCTTGGTTCAATTTTCATGTAAAGCCTATTGCTGGAAGAAAAAAAAACAGTGAGTTGTGTGCCTAACTATGTTATTTCTTGTATTCTACAGCTTATTCCTTCTGCAAATAATATTCCAAGAAGATCTGCTTTGTTCTTAATTTTTATTATTAGTTTTAAAATCAATTGATTTTATTAAATGCTTTTAACAAACAGGATTTTTTTTTAACACTGTGTCTTGGAATTGGCTAAATAAAACCCATTATAGAAGATCTTTTGGTAAAGACTTTAAATCATTAATCACACATCTCTTGAATACTTCTGTAATGTATTTCTGGAACTAAAGTGGTTGATATTTTAGAGATAATAACTATGCTTTAGATGTTTTAAATAAGTTTTAAAAATACTAGGGTCCCATGAGGCCTACCCTTTCCAGAATAGTCAAGTACATTAATCACTAATAAAATGAACCCAATCTTTTTGGTGTGTACCTCTTCAATATTCATTGATCATCACAGTATATTATGGAATCCACTAGGTGGAGAATATTCTACTGAGTATTTTAGAAATCAATGTGGAAAATTTTAAAAGTGGAGATGAAGGCAGGGAGAAGTAGATCAAGAGAAAATCCATTTGCAATGTGCTTTTTATTTACAAATCATGAGTCTTGTGCCTTGATAAAATAAATAATAATGATTATTTAACAGATTAGGCCAGATATGTGATTCCATTTGGGATAAACTCAAGCTGCTTTGATGAGCATAAATGTTTATTAATCTTGAATTATGGTTTAGAATCCTGTGTCTCCAAAACTAGAACTGAAACTATTTCTGATGTGAATAAAACCAACATGGAAATTTATCAAGCCAAGTACATGGAGGATTCTACAAATGAAACAGATTGAACACTTCAATGTATCCTTTCTCTAGGATAGCCTAGGGTCTGGGCAAGAGTGACCAGGACACTCCCATCAGCACAGATCAAGGTGGGTAGGAGAAATGGAAGCACAGCATGGAAGGAGAGCACTTCTTCCACTTGGATTCCTTATGTTAATCTAAGCGTTTTTGCCAAGTTTTTGATGTGGAAGACTGCAGTAAAAGGAAGAAATAAGGACAGTATAAACCAAGTAAGGAAAGTCTAGGATTATTCCCCATTTATTGAGGTGCTTATTATTCTAAAATAGAGCAGAATGCTTGAAGAGACCTGGGAAACAATGACAGTCTGATATTTTGATAACAGTCACACTAAGAGTGGCTTGTCAAAGGCTGGTTAATTTCTGAAGCCAGCACTTAAATCAATGAGTGAGAACTGTGCTTGACAACCTGAGATAGCATCTATGAAGCACAGTATTTAAGCTTTTGTGTATACAATAATGCAAAGGAATAAGTATATCTAATGAACATAGAAATATGTTCTATATATTAAAGGTTATTAAGTAAAACAATCTTTATTACTATTTACATATCTTTCCCACTTCCTTTTCTTTTTTCTTCTTTTGCCAAGTATGCAGTTAAATTTCAAGTTAACTCTGCAATGATGTGACTCCTCTGAAAGAAAGTAGTATTTTAGAAAAGATTCCATTTAATGGATGGCCTTGCCTTTATCAGAACTGTGCTGATGCTTTTGTATGTATTATTTCACTTAATCCATACAATATCACTGTGAGATAGGGATTCTTGATCAGTTTTATAAATCTGATCAGATTATAAATCTGACACTGAGAGAAATTTATAATCATGTCACCAGAATTGGTGTACAGTTGAGTCTGACTCTGAACCTCACACATTAAGTTAAGTGCTTGTTCATGTAACTTGAGAGTACATGTATATTATAAACACACACACACACACACACAGTACTGTATATTTCTCCCTGAATTGCATAATTTCAGCTTAATCAATAAAGTATTATAATTGGATTCAAACTGCCTTAGTTCTTACATTCTGAATTGCTGACTGAAAATCTGTTGGAGGGAAAAATTGATGTTCTGACACCTCACAGAAGAATAATGAGGGTCTCAATATATATAAAATCTAAAACAAAACAAGTGAAAATGGAGCTCATAGATAAAGAGAATAGATTCATAGTTGTTAGAGTAGGAGATGGGAAGAGGTAGGGGGAAGGGTAATGGGATTGCAAAGGTAAAAATTTCAAGATATAAAATAAAGAAGTCATGGGAGTACTACATACAGCATGGAGAATATAGTTAAGTAGAGGCCTGGTTCATGAAATTCATGAGGCAGAGTGGTGGGGAAAGCAAGCCCCATAGCCCAGCCTGCATCCTCTCATAATACAGAACTCCTAAACACTCACCTGCCTGCCTGCCTAATCACCCCTAACCAACTCTGCCTCGGCTCCCGCCACCACAGCTTTGTCAGGAAGGATGTCCAGAATGATGTTCAGAAAGTTGTTCGGCTGTCTGGTCTAATTAGAATATTATGCTTTTATAATTATATATAATACTGCATTGCATAGTTGAAGTTACTAAGAGAGTATTTCTTAAAAGTACTCATAAGAAAAAAATTTATAACTACATGCTGACAAATGTGTACTAGACTTATTGTAGTTATCATTTCATAATATAAACAAATATCTAATCATTGTGGTGTGTACCTGAAACTAAAATAATGTTATATGTCAATTATCCTATCAATAAAAGAGAAACATGCAAATGGACTGTACCACCACTACACTACAAGTCATGCCCACCAGCCAATAAGGAGTGAGTATGTAAATTAACCCAGCTAAGATGGCAACAGCCACAGAGCTGGAACAAGCAGGAGGTTTAGGTTGCCCCTGGCTATGGAGGAAGCCAAGCTCCCTGCCCACCTTGACCAACCCTGGCCTCTGCTCAAGGCTACAAAGTTTCAATTATAGAAAAAAAAAATCCCAGATACCTGCTTTCAACTAACCCTGGCCTCTGTTCAAGGAAGTGCTGAAAAAAAAAGAAAAAAAAAGAAAAAAAAGGAGGAGCTGGAAGCTTGGATCACTGGTGTGGCCAGCCTGAAAACACCTCTCAGCTCCTTACCCAGGTTGGCCACACTCTCAAAAGGTGAGGGTTCCTGCTGGGGGTCTTGGCTAGCCTGCAAACAGCCATCAGCCCCTCACCTAGACTGGCCAGGCACCCTAGTGGGGACTTCCTAGACTGGCCAGGCACCCTAGTGGGGACTTCCACCCTGAAGAGGGTGTGGCCAGCTTGAAAATAGCCTTCAGCCACTCACCCAGGCAGGCCATGCCCCCATGGAGTGAGAGTCCCCACTGGAGGACTTGACTAGCCTAAAAATGGCCCTAAGCCCCTCACTCAAGGCCACTCCATGCCCCAAGGGAACCCCAGCCTGATCTGGGATACCCTTTGGGGTAAACCATCCTGCCCCGACCTGTGCACCAGGCCTCTATCTATACTAATAAAAGGGTAATATGCTAATTAGATTGGAAGACCTTCCAGGAGACCTTCCAGACGTTCTTCTGGACAAAGTCATGGTGGCGGGGCTGAGGTAGAGGTGGTTAGAGGCCAAGAGGGGAGGGCAGTTGTGAGTGATAAGGCCAGGATTGGACGGCAGTTGTGAGTGATCAGGCTGGTGGGGGACAGAGCCATTGGGGGTAAGCAGACCAGCAGGGGGGCCAGTTGGGAGTGAGCAGGACATCAGTGGGAGTCAGTTGGAGGTGATCAGGATAGTGGGGGTCAGTTTTGAGTGAGCAGGCCAGCAGGGGTACAGTTGGGGGTGAACAGGCCAGTGGGTAAGAAAGGTGGGGGTGAGCAGCCCAGCAAGGGGGACAATTGGGGGTTAGCAGGCTGGTAGGGGAGGCAGTTGGTGGCAAACACACTGGCATGGCATGGGAGAGAGTTGGGGGTGACCATGATAGCAGGGGGGGGCAGTAAGGGTTGACCAGGCAGGCAGGCAGGTGAGCAATTAGGAGTCAGTGGTCTAGGATTGTGAGAGGGTGCAGGCTGGGCTGAGGGGACCCTCCCATGCATGAATTTCGTGAACCGGGCCTCTAGTACTTCATTAAAAAAAAAGAATAATGAGAAAGCCATTGGTTCCATTGAGGATGATATCCCTTAAAACTCACTCTTTGCAGAAGCCTAATTATTGGCTATAGATAGATATTAAAAATATAAATACCTAATATTTAATGGGGCCTAATTTACTCCAGTCCTGGTTAATCTGTATAGTATGGTTTCCAGTTGTTCTAGATCATTTTTTCTCTCTCCATTACATATCTAGGTAAATGTGTTTAGTTTACTATTTTTAAAACTTGCCCTTTAAAAAAAATTGTCATTGCAATTTTGCTCAAACACTTCCTTTTAACTAAATTCCCACTTTACATTTTCATCTATTGAAATTCTACTTGTCTGGGGGTTAGAGAGCAACTAAAGGACTTGATGTATGCATATTAGCATAACCAATGGAAACAAACACTGGGGCAGTGGGGGCTTGCCTGAGGTGGGAAAGGCTGGGGGTGGGGTGGGTTAGGGCATCAATTGGGGAAAAAGGAGACATATGTAAAACTTTAAACAATAATAAAAAAAGAAAAGAAAAGAAAATAAAAAATTCCAACTAAAAAAAAAATAAATTGTACTTGTCTCAGTTGGCACAACCATTGCCTTGAAGTTCCCACAATGCCAAATTAAGTTATAATTTATTTATTCTTTGAATGCTTATGGTGCTGTATCTTATTATTTTATGGCTTGTATATTTCATTTTTCACTCTGGTTATTTATATACATTTTAAAATCTTCTGGAGAAAAAGCTTCTTGCTTCATTTGTCTTTACATTCTCCATAGGACCTACCTTCCAGAGTTCAGGATATATTTACCTTGTAAAGGGTCATTGAGGAATAAAAATAAAAGCAATAGTCACAGTAATTCTAAACCCAGTAGGGCAAAGAGTAGTTTTTACTAGTTCCATTTGGGGACCCAGATAAGGTAAGTGCTTGTTCAAGGTCCCTTGGGTAGTGAGTCATGTAGTTGGTGATTAAGAGATGTCAGGTCTTCTGACCACTTGTCCAGCATGCTTCCTTCACTAACCCACTTCCGTGAGTCACCTCAGTTCCAGAAAATCATCAACTATGCCAGATTTTTATTGCTTTCCTAATATAATATGGTTAGGGATATTGCAAAAGATAACCCTTATTTTTTTAAACTATATTTATATTTCTCCCAAAATATATTTATATTCTACTTGTCAATAATTTTCTTACTGAGATGAAAATACATAGGGTCAAGTTCAGCATTTTAAATTTAGCAAAAGGTGTTAATTGGTTTAGGTAATAATTTTTTTAAATTGTAAATATGCATACCCATTTTCTTTGTTGTGTGAAGAAATTATGACCTTTAAACTTGAAGATTTTGGATTGATTTATTCTATGGTTATAGTATGTCATCATAAAAACAATAGGCACTTCAAAAAACTTATTGAAGATAATTATTCAAGTCTAATGTTATCTTGTGAGTACCTCATTTCACTTTAGAGAAGAGCCATTTACCTAAGAGCTGGTGAAAAAGAATAGAACAAGTATGGAGTGATCAAGTATTGTAGTTGTAACTTGGGGCTGCTCTCTGATTGCTGGGAAGGCACTGTATTTGTGTAAAAAATTTTTCAAAAAAGTTTTATTTCTGAATAGATGTGTGGTTAATAAGATAGAAACTAATTTGAAATGATTGGCTTCCAGTTGGAGAAAGAAAAATATCACATAATCTCACTCATTTGTGGAATATAACAAACATAAATTGATGAACAAAAATAGATCTAGAGACAGATAAGCATTGAACAGACTGTCAAACCTCAGAGGGAAGGCAGGGGAAGAGAGTGGTAAGAGATCAACCAAAAGATTTGTATGCATGCATATAAGCATAACCAATGGACACATACACTAGCGGGAGGAGGGTATGTGTTGGTGGGTGGGGTGCCAGGGAAAGGTCAATGGGGGGAAAAGGAGATATATGTAGTACTATATGTAATACTTTAAACAATAAAGAATTTAAAAAAATAAAATGAATGGCTTCTTTTTTAAAAAATTATCTTTACAATGAGACTATTACAGATGTTCCTTTTTCCCACATTGACCCCTTTTAGACCACACCTACTTTCACCACACTATTGTCTGTACCCATGGATTATGCTTATATGCATATAAATTCTTTGGTTAATTTCTTCCCACTCCCTCCCACCTCCCTTCAAGATTTGTCAGTCTGTTTCATGCTTCTATGTCTCTGGATCTATTTTGTTCATCAGTTTATTTTGTTCTGTAGATTCCACATATGAGTGAAGTTATGTGATACTTGTCTTTCTTTGACTGGCTTACTTTGCTTGGCATAATACTCTCAAAGTCTCTCCATGCTATCTCAAAGGGTAAGAGATCCTCTTTTTAACTGCTGTATACTATTCCATGATATTAATGTACCACAGCTTTTTTATTCACTCATCTACTGATGGGCACTTGGAGTGTTTCAGATCTTAGCTATTGTAAATTGCACTGCTATGATCATAGAAGTGCATATATTCTTTTTTATTAGTGTTTCATGTTTATTAGAATATATTCCTAGAAGTGGGATAACTGGGTTAAATGGCAGTTCCATATTTATTTTTTGAGGAAACTCCATACTGTTTTCAATAATGGCTGCACCAGTCTGCATTCCCACCAGCAGTGTGTGAGTGTTCCCTTTTCTCCACATCCTCACCAGAACTTGTCATTAGTTTATTTGTTGATGATAGCCATTCTGACAGGTAGCATATGGGAAATCTCTGTACTTACTTCTCAATTTTGGTGTAAACCTAACAGTGCTCTAAAAATTGTATTAAAAGTACATACTACTAAAGTAATATCTAACCCAGAGACCTTATTCAAATTCACAGATTGTTGAATAGTGTATTATAATAAAAGGAAATCCCAGATCATGTGTTACATTCAGTTGCCATGTTTCTTTAGTTTTCTCTATTCTGAAAAAGTGTTTATAGTTATTAAATTGAAATAAAATTTGAATATAAAATATATGAAATGTCTGAAGGGCTATATGAAAAATTTTTACAATTTTATATACAGTATGTGTAATTATAATCCAAAACACAATATAAAATACTTCCTCACCCCCAAAAAAGCTTCCCTTGTGCCCTTTTCCAGTCAATTCCCTTTCTGATTTATATCACCACAGGTTAATTTTGCCTATTCTTGAAAGTAACATAGGTGGAATTCATGTTTTCTTTCAATCAGCAAATGTTTTTGAGATTAATTCATGTATCAGCAATTGTTCTCTTTGAGCATTTATTTATGTTTTCTGGTTGATGGACATTTAGCCTGTGTTTGTCTTATTATAAAAACTAGAGGCCTGGTGCATGAAATTCATGCACAGGTAGGATCCCTAGGCCTGTCTGGTGAACAGGGCCAATTAGGGCCTTCCAGCTGCTGGCTGGGGCCTTCCTTCATTCTACACTATCCCCTGGTGGTCAGTGCACATCATAGCAAGTGATTAAATTCCTGGTATCCTGGTGGAACTCCCAAGAGGACAATTTGCATATTAGCTTTTATATCCTATCTAATAAAAGAATATGCAAATTGACTGTATCTCCACTACACTCACAAGCCAGGCCCACAAGCCTATCAGGAGTGAGTATGAAAATTAACCTAACCAAGATGGCTGCATGGGGGAATCCAAGATGGCGGCATAGGTAAACACCTACACTGCTGCCTCGCACAACAATTTCAAAACTACAACTAAAAGACAGAACAGACATCATCCAGAACCACAGGAAAGCTGGCTGAGTGGAAGTTCTACAACTAGAAGGAAAGAGAGGGGCTCACGGAGAACCAGAGGAGCTGCAAAAAGCTGAGGTACGGAGACAGGTGCGCTGAGAGAGCGGGTGCCCGAGTACCTGGCTGGCTTTCTCTGGCGGGAGGGAAACGGAGACTCCCAACGGCATTGAACCCCTTATCTTACGACACTAAACCCCAGATCCAGCCGAAACTCATATGGGGTGAGTTTGGACTGTGAAAAGGGAGAGGTGCACGGAAATTTAGGGGAGTCGCAAAAGATCGGAGGTCTGGTCGCGCACACTCACTGTGCTGCCCGGAGGATAGACTGCTGATTGTGCCTCTGGCTTTCGCGTGTGGGCGGGAGACAGACCCTCCCAACTGTGCCACTTCTGAGTCCACTGGGCTCCTGTTTTGGGCTAAACCCTGGGGACCTAGACTCATGTGGTCCTGGTGCGCAGGGAAGCTGGAAAGGCAGTGGTTAGAGGCACTGCGGGCACGCGCACAAGGACCGCTCCAGCCATTACCCAGTCACGTGAGACTCAGGGGCCATGGAGGGTGGGGCCGACTGGAAGGCAAGGCGGTCCCGTAAGCCCCGAGACTCCACCCATCCCAAGCTCAACAGAGGCTTCTTCAGTTTTGCGTCTGGTATCATAAGGCTGAATTCAACACAGAAGTTTCCCTGGCATAGTGAAAATGCCAAGACAAGGGAAGGGATCACAAACAAAAGAAATGGAGGAAAAAAAATGACTGGATATAGAGTTCAAAACCACGCTTGTAAGGTTTTTCAAGAATATGCTAGAAAAGATGGATAAATTTAGTGAGACCCAAGAGGAGATGAAAAAGGTCCAACTAAAGATGATAAAGGACCAAATAGAAATTAACCATACACTGACTGAAATAAAAAATATTATACAGAGTCCTAACAGCAGACTAGAGAAAGGCAAGAATCAAGTCAAAAATTTGAAATATAAAGAAGCAGAAAACACTCAACTGGAAAAGCAAGAAGAGAAAAGAATCCAAAAATGTGAACATAATGTAAGGAGACTCTGGGACAGCTTCAAGCATACCAACATCAGAATTCTGAGAGTGCCAGAAGAAGAGAGAGAGCAAGATACTGAAAACCAATTTAAAGAAATAATGACTGAAAACTTCCCACATCTGGTAAAAGAAATAGACTTACAAGTCCAGGAAGCACACAGAACCCCATATAAAAGGAATCCAAAGAGGACCACACCGAGACACATCATAATTAAAATACCAAGAGCAAAAGACAAAGAGAGAATATTAAAAGCAGCAAGAGAAAAACAGTTTATTTCCTACAAGGGAGCACCCATACGACTTTCAGCTGATTTCTCAACAGGAACGATGCAGGCCAGACGGGAGTGGCAAGAAATATTCAATGTGATGAATAGCAAGAACCTACAACCAAGAATAATCTATCCAGCAAAGCTAACATTCAGAATTGAAGGGCAGATAAAGAGCTTCACAGATAAGAAAAAGTTAAGGGAGTTCATCAACTCCAAACCAGTATTATATGAAATGCTGAAAGGTACTCTTTTAGAAGAGGAAGAAGAAAAAGGTAAAAGACAAAAAATTATGAACAACAAATACATATCTATCAATAAGTGAATCTAAAAATTAGTGAATTAAAAATTTGATGAACAGAATAAACTGGTGAATAGAATAGAATCAGGAGCACAGAAAGGGAATGGACTGATAATTCTCAGGGGGAAAGGGGTGAGGGGTGAACAGGGAGAGACTGGACAAAAATCATACACCTATGGATGAGATCAATGGGAGGGAGCAAAGGGCAGAGGTAGGGGTGGGAGCTGGGTGGAGGGGTGCTATGGAGGGGAAAAAAGAGAAACAAATGTAATTGAATAATAAAGATTTAATTAAAAAAAAAAAGATGGCTGCAGCCGCAGAGCGAGCAGGAGGCTTGGGTTTTCCCAGCAATGGAGGGTGAGATCAGGCCTGAAAGGGATGGCAGTTGGAGGTGAGATCAGGCCTGGAGTGGAAGGCAATTGGGGGCAAGTTCAGGCCAGCAGGGGAGGGCAGTTGGTGAAACCAGGTTAGCAGGGGAGGGGACTTGGGGGTCATCAGTTGAACAGGGGAGTGCAGTTGGGGGTGAGATCAAGGCCTGCAGGGGAGGGCAGTTGGATGTGACCAAGCTGGCAGGGGAGGGCAGTTGGAAGTGATTAGCCCGCAGGAGAGCAGTTGGGGGGCAATCAGGCTAGCAGACAGAAGAAGTTAAGGGCAATCATGGAGGCAGGCAAGCGAGTGATTAGGAGCCAGCAGTCCTGGATTGTGAGAAGGATGTTGGATTGGGCTTAAACCGGCAGTTGGACTTCCCCTCAAGGGGTCCTAGATTGGAGAAGGTGCAGGCCGGGCTGAGGGACACTCCCCGCCTCCAGTGATAAATATTGACATGTGTTTTGTTAGAAGAAACTACAAGGAGCAAGATTCCTTTTAGAGAAAATGATGAGCATGTTCTAAAATTTACATGAAATGTAAAAGATCTAGAATTGCCAATATAATTTTGACAAAGAAAAGCAGAGTTGAAGGATTTACACCACTTGATTTCAAAATTACTATGAGACTTACTATAAAGCTAATGTAATGCAAGAAGTGTAGTATTGACATAGGACAGAGAAAAATGATAACTTCTACTTTTAAAGTTCTTTAAAAATTTAAAGTGAGAGTATGCTTGAGAAGGTTTCAGCATAATGCCTGGCTCATATTACACACCTAATTAATGTTAATGACTACCACTAATTTTTTTCTATGTGGTCACATTTTATCATCATAATACTTCTATGGTAAGTATTATTATTGCACTTCTACAATGGAGGGCCAAGGAAATCAAATGACACCAAGTTATTATTAAAGGCCAGAATTGGAACTCAAATACTGTTTTTATACATTATTAACCCTTGTGTATTTTTTGCTGAAACTGTAAATAAAAGGATGTAGCAGTTTTTCCGATCCAGTGCTCCAATTACCTCATAATTAATAGCTTTGTTGCCTAGCACAGTGTGATTTTGAATAAATATACAATTAAAAAATGAAAAGAAATCCAACTGGCATGGCTCAGTCATTGAGCCTTAAGCTGTGAACCAGGAGTTTATGGTTCAATTCTCATTCAGGGCACATGCCCAGGTTGTGGCTTGATCCTAAGTGTGGGACATGCAAGAGGCAGAAGATCAATAATTCTCTCTCATCATTGATGTTTCTATTTCTCTCTCATTATCCCTTCCTCTCTGAAATCAATACAAAAATATATTTAAAAAATGGAAAGAAGAATTCATTGGAAAGAGCAATGCCAATCAATATGATTATGTTTTCTTAATACATCTTTTCCAAAAGTTTTAAGTATGAAAAATGTCAGTTGTTCCAGACTTTGTGTACTCTTTTGACTATAAGGTGAAGTAAATCAGATTGCACTTGGAGATTCCTATCCAAGTTTGGTGCTAGATAGATAACTTTTCACATGAAGAATAATGTTGGTAGAGAAAATCAATATTATGGTGATCTTGTGAAGATTTTCTAACATTTATTTATTTCACAAATATTGTTTGAGTACTTACTACATCTGTACTTTATCATCAATTGAATTTGTCTAAATAAACACATTTGCTATTTGTTAGATTTTCAAGACTTGGAGTACATTTCAGTTTTATACTTCACCTCTTACATACTCTTGTACTCTGTTTTGTTTCCTTCCCTCCCAAGATTTAAACTAAAGCAGTAATTTTAGAACCAGAAGACAGAGAACACAAAAGATAACTCAGTAGCTGGAGAAAACAATGTTGTTGGATGGTATTTTAAAAGAAAATATTAGTATCTTCTTAAGAGCAGAAATGAAATTAATTTTGTAAAGATCTTTAAAAAATCTTGATATCCTTTGATCAGGAATGCTATTGATGAAGCCCTTTCTGAAAACAGAGAGGTACTATCTCTGTATTGGGAAGATCTTTCATTTAGTGTTTTGCCAACATTAGTATTAGTTTTCTTCATCATGTTGTTTATTTGATTGTTAAGAGAAATTTCATATCCTTTGACTTCAAAATCTAGGGAAGCTCCTAAGGAGGGAATAAACCAACAAAAAGTCTAATTCACTTTATTGATTGATGACATGATCAATTACTGTCTTGATTTCCTGTTTTGATTTTAGATAATATCCTGCAGCTTCTAAATAGTAATAGATTACATACTGCTTTGTAGACCTAGGAAAGGCCTGCTGTACATCAGATTTGAATGACATGTTTGTTTTTTTCTTGAAGAATCTTAATAGAGCATTCCGTATCTGGAAAAGAGGAAGGTTGGCAGATTTTAACATTACATTTTTATCCTCAGCCTTGTCCTTTATAATAGTTAATTAAAAGAAATTATTCTGTTAGTGAAATGTTAAAAAAATCTTAACATGATTGTTGTTATGCCATGAGTAACAACATATATCATGCCCATTATGAAGAAGAGAAAGAATCCTACACTTCATTTGTTGGAGACATTTGTATATTCCCTTGGTTGGCCACTTGAGAATGAAGAAAATTCTCAAAACAAAACGGAACAAAAATATAATTTGCTAGTCCATTAGATCTTGGAAACAAATGCATGTCTATTTTATTAAATCATACTTAAAATTTAACAAATTGTAAAAATACTTTTAAAAATATTTATTTTGTCTAAAACTTTAAGCTCTTAAAAGAAAATATTAAACAAGAAATAAAAATACATTTTAAACTATTTACTTAAACCTTAATATAATTTCACATCAATGTAGAAGGAAAAGATCTTTTGGAGACTAATGTGAAAGAATTTTTCTTTTTCATTTATTGAGCACTTCTCCTCCCCCCAACCCACCCAACACACACAAATCCTTATCAATTGCTTGCTATTATTCTTAATAAGAAGTTTTATTTCTTTTTCTAAAAGTTTTGATACCTATGAAAATATAAATGTTCCCAAGACTAATAATAATTAACAATATAATTTAACCTTTAATGAATGCTTATTATGGGCCCAGGTTAAAATATTGTGTGTTCATCACTCCCAGTCAAGTCTCCTATCACCAATTGTATGACCAGTTAAACTGAAATTGAGTTGCTGAGGAAGAAAATCATTTAGGTAGTTTCCTTTCAAATTCTCTATAATTTATTCCCATAGCATAATCTAATTAATTCCTATAGTATAAGTAGAGTGCTTTAATTCTTGGCTAAATTAAGGGAGGCCAGGTCTAAGGGGTACTAATAACCAAGTACCTATAGTCAAACTGGAAGAAGTTAATCATTTCCTATCATTTACCCATTAAAATTATAATTCAACAGGAGATATGAATAACTAGGTTTATGTCAACTTACATTAACAAAAAAAGAGGCAGAAAAGTACCAGACCATTCATTTATAAGATACAACTGGGAGTTCTTATAGCAAATTATGGTGGATTATTAGGAAGCTATCTGGTTTAATCAAACAAAATAAAGATTTATGTGGACAACTTAAATCTCCAATTGGGTGGTGAACCATCCAATGATTTTAAAAATTAAATTAAATTAAAATTTGGGTATGAGGGAAAGAACAAAGATTGAAAATTGCTCTTTCATGTATAAATATAAACAAAATCAAGATGAATAGTGCTATATTAAATTAGAGGTAAGAACTGGATGGCAAAGATGCAGATATGTTTACTGGATTTAATCTGCTTTTATATCATTGCTTATTTCCTTAAGAAGGACAAAAGTATGTGGATTAAATTCTTGAATGATAGTACATTGGGCACAATCTCTATTTTCATAATGTTGGAAAAATCCTGCAGAGCTAGAGGCCTATGGAGTATAGTTGAGGATATACCTATATATAGAAAATTGGAAAGGAAGAAATAAAGATATCCTTACTTTCAGATGACATGAATGTCTACACACAAAATTTCAAAGACTCTACTAAAAAATTCTTAGAAACAATAAGTGAGTTTTGCAAGGTCACAGGGTATAAGGTTTACACACAAAAAGTCAGTCCTATTTCTATACACCAGCAATGAACAACTAGAATTTGAAAAAAATTTATATACCATTTATAATAGTACCAACAAAAATAAAAACTTTATGTAGAAAGCTAAAAAATATGAGCAGGATGTATATGCTAAAGACTACAAACATTAAAAAGGGAAAAAAATTAAACAATGTAAATTAATGCAAAGGTATACTGCGTTGATGGATTGGAAGACTTGATATTGTTAAGATATCAGTTCTTCCCAATTTGATTTATAGTTTCAATGTCAGTTTAATCAAAATCTCAGTCAAATATTTTATAGATATTTATAAACAGATTCTAGAAGTACATGGAAAGGCAAAAGAATTAGAATAACCAAAAGGATTCTGAAGAGCAAGATTAAAGGTAAAGAACTCATATAATTTAATTTCAAGATGTGGTTATGTAATTACTGCAAAGCTACATCAACTAAGACAGTGTGGTATGGATTAGAGGATAGATATGCGGACATAGCTGGTTTCATGGGTGGGTGATGTGTGAAAATAGGACTCTGTCCTCAAAAGCATCCTGTGTTTGGTTTATGCTCCATTGTCACAGTTTTGAAATTCTTAATAATTTTTTAATATGGAGGCTTACTGGACAAATATATAAAATCTAATTTAAATTACTTAGCTGTTTTTTATTGGTCTAGAAAAACTCCTGACATAATTTACAATTTTATTTTCAGTGCTTTTCTACATATACGGTTAAAGCAGGAGGAGAAACAAAGGAATTAAAAAGTTGTATATATATACCAAGGGTCCATTGAAATTCATACTTAGGCCATAAGCACTTTTCATTTTGGAAAATCCTACAAGGCAAATGCTGTAGTCCTAGATGATGAGACTTTTAGCAGTTTGCAAACTTTAGTTTTCACTTCCATATTTTTGCTATAATTATTTTCTACCTCTACCATATTATATTATATTATATTATATTATATTATATTTTTATTTTATTTATTTTATCTTTTATTGTTTAAAGTATTACAAATAGTAGTATATATGTCTCTTTCCCCCGCCCATTGACCTCCTCCCAGCCTCTCCTACCCCCCAGTACATGCCTTCACCTGCCCCACCCCCACCCCAGTGTCTTGTATCCATTGGTTATGTTATACACATGCATACAAATCCTTCGGTTGACCTCTTACAGCACGCCCCCCCCCCAACGTCCTCTAACTTTCCACTGTAGTTTGACCGTCTGTTCAATGCTCTTTTGCTTCTGTATCATTCTCCTCCCTCCCCCTAATTCTTTTCTTTAAAAAGTCTTGCCTCTGAAGACTAGAAATAAACCTATAATAATAAAAAATGTTTGAGTCCCAATTTCAATGTCCAACAGTTCTGAGTCCCTGTTTCAATGTCAAACAGATCCTTATGTGTGGATGTCAGCAATGGTATCTGGATGGTGGACATATGGTGGCAATACAGGTCTGACCCTCTCTGGTTTGGTCCTAGGCAACCTGTAGTGATGCACAGCTGCTGACTGCTGGCATGGCAAGGTGTCATCAGCGTCTTCCATCTCTGGACTGTTTCTCCTCTTGTCTTCGTGGCTGGAGCAGACCTGTCAATTCCTCTCTGTTGCAGGAATCCACTTGGTCTTGGAGTTGTTTTCTGAAAGTATATAAAATATTCTCGACCAAAAGTTAATAAAGGAGTCTTTTCTATAAAATTGACTTGGCATCCTTTTTATTTTTGCCCAAACGATTTTCCTTTGGCTTATTTTGACACATGCGTGTTTTTTATGGGTGTCTTGTGCTGCCAAGTGGTGCACCTTTGGAGGTGGAAGTGGAGGTCCCAGGGTCCACGAGTTTGCAGCTGTGGCAGCAGGGTTTTTTGGCTGGAATGGCTGCTGGGTGGCGGGGCGATTCCAGGGCCTGTCTGGGTGGTGGTGCAGATAGGTTCCTAAAAAAAGGCAGTTTGTCCCCTTCAAGATGGCATTGGCTCCGTGCCTGGGTCCCGCAGTCCGGGGAGTACCTACAGAGGTGGTAGTCTCTCCTTGTCCATGAGAGCCTGGTCTGCCAGTCACTGCTGCTCCTTCGAGATTTAACTGTCCTTTACTCACACACACACACACCACACACATCCACACACTCTCCTTTCGTCCCCTCACTCACTTCCTCTCCCTCACCTCTGTCCTGCCAGCCACCATCTTTTTCCCTCTACCATATTTTAAATAATATTTATGTCTTCCTATTGCAAGAATAACTTGAAATTTTCATATTTTGAGGTACCACTTAGAAAGTGATGGTAGCAATTTTCCCCATCCAGGTTTCTTCACTATTATATCAAGATATAGATCAAGACATCATAGCAGGACAGGAGGCTCTGGAAAGAGACGCTGGTAAAAACAGGGCTATATGTTCCTTAAATTCATTTAATTTTCCTTTGGCCATGGAGGAGACTATATTTT
Source organism: Lasiurus cinereus (assembly GCA_011751065.1). Classification (NCBI taxonomy): domain Eukaryota; kingdom Metazoa; phylum Chordata; class Mammalia; order Chiroptera; family Vespertilionidae; genus Lasiurus; species Lasiurus cinereus. The sequence continues at coordinate 42,424,426 of JAAGEH010000030.1, forward strand.
TCAGGTACTTGTGAATAGGAGTGGATAAGTTCTGTCCAATGGACTGTAGATTGAAGTGATGTATACCCATCCAGGACTGACTCCTAAAACCTCTTGCATAATCCTATGTATTTTTTTCCCCTCAAGTATTGGGGGGATGGGACAACCTTAGGAGTCGTGTTGAAGATGGTGGAGGCTTTGTCAGTTTGGGTCCCTGACTGTGTGACAGAGGGACTCCTCCCTCTACTGTTTCATCATCAAAGAATAAACCTCTTTTGGTTTAATCATTGAGGCTTGGGGGAAGGTTTTTGTAGCAATTATTTACTCAGGTTAACTGAAGCTTTTGATGAATAAACTAGAGGCCTGGTGCACAAAATTTGTGCATGGGGGCAGGGCAGGGATGTCCTTCAGCCCAGCCTGCTCCCTCTCCAATCTGGAACACCTTGAAGGATGTCCGACTTCCCGTTTAGGCCTGATCCTACCTGAAGTCGGATATCCCTCTCACAATCCAGGGCTGCTGGCTCCCAACTGCTCACCTGCCTGCCTTCCTGATTGTCCCTCACTGCTTCTGCTGCCAGCCTGATCACCCCCTAACCACTGCCCTGGCAGCCCTGATTGATGTTTAACTGCTCCCCTGCCATCCTGTTCGCCCCTAACTGCCCTCCCCTGCAGGCCTGTTTACCCTTAATTGACCTTTCTTGCAGGCCTGGGTCCCCTCCAACTGCCCTTTCCTGCAGGCCTGGTCACCCCCAACTTCCCTCCTCTGTTGGCCTGGTCACCCCTAACTGCCCTCTCCTGCAGACTTGATCACCCCCAACTGCCCTCCCTTGCAGGCCTGGTCTCTCCCAACTGCTCTCCCCTGCTGGCCTAATTGCCCACAACTGCCCTCCTTTGTAGGCTTGGTCCCTGCCAACTGCCCTCCCCTGATGGTCATCTTGTTGTGGCCATCTTATGTCCACCTGAGGGCAGGATCTTTTGACCACATGGAGGCAGCCATCTTGTGTGTTGGAGTGATGGTCACTCTGCATATTACTCTTTTATTAGATAAGATAGAGGCCTGGTGCATGGTTGGGGCCAGTTGGTTTGCCCTGAAAAGTGGTGTCCTGGATCAGGTTGGGTGTTACCTTGGGGTGTGGAGTGGCTTGGGTGAGGGGCCTGTGGTAGTTTTCAGGCCAGCTACTCGCTCCCCCTTCCCCTTCCCGCTGGTGACCCAAGCAGAGGCCCTGGTATCTAAGATTCTACCATTGAAACTTTGTAGCCTGTAGCAGAGCCAAACCTTCTGCTTACAGCCATTGAAACTTTGTTGCTTTCAGTGGAGGCCTGGACACTTGGTGTCCTCCATCGGTAGGGCCAACCCAAGCCTCCCTCCTGCTCTTTCTGTGGCCATAGCCATCTTGGCCAACCAAAATGGCTAATTTGCATATTCACTCTGATTGGCTGGTGGACATGACTTGTGGGTGTAGCGGGGGCATGGTCAATTTGCATATTATTCTTTTATTAGGTAGGATGAATGAAGCAATTTCAATTCATTAACAAAAAAATACTTCAAGTATGTAAAAACTTCAGATGATTTTATGGAGTTTTAATTCAAAAATTAAAAACACAAAGGTTTCTGTAAATTGGGTTCTGATATAAGAAAATGACATTGCAGTGTACTATTATCATTTACGTTTTAGAGATGAGAAAACTTAGGCAAGGAGAGTCTCGTGCAAGCTTATACCAGGAGGTAGACTTATATGCAAAGGTCATGCCTATAACTCCATGTTGTACTGGTTCTTATCGCTAAAAGGCACTGTTAGCAGTTGGGGACATCATAGAGGTATTGACACATCAACAACTGCACTCTTATTGCTGTTAAAACTTGCAGGAAGAACAAATGACAATAACTCAAATCCTGTGATAAATCATTTTGTGTGAACCATTCTTGCTTCAAATTGCTTTTCAATAATTCATTATGCATGAAGAACTGTGGTAAAAATTTGAGTTTCAACACACATCAACTTTCCTGTAGATTCATCTGGAGAAACTGAGTTTTCTTTTCTTGCAAATTGCTTTAGTGCAGCTAATTCAGCATGACTCTTTATCCTTAGTCCAAATTCAAAGCAAAAGCATTTTAGAATTGTCATGTCAAAATTGATGAGCAAAAGTTAGCAATTCAAATGCAGCGCATAGGCCTGGCCCAAAAAAATGTCAATCATAAACATTTTTTAAAGTTTATGTTAAAATCTTGAATGAGGATTTCTGTTTAACTAATTTGGATACAAATAACCAATTTAATCTAATTTGAATGTAAATAACCCATCATAGCAGAGTACCTGCCAACTTTCATTTATTCATTAAATATTTATTTTGCCCAGTTTGCGGTAGGTACTATTTTAGGTACTTGGGACATACTGCTGATAAAACAAAGCTTCTAGCTTTCATGAAGAAAATTGAGAATGTTTTCCTCAGTGAACAATCCATTATATGCCACTTAGAAGAAGTTTGAGCATATTGGCTTTTTATATTTCCTGCAAGAATGCCAACCATGTGGTATATGCATGTAATGAGGTGTTAGAGAACATTACACTAGTGCACTCCATTTTGGCTCCCAACCAGTAACACCCCTGGTAACCATCTTGTTGCCTTTGGGAAGATAAATCATTTCTGAGGCACAAAAGTTACTTCTCCCTGGGGGAGAAAAAGTATCAAATGCTTGTACCTCCCTTGGAAGTACTCCAGATCTCTTCTGAAAGCTGAAGCAGTAGAAGGGTTGGGTGAATCAACTTTTATGTGTGGGTGAAAATGAAATCTCCCCAGGATGTGTTCTTTCATCCCCCCAAATCTATAAATAGATATTTTGGTTTCTAAGATCTGGACTGTATCAGAGGCAAATCTTTTATCCAAGAAGAAAAAATGGAATAACTTTGTATTTTTTTTTCTAGATAGAAATATTAAGTAAGTTATTACTGAACTACCCACTGATTTATAAAAAAGAATTGAGCTATTTTTAATTTATTTTGGAAAAAATTCTTAAACAAATAGGACATCTAGAAATTCCAGGAATTTTGTGCCATTTAAAAACCAATTAATATTTTAAAAGCAGAGGAGATATTAGTATTTGCTGAATTGTTTCCATGTGCAAAATTGATGATTCTTGAATGCCATTGCCTAACTTATTTTACACTTGTCTTCATTTATTTTAAATCCCGAGCCAAGATCTATCTGTTGATCCATCCATTCCTCCATCCGACCATCTATATATCTTTTTGTCTATATACATATGTATGTCTATGTAGATAATTGTGGGTGCATATCATGTATAGTATAGTGCATGTAACCAAATTAGTAACTTCCTCTTTGTTCAATAGTTAGACTTCCCATAACCCAAACCTTCTAGAACATCTTCATGGAGCTCAAACTAAATAATTAAAGAAGGCTTTCCTTCCATAATCTCATTTTAATTCCTGATAAACTAAGAAGTAATTTATGTGCATTTGAACCCTACTTACACTATGTAGGTCCAAAATCATTATTCATTACTAACAGATAAGGATGCATGAAAGAGCTGGCATTAAATTTTAATTCTTTTTAAGAGGATAATAACACTAACTAATAAGGTTCTCCACTTTGGACCCTGTGTCCTCTGACTTCAGGCCATGATATCGAGCAGCACTGGCCTTCTTTCTGTTTCCTCTGACAAGACAGGCTTGTTACCTGCAAGAGTTCTAGCATTTCCCAGAGCTGTAAGTGATGGTTGGATCATTCCCTTAATCAGGTCTCTGATTAATTCCCTCTTCTCAGAGAGGCCTCCCTTGGTCACTATGACTAAAATTCTGTTCTCTCCCCAGTCTCTTGCCTCCCCTGAAATCAGATATCCTGTTTTTTATTACTCAAGTCATCTTGTTTGTTAGTTTGTCTGGCTCTTCCTCATTGGCGCCCCACTCCAAAAGTTAGGTCTCTTCAAAATAGAAACCTTGTCTGTTCTCTTGTATCCTTGGCATCCAGAATTGGCCTTACAAGGAGTTAGTATTTGCCAAATGAATGAGTCCAGGTTACATTTGATAAAAACAGATCTGAGTGCCACTAAAAAACTACAGTTTGCATAATTTCAAAGAGATTGAATTATAGACTTAGTATTTAGACAGAAAAGAGTGTCAGGTTACCATTATCTGATTAAGATTGCTGAAAGTATTTTAACATTTTGGCCAGAATTTAACCTAAAACATAGTTTAATTATGCTATATAATAAAGAGCTAATGTGCTAATTAGACTGGCTGGCGGAACGACCTTCTGTAACGACCAGTGGGCGGGGCTGTAAGGCAGCCGGGCTGAGCCCCTTGCACGAATTTTATGCATCAGGCCTCTAGTACTAACATATTTACTTAGAGGAATACAAACACACATATGAAACAATGTATTTAGCTAGAAGTAATTAGCAGTAGAGGTATCTGTGGTGAAGAGATGAGTAGTAATCATGACCTTGAATTGCTTCTGTCAAGAAGTGGTTATTGAACAGTAGATAGCACTTTTGTATCACAGAGATATGACATCAAGGGCAGATATTTAGACTTTAACTATGTGGCCTCAATCTTTGGCAAGTACAGTATTATCACATACTCTTCTGTGAAGTCCTAAACATCTATACATACACAATGCAGAAGCTGAAGTCTTAATGGACAGCAAACATTTATTGCATTGCCCTCTCTGAGCCAACCTCTTTTATCTACAAGGTGGATAGGTTAATTCTTTCACGTGAGATTTTCATGAACCTAGAAACAAAACAACATCTGTGGCAGTGAACATGCAAAGACATAGGTATATTGTAAATATTCACTTATTCAAAAGATAGTGTTTGGTACAATTCTAAAGTTAATATACATAGCTTGTAAAAAGGATTTTGTTGCACTCAATGGCCTTTCTGATTCCCATTTTGTTCCCCCACTACTTAAGGATGGGTAGCCTCTCCTAAACAGTCGCTGTGTGTTTGTGTGTGTGTGCTAATGCAAACACAGGTGCTAGGGATGAGCGAGGAGCATGGTAAGGAGGAGATTGAGAGAAAGAAACAAACGAGGTCATAATAAGTTAAAATACATGGAAACTGATTTTCAGTTTTGTATATTAGACACTCTGGATGACTATTGACTAGAGATCATACAGCAGCTTGTTATACCTACTGACATTCTTAAAACTTGTAACTCTGTGTGATTTTAAGGCACTTGACAATTGGGATACCGCAGTAAATATTTTTGGGGATGTGTTTATTTAACTTTTCAAACTTCGTAACTAATATTCCAATAAACACCATTCAATGTTTTTATATATTCCAGTAAAATAAATGATATCTCATCTTTATAACTATCCTAAAAGCTTTTATAAATAATATTTATCTCAGGGTTAAAGTGATGCATAGAAATAATTACATTAAATTGGCCTAGATGTCATTTTAAAAGTGTGTATTAAAAACTGCTAACTAGCATGAAACATGAAATACTAGTGCTGGTGTCTATATACTTTTGAGATAGCAAGTATATTTCAAATATGTGGGAAGGGGGGAATAAATTTCAAAGTGTACTTCTAGATAGATATTTGGCTCTCTTGCAAATTTTGGAGAGGTGATATAATAGCTCTTAGTTATGATAGATATTAGTAGTAGGTATATGCTGTGTGTTAAGTTACTTTCGTACTTTAACAAAGGTAGGGACAGTGTTAAAGGAACCAACAAATGATGCCGAGGTACCTGCACCCCAGAAACAGTGGTAAATGATTATGATGAGAAGGTTAGAAGGGTCAAGGGGTGTTTCACCAGAGTCCAAGGAAAGTTGGAGCTATGGTTGGAGGGTGCAGGAACTGCAGCCCTGACAGAGTCAGCCACTGCCTGAACTTCATAGTACAGAAGCAGGGAGAGGGGGGAAACAGGGAAGCAATACCACACTTAACTATCTTCTATTATGGCCCTGTGCTAGGCTACACTAGCAAGGGAGTCTATGGATGCAGTTCATTGATGCCAGCCTACTAGGCACAGACTAGGGCAGAGGAAGATGGAAAGGGATTGGTCATCTCCAGGAGTAAGAACTATGCTATAAATATGAAGATACCGAACTCAAAGAAGCTAAGGGGACTGCCAAACTACATAGTTATAAATGGTAAAGTCAGAACTTGAATTTATACTTTTATCCTTTCCATGATAGCATTAGGATTAACTCAGAATAACAAAGAATTAGAAAACTCTAAGTTAGCATGCAACCAAGATGGACAGTGGTGGATAGATTAGATAGAATGACAAAAAGAAGGGATGGAGGGTAGAAGAGGAAATTCCAGAAAAGAGAGAGGGTAAATAAAAAATTGTCTCTGAGACAAAGGGAGAGTGATTATATCAAATCTAATTAATCTCCATGTTATTGAAAGAATAGTAAAGGAAATTTATAAACAGTTGACATAAATAATACACTGAGTGGCCAGATTATTATGATCTCTGAATGCATAATAATCTGGCCACTCAGTGTATATCCTATATCATAAAAGACTAATATGCAAATTGTTTCCTTGACCAGGAGTTTACTAGCAGGCAGGCTAGCCAACCACCCTTATTCCCTCCCCCTGGCCAGGCTGGCTGGACCCCACCCATTTATGAATTCATGCACCGAGCCTCTAATATACATATATGGACACACACACACACACACACACACACACACACACACACACTGAGTGGTGAGATTATTATGTGTTTGGAGATCATAATAATCTGGCCACTCAGTGTAGTTTGATATCAGATGGTGTGATTTCTCTAACTTTGTTCTTTGTCAAGATTGCTGAACCTATTCAGGGTCTTTTGTGGTTCCATAAAAATTTTGGGGTTATTTGTTTTAATTTTATGAAATACACCATTGATGTCTCCAACACTACTATTTCTGACTGAGAATAAATTAGTTTTCAGGACTATTAATAAGTGTTTGCAAAACTGATGCATTAATTTAAATTAAGTTATAAATAAACCCAAATGATACTAGCTTATTTAAAGATAAAATTATTGTACTTTCACATCAAAGAGAACTGGAAATTGGTAACCCAAGGTTAGTATGGCAGCACCATAGCTTCCCTAGGAAGCCCAACTCTAAACCCTATGTGTTTTTTTAATTTTTAAAAATATATTTTATTGACTTTGTACAGAGAGGAAGGGAGAGGAATAGAGGGCTAGAAACATCGATGAAAGAGAAATATCTATCAGCTGCCTCTTACACACCTCTTACTGGGGATGTGCCTGCAATCAAGGTACAGGCCCTTGATCAGAATCGAACCTGGGACCTTTCAGTCTGCAAGACAACGTTCTATCCTCTTACCTAAAGCAGATAGGGCTAATCCCTTTGTTTTACCAGTTAGGGGTATGGCTTCTTTCCTCAGGTCACCATGATCCAGAATGGTTAGAGGAGCTTCACTTATCATGTCTCATTTGCAGAAGGAGGAAAGGTATAATGGAAAATAATGGGATCCAACTAGCTATGGCAACTAGCAACTCCTATCAATCACTTTTTTCATGTTCTACAAAAACACTTCTACTGATAACCACTGACCAGAATTTTGTCATAGGTCCTCCAATAGTTGCAAGGACTTTGGGACAGTACACTCTTATTTCAGATAAAAAAATCTATTGCTGAAGAGGAAGGGTAATTGGTTTAGAAGGAGGATTTGCCAGTTTCTGATAGTAATCATGGAATGTTGGAGGGCTTGGAAATAACTGAGTGAAGAATAAGGATGCTCTGTAGTTGGGAAGATTCAATAAAGAGAATACTATAAACTCATAACATGACTGACAGCTCCATTTAATTTCAAAGTTTACTCTTGGGGTTAACATATATTCAAATGCATATATAACAGTATTCACTGCTTTCATGTGGTCATGAAGTGATATGGAAATGGTCCTCCAGGAACTGCATATAAAACTGGCCTTCTTCCAAGAACAGTTCTCAGAGTAACATTCAAAAGTGCCCATTGTGTGCCTATTAAATAAAACTCAAATTTATTATTAAAATAATTACTATAAATTAATTTTAGTAAATACTGCCCCATTGATTTTGAAATGACTGAGACGGCAATTTATTCTTTTAATGAATCTGTTAGCACATTACTCTCTTGTACTTAGACCCTCTGGAATGACAGGTGTTAAATTCTGTTGAACACTGAGCTTCAAAGACAGGAGGTAGGGCAAACAAGCTAATCATAGATCTTAGTAAGTAGGTTTATTTTATCTTTAAATTTTTTTCGTTATTGATTAAAGTATTACATATGTGTATTTATCCCCCTCCATTGGCCTCCGTCTCTCCCCCCCATACACACACACTCATGCCCTTACTCCTGGTGTCGATATCCATTGGTTAGGCTTATATGCATGCATACTAGTCCTTTGGTTGATCTCTCCCCCTTATCTTCCCTCTGAGGTTTTATGGTCTGATCGATCCTTCTCTGTTTTTGGATCTGTTTTTGTTCATCAGTTTATGTTGTTCATTATATTCTACAAATGAGTGAGATCTTGTGTTTATTTTAAATACTTTAAAAACAGTGAATGGCATTTGACAGTGAGTACTCTTAAATGTCTAAGTGCTGGCATGTCTCTCACTAAAAGCTGAATGGGCTAGACACCATGATAAGAATATTCCTTTAGATGTTTTCTTTACTCTTTCCTCATTACTATTTCAAGTGCTTTTCAATTAATTCTAGCTAGGATTATAGGTAGATGGAGGAAGTTGTTTCTGGGTGTAAAAACTAAAGGTAGTTCTTTTTCCAGTCTTCTGATTCTCATTGTTGACTATCTCTGGTGATAGTATTAAAGTAGCAGTGAACATATTTTGTAAATATGATTAATATCTGCCATGCAGATGATGATAATATGGATGAGCATCTAATTATGTGAAGACCTTAAGAGCAAAACACTGGGGTTGCCTTGGTGAAGAAGGAATTCTACCTCAAGACTGTAATATAGAAATCCTGCTAGAGTTTCCAGTCTTATGACCTGCTCTATAGATTTTAAACTCAAGATTGCCGCATCAATTCTTACCTGATGTTCCAGCCTATTGGTCTGACCTGTGGATTTTAGATTTTCCAGATTCACAATTACTTGATCCAGTTTATTAAAATAAATCCTATTTGTTTTGTTTCTCTGGAGAACCCTAACTAATACACTGTGGGACCTTGGGAAAGTGACCAAATGTCCCTGTTTCTCATTTTTTGTGTGTGTCTCTATAACTGAAGTAATAATGGTAACTACTCCATAGGGTTGTATGCATTGAATACATACAAATTAAATAATACATTTCAGGCCACAGGAATGGTACCAGGTGTTAGACTGGAAGGATCAGGCAATATCTGGGTTAGCAACCTCTATATTTGAGTTCCGGCTAGGAAAGAATTCAGAGGCAAGACTCAAACTATAAAAGAAAATTTACTTGAACAATTACAGAGATAGAAGAAGTAATTCATAGAAAAAAACTGGCTTAGGAAACAAGTTATAGAGGTAAAGGAATGACCCTTAAAGCTTGGGAGTGAAGAAGCTAATGGTAAATCTGTCTGGGGGGAAGGTGAGGGTGTACACCTGGGAGGGAGAGCCACCTGAGTCTTCCATCTTAAGGGTAGAGATTTTGAGGGAGGCACAAGGGGAAGATCTCAACAGAATATTCAGCATTTTTATAGATGTGTACTTTCAGGGTCCAGGTGTCCACCCTGACTGATTGCTTGGCACCAGAGCAGGGGGTCATTATCTAATGCAGCTGGTCCTGAGGTCAAGTGTGGGGTCAATTGTCTGGTTTTGCTGCTTTTATGAGCCTGGAGCTGAAATACAACTGAGATGTTACCTCTAGGGCAGTGGTTCTCAACCTTTTTAATGCCACAACCCTTTAATACAGGTCCTCATGTTGTGGTGACCCCAACCATAAAATTATTTTTGTTGCTACTTCATAACTGTAATTTTGCTACCGTTAATGACTCATAATGTAAATATCTGTGTTTTCCGATAGTCTTAGGCAACACTGCTAGTGGTTCTCAACCTGGGGGGCGAGACCTGGATCGGGCCTAAATGGGCAGTTGGACATCTCTTTAGGGGTCCCAGATTGGAGAGGGAGAAGGCTGGGCTGAAGGACACCCCCACCCTTGCACAAATTTTGTGCATCAGGCCTCTAGTGCACAGAAGCCTAAGTCACCATTATGATGGGATGACTGTAATGACTGATTGATCAGTCACAATGACATGCACTGACCACCAGAGGGAAGACGCTCAATGCAGGAGCCAACCCTGGTGGTCAGTGCAATCCCACAGCCAACCTCCTGTGGCTCCTCTACCCTCCCCACTCCAGACAGCCAATCTCCCTTGGCCACTCCCCCCAGCTCGCCAACCATCTGTGGCCCCTTCACCTGGTGGTTAGTGCGTGTCCTAGTGACCAGCCGACCAGTTGAATGACCACTTAAGCTTTTTATATATAGATAACTATTATTGATTTTATTTTCTAACAAACCCATTGTTAACCCCAGCCATTATAGGAACATCATTGGTAATCATGTGCATTGTTTTGAGTAGACTACATTGAAATGTTGAGAATTTTCTCAATACCACACAATTTAAGACTATTTTATATATTGTGTCTATTTTGCGCAGTGTGCTACAAAATGCCTTTAATCACATCAACATATTGACAGAACAAATAGCTCTGATTACCAAGTGTTTTGATTTATAACTGAATACTCATTAAGTGTATTGGAAGACACAAATGATCAATTTTTAAAAGTGAAATGAAAGATTTGTTTTTGATGGGCTTTATTCATCATACCTTCAATAATCTGATAGGCATTGTTTTCAGTAGGACTAAATTTATGAATGCTTGTTTTTATCCAGGACACCCATTTTGTTACTCTTTTATAAATTTACTGTCTAAAAAGATTCTAACACCTAAGCAACTTTTCACTTAATTCAGCACTACATTTTATATCAACATCATATGTTTGATTTGCTTTAAAAAAAGACCCTGTAGAAATTTCAGTCTTTTTTCTGATACATTAAATTTTTTAACATGAATATTTTCATGCCACAGTTGTAGTTGTCACTATGGTTTATTTCATAAAGACTCTTAAGTTGCATGTTTTTTGACAAAGAGATAATTTTATTTATTCAGACATGGACTCTATTTGGTTTGATCTTTACTTCCCCTCATTTGGCAGAGAAATGGCTTAGTAGACACTGTTGGTGTCCCCAGCCACCTTCTCTCCACCTATCTTTGATTGGTGTAGCTGTGGTGCACACTTCCCTGCTTTCCACTTCAAGCACCAGATGTATTTGATTTTTTCTACCTCACGGCTTTCCCCAAAGCCATGGGAATTGATTCTGTCCAGAGGAGGGAGTAGGATAGAGATGTCTCTAGCTGCCCATCCATGAACTGCTTCCTTAATCTACCTGTAATCCTCCCTATAACTCCACTGAAAAGCACTGGGAATAGTAATGTGGTGTGGACGGAGCAATAAATAAATTCAGCCTCCCAGTATTTGAAGGAATAGTTCTGAGTTGACGTTTACACAGTTCTCAAAGAATCCCCCTGGAAGGATTGTGTCTCCATTGTTCACTGCATTAACCAGTTCAGTAAAGGATATTCTCTCTTTTTTGTTTTCCTTTTCTTTAACAAGTTTCCTACTCCATTCTGGATTTTTGAGATCCTGTCCCCAATGAACTTCAAATCCTTGTTTCAGGCTGTGCTTTCTGAGAAACCTAGACCAAGACACATTATAAATACTAAGACATGGCCTATTTTTCTAGCTCTGTTATTAGAAAAACTAAAAAATCAAACTAAATAAATATTTAGTTTATTTATTCTTAGGCTGAATTTTGTAATAAAACAAGGGGCAGTGAAGATGAAATTGAATTGGAAAGAGTATCTTCTATGCAAAGGAGACAGAGCAAGTTAAATCCAGCCAAGTGGCAATTGTGGGAATAGGGCAGATCTCCTATTTTTCAAAAGAAGTATAAAATGTTAATTAAAGTTTTTGAAATAAAAAATATTCAGAACAAAATATCTTGCTTTTAGTCCACATTCGGCTTTTAGATTACCAATTGCAAAATAAAATTACAGTGTGGTTATCTTTCCTGTATGGTAGCCAAATCAGTTAGTGTGAAGTATATAGGGATAAATTTAACAAAAATGAAAAAAAAATGTATTGGGGGACATAAAAGAATCTTTGAAAATTGCTAAGATGTTAATTGTACCTAAATTAACTGTTAAAATTAATCCAATACTAATGAAAATTACATCAGTAAGTATTTTTTTTGGAACCTGAAAATTTATATAAAGTCCATTATCTGAAGTTCATTTATATAAAGTCTATTTGGAAAAATAAGCAAAAACAACCTTATTGTTTCCAAAGAAAAATAAGATACTTGCTAAAGCAGATATTAAATTTATTACTAAGTTATAGTAATTAAAACCCTGTGGAATCACAATGAGATATCATTTTATACTTGTAAGATGACAATCATAAAATAAAAGACAGTAACAAATATTGGTAAGGATATAAAGAAATCGGAGTCCTTATACATAGCCAGTGAGAAAGTAAAATAGTGAATCTGTTGTCGAAAAACACTTTGGAGTTTTCTCAACAAGTTAAACAGAGAATTAGCATATGATCCAGCAATTCCACTTCTAGGAATATACCCAGAAGAATTGAACAGATATTCAAACAAAAACTTGTACCCGAAAGTATTGCCAAAAGGTGGAAACAACCCAGATGTTCATCAACACCAACTGGGGCCGATATTTGCAAAGTTTTGAAGTGGAAAGTTTTGATGAAATAAAATTATAGTCAACCAAGTTGCTCATATGTAATGCTGAATATACATATTCAGATACACAACAGTACACAGGCTATATGCTAAAAGTATACTTCTTGAGAAATATTTTAAGGGATACACAAGTAAACAGAGAAATAAAGGTTTATAATCCAAGAATGTGGTATTGAAAGAATGTGATGAGCATAGAAAAATTTCAATACAAAATAAATTATAGGCAATTATTTAAAATATTAGAAGCCCGATGCATGAAGATTTGTGCTAGAATGGGCTTTCCTTTCCCTGGCTGGCGGCACTGCCTTTCCACTCCGGCTCAGTCCCTTTCTGCTCAGGCCCCGGAACTGTCTCTTTCCTCTCTGGGAGCCAACTCTTTCTGCTCTGGCCCCACCTTCCCATGATGCCCAGAGGCCCTGAGAGAGCATGGTGAAGACGCAAATGTCCTGCCCCCATTACTTGGAGCCTGTGTATGCAAATTAACTGCCATCTTTGTTGGGTTAATTTGCATATCATTCCTGATTGGCTGGTGGCATAGCAGAGGTACAGTCAATTTAAATGTTTGTCTATTATTAGGTAAGATTGCTTTTAAAACATTGTAAAAATCAAAAGTGATTTATAATAAAAACACATGTAGTATTGAAAATAATAAATTTATGTGACTAATACATAGTGAACTCCTGAGATTATATTTACAAATATAGTATAGGGAGAAGAATACCTAAGTAAATTCCCATTTTACATGGAATGGGGTAAGGAAAATTCATTACTAATTTTGATAATTAGAAAATTATAGTGTTTTTACTTCTTAATATTAATGTGATTAGCAGCATATTTTAAAGCTATATAGCTGTTAAATGACTAGAGTAGGTAAAAACTAAAATTTAGGTTAGATAATAAAATGCAAAAAAATAAGAAAAAAAATATATATACCCACACATATATTTATATATATAAATCCTCACTGGAGGATATATTTATTGAATTTTGGACAGAGAGAAAGGGAGAGTTGTCACAACCTGTGCAGTGGATTCAGAATGACTTGAAGGAGGGCCAAAGACACAATGAGTACACTATCTAAGAAATATGAATTTTGAAGGCATTGGGAGGCCAGGGGGGAAACTTCTCACATGAAGAGGAACATGAAGTCTAGATCCTGAGTGGGAATTGGACTTGCAACCTAGGTATGCACCCTGATAGGGAATTGAACCCTCAACTTTTTGATGTATGGGATGATGCTCCAACCTACTGAGCCACCTGACCAGGGCTCTTGTTTTAAAAAGAGAAAGAATGAATTTAGAGAACAGTTATATTAATTATGAAAATGAACACAAATAAGTTAATCTCCCCCATTAAACAGCAACATTCTCATATTAATTTTAAAAAATATATTTCAAGAATATGTTGTTTATAAAAGGTATATCTAAAGTAGTAACATAGGCATTAAAAAATGAAGGGATGATAAAACATTATATGTCAATTAGAAATGGAAAGTAAAGGAAGCAATATTAAATTGCAAAGAAAGGGTAATCCAAGACAAATAATTAAACAGAATAATTTTATATCAATAAGTATGGTTCACAATGACAATAACAGTCATGAGTTGTTCTAACAAAATATATAAGCTTGACTATTTCATGGGAAAAGGTGTTAAAATATGCAGATAACTTGATAGAAGCAATAAGTGTAAAATATAAAAAAACCTTAACTAATGAAACAAATTACACCAAAGGTCAGATTTTTCAATAATAACAAAGTCAACCATTTAAAAGATAGTATAGATTTAAAAATAAATTATTTACTATAATCACCGAAATTACTGTTGGACATAAAATAAAATCCAAATGCAACTTCACATTCTTTAGAGAAAATAAAGTGAAACTATTTCATATCAAAACATGAAGTGCATTCCAAGAGCTAGTCAAGAGCAAATTGAAAACATTAAATATTTAATTGTTCAAACAGATGACATTTAAAAATAATTGAATTACACATTTAACCAATGAACTTGAAAATGAACAACAAAAAATATTACTGAAAGCACTCTGGGGGAAAGAAAAAATTCTGCAGGAAAGTTAAAGGTAGTCTTTCTTCAAAAGTTCAGAAGAGCACAACATCAAAAATAATGTACTTAAGACTATAGAGCAAATTAGAAATGGATAACTCAGAAAATATATAAAGCAAGACAATTAATAAATCTCAAAACTGGTTACTTGTCTGAGGGAGATTAAAGTATCCAATGTTCCTGAAAAGTCTAGCAACATAATTGAGATAAAAAGTATAAACTAATAAAATTGATGAGAAATCGGATACAATAACACATCTAAATTATTTTTTAAAATTAAGAAAACACTAATGGGGTAGATAAGAGATTAACCGAAGGACTTGTATACATGCATATAAGCATAACCAATGGCACAAGACACTGGAGGGTTAGGATATGCATGGGAGTGAGGGGAGGCAATGGGAAGATATGTACACATGTAATACATTAATAATTTTTTTTAAAAAAAGAACAGAGAAGAAATGGGAAGTCAGCTCTCTATCCGACTTAAAAAAAAAAGAAAACACTATATACAATTCCATGCCAACAAGTTTTTAAAAAAACTGAATAAATCTGACTAATTCTATCCATCTTAATTTCTCTTATCTCAACATACACTGAGTGGCCAGATTATTATTATCTCTGAATGCATAATAATCTGCCACTCACTGTATATCTTATATAATATCTTATATAATAAAAGGCTAATATGCAAATTGTCTCCTTGACCAGGAGTTTGACCAGCAGGCAGGCTGGCCAACCGCCCATGTACCCTTCCCCTGGCCAGGCTGGCCAGACCCCACCCATGCACAAATACATGCACTGAGCTGCTAATACACACACACACACACATTGAGTGGCCAGATTATTTTGTGTTCAGAGATCATAATAATCTCGCCACTCAGTGTACATTGTAAAAAAATGCATAGTATTTTTCAGGGCACAATACCATATTGTTAACTATAGTTTAGCTATGTACAGCAGATGCCTAGAACTTACTCATTTTCTATAACAGAAACTTAGCATATGGTCAAACTCACCAAGTGTTTGGATATATTTAATATGTGCAATATTTTGTGTTAAATTATACTTTGGTAAAGATAAAAAAAATAAAGTGTTAACTAGTATTTTATAACAGCACAAACTGAATTAGGCTTCAGTTTTTAGAATGTATTACTGTTTTACTTTCATCAAAACATTGTTTGATCTTTTAATTGTTTGACCTCTAATCTCTCTTTTTTTTAAAACATTTTTTTTTTGATTTTTCACAGAGAGGAAGGGAAAGAGATAGAAAGCCAGAAACATCAATAAGAGAGACATCGATCAGCCACCTCCTGCATGCCCCCTACTGAGGATGTGCCCGCAACCAGTGTACATGTCCTTGATTAGAATTGAACCTGGGACCTTTCAGTCCCCAGGCCGATGATGCTCTATCCACTGAGCCAAACCGGTTTTGGTTAATCTCTTTATCTAATAGTAATATTATATCTTTCTACCTATCTAATAATGTATCTGCCTATCATCTGTCTTTAATCTTTTTTTTTCCAAGTAGACTGTTACACACATAAACCCTCCAATATTTGCAAAGTTTTGTTAAGGTTTCTGGAACCAGTTTACTAGATCCTAAGGTGAAGGTAAATTGTAATTTCGTTGTAAACACCAAAATGTACACTTTTTTCTGGTAAGATACCAAATCATCAGCATAAATTTGTATGGTTTTACAGCTTCCTCCAAATGCATTATTTCCCCATGGTCTCAGCTGGATACCAAGGTTAGAATAAAGGACTTCACATAGAAGCCTATGCTTCATTTGATATCAGCTTTCTTAAGGCCATAAATAATGAAAAGTCAATTGTAACTTCTTAGAATTTCTAATGCAGTCACAGGAATAAAGGCAGGGCAGTGGAACAGAGCATTAGGAAATGAGCAGGCTTTTTGTACATTAATAGAAACAACATCTGTTGGATCCTAATCTCTGCACTCTATGTTCTTTAAAACAGGTGCTTAATTTTCCAGTGCTAATAACTGTGTAAATTGTAACATAATATCGTCTTCATGAGAAATACTGACCCTTCCCTCTCTTTGAACAAATATTTGTTAAACTCCCTTCAATATGTCCTAATTTTAAAAGGCATATATAAAACTACTAAAGGTCTGGTGCATGAAATTTGTGCATGGGGGGGGGGTGGGAAGGGGCGTTGTTACTCAGCCCAGCCTGCACTCTCTCCAATCTGGGACCCTTCGAGGGGTCTCCGACTGCCCGTTTAGGCCTGATCCTACAGGATCACATAGATCCTACAGGATTGGGCCTAAAAGGGCAGTCAGACATCCCTCTCATAATCCAGGACTACTGGCTCCCAACTACTTGCCTGCATGCCTTCCTGATTGCCCCTAACTGCTTCTGCCTGCTAGCCACTACCCTGCCAGTCTGATTGATGCCTAACTTCTCTCGTGCCATCCTGTTTGCCCATAACTGCCCTCCCCTGCAGGCCTGGTCACCCCTAACTGCTCTCCCCTGCAGGCTTGATCACCCCCAATTCCCCTCCCTTGCAGGCCTGGTCTCTCCCAACTTTCCTTCCCTGCTGGCCTGGTCACCCACAACTGATCCCATTGTATTCAAACTTGCAAAATTTTCATCTAACTGGATTCAACCTTATACTTTTTGGGACTATTTTAATGCAAAAATTAAATAAATAGTTCTGTTGGGTGATGGGAAAAATGGAGATTTAAATAGTTATAATCATCTATGATACACACACACACACACACACACACACATATTTGTGTGAATGTATTTTCAAGATCTGTGTCCTGCACTAGGTGGAAAGCTCTTTGAGGATAGGGCCCTCATATACTCTGTACACCACTATCTCCCCAGTGCTCAGCTCAGTAACAAGGCACATAAGAGATGGTCAATAAAGATATGGTTAATTAATATTAATGGGAAATAGCTTTAAAATTTCTCTGCCCAGTTCTCCAACCCTGCTTTTCTGTATTAGCTGTTAATTCTCTATTACTTGACCCTTAATGGTATAGTTTATATTTACTGGAATCGAATGCAAGATAATAGAGACCATATGAATAATACAAATGAAGTATTTTAAAATTGGCTTCCTTGAACAGTAAAAAGTAAAGCTTGATCAATAAAATTCTCTGAATATTTTATTCAAGTTTCTTGGAATTTTTCAAGAGATTTAATAAGTTAGAACTTTGATTACTTGCTGCAAAAGACATGAGATGGGATTAATATTTGATTAAACTAAACAGAAATAATGGAAATAAAAATTCCAATGCAAGTCCCAATAGCTGCAAAGAATTATTTTCAATTATACTATGTTGTTTTCTACAACATACTATTTATGACTGAATTGAAAATCAGATTATAATAATAAGAGAAACCATATACATATATTTTTATCTCCATTTTAAAAAACTTGTAGGGATCAATGGTTTGCTGATCCAGTGGAATCTGAAATATTTCTCTTTAATTTCAAACATTAAATGAATTCATAATCATTAAATAGAAAGAAAAGAGAATTTTATTTGTAGTTCTTTAAATATTTATTTTGTAGATAGTTTCCCTGCTAAGAAAATATATTTGTGGTACTGTCATTATTAAAATATACTTTTATTATTGACAAAGTATTATTTTTATATTTTAAACTGTAAAAATAGCTATTTTATTTATAGCTGCTCTAAGATATAAAAACTTTAATTCCCAGCAGATCTATGTGTTTGTAAACATACCAATGTAGTTCTCTGTAAACTGTTTTTTTTTCTCTCCCTCTCTCTCTGTCCTTCTCTCTCCTAATCTTCTCATTATTTTACATTCTAACTGAAATTAAAACAGGAAATTTTAGAAGTAGTTTTCTTTAAGTCAGAAAACAAAGTCATCTGGTGAGATTGATAGTTAAGGGGTGTCAAATTCCACTTTAGGTAAATATCTGTTTTGCAAAACTGATTTGGTTGCTAGGATTGATTTAAATTTTCAGGTTAGTGGAGAAAATAATTTAAGTGAGGCAAACAATGAGTATCTGCCTCATTAAAATATTCCTAAAGATTTGGTGTTTGAACTGGATTAAAAGATGTTTTTTGAATTATGACATTTTGTTTATATAATCTCTATTTAACTAATGTATTTCACATTGGTTCAGGTATTATAAAATATACAAGAAACAGTTCCTGATTCTCAAAATCTTTTTACTCTTTGGGGAAGGAAATGAGATAAATAAATATTCAACACATAAGGCAGAAGTTTTGCATTCTTCATTTTAAGTAATGGCTGTCTGGGGGCATGTTAGGCTGTGAGGGCAGAGGAATGAATTACTGAACATTATCTAAATCAACCTGGGATATATGCATTCTGCTGGAGTTTCCAAAAAATCAGCTTGCAGATAGAGAAAGGGAAGGGGAAGAGGGATGAAGAAATCATGAAGTGACAAGTGTCTTGAGGAGCTCTACCAATCTCTTTTGTCTAACAGCCAACTGAAAAAATGCCACACAGTTGTTTAACATCTAATTTGGTACATCTGAAAAGGGACTTTTGGACTTCTGTGCCAAATCTGATTTTTCCTCAGTTTTCCTTTGGTTCATAAAATGACGCTTCCATATAGTCAATCGCTTAAGAAAAACGTTAGGAATTGCTCTTTGTTTCTCTCTCCCTGCCAGTCCCATATACAACCCATTAGCAAATTCTCCTGACTTTACCTCCAAAATATTTTTCTTATCTCTTTATTTTTATCCTGACCACCACCACCCTAGGCCAATCTATAATAACTCATTTGGACAATCACCCATTTTTGCCACCTTACCTAGAAATCAGTTCATTTTCTTCCTAGGATGCACAGTGAGGATTTTAATCTGATCACCCATTAAAAACTTTAGTTGGCTCCTTATGACACTTGGAAGTAAACACAGAGTCCAGGACATATCTGCTCTGGTCTTTGGCAACTTACCTACCTCATTTCACACTTCTGCTCTTACTATATATATATATTTTTTTTTTATTGATTTTTTACAGAGAGGAAGGGCGAGGGATAGAAAGTCAGAAACATCGATGAGAGAGAGACATCGATCAGCTGCCTC
The DNA here is from genome assembly GCA_011751065.1 of Lasiurus cinereus. Taxonomy (NCBI): domain Eukaryota; kingdom Metazoa; phylum Chordata; class Mammalia; order Chiroptera; family Vespertilionidae; genus Lasiurus; species Lasiurus cinereus. The sequence goes on from JAAGEH010000030.1 coordinate 42,444,327, forward strand.
CTGCATGTCCCCTACTGGAGATGTGTCCACAACCAAGGTACATGCCCTTGACCTGAATTGAACCTGGCACCTTTCAGTCCAAAGGCCGACACTCTATCCACTGAGCCAAACCAGTCTTGGCTCTTATTTTCTTTACATTGCTTTGACCTTCCTCCTTTTCCTCATCATGTTGCACTAGAATTCTCCTTTGGTTTCTATTTGTTTGTTCTTAAAATTCTTCTTTTGTTCATTTTCATGGCTAATTCTTCATAATTGAGATCTCAATTTATACAATCCTTTCTCAAAGAATTCGTCCCTGACCACCTTACTTAATGTATCTTTTCTCCCTGTAAATCTTCACTACTTGCTTTTATTAGCTTATCAGGACTTACTGCTATGTGACATTAGCTTGGTAACATTTGTTTATGTATTTTCCATTTTTCTCCTACTGAAAGCAAAGTTCCTTGAAAGCAGGAACTTTGTCACATTTAAGGTCCCTATCCCCAGCTTCTAGAAAGTGCCTAGTGCCTTGCAGGCACTCCACAAATGTTTGGTGAATGAATGAGTGAACAAACTTATAAAGCAAAGTAATGATCATTAGGTAACATAATAAATTAGTCAAAATCAGTTGCTTCCAGATTAATCTCATTCTTTTTGTGAAGTAGGTTTGCCAGTCATAAAGACCCAGTTAATTATGTAGTCATAAGACATATGGATTTCAGGTGAAAAAAAGAAGAAAAGGATATAAAAATATTATAAAAATATTCTACAATACAACATAGAAAATTTAAATTAACTTTATAATTATTTGGAGTCAGTTGCTCTGTTTTTAAATACATTATTTCACCAAATCAATTAAATGAATATTATTGATTTACTAGAGCCCAGTGCACAAAATTTGAGCAGGGGGGGATGTGTCCCTCAGCCCAGCCTGCACCCTCTCCAATCTGGGACTCCTAGAGGGATGTCTGACTGCCTAGAGGATGGGGCTTAAATGGGCAGTCGGACATCCCTCTCACAATCCAGGACTGCTGGCTCCCAACTGCTTGCCTGCCTGCCTTCCTGATTGCCCCTAACCCCTTCTACCTGCCAGCCTGATCATCCCCTACCCACTCCCTCCCCAGCCGATTGATGCCTAACTGTCAGCCTGTTTGCTCCTAACTGCCCTCCTTACAGGCCTGGTCACCACTAACTGCCCTCCCCTGCAGACTTGGTCACCCCTAACTGCCTTCCACCGCAGACCTGGTCACCCCTTACTACCCTTCCCTGCATATTTGATCACCTCCAACTGCCCTCCCTTACAGGCCTGGTCCCTCCCAATTCCCTCTCTTGCTGGCCATGTTGTGGCAGCCATCTTATGTCCACATGGGGGCAATCATCTTTGACCACATGGGGGCAGCCATCTTGTGTGTTGGGGTGATGGTCAATTTGCATATTATTCTTTTACTAAAGTCCCAATGCACAAAATTTGTGCATGAAGGGGGGATTCCTCATCCTGCACCCTCTCCAATCGGGGACCCCTTGCAGAGTGTCCAATTGCCATTTTAGGCCTGACCACTTGCTCCTAACTGCTCACCAGCCTGCCTGCCTGATTGCCATTAACTGCTTCTGCCTGCCAGCCTGATCACCCCGACTGCCCTCTCCTGCAAGCCTGATGTCACCCCCAACTACCCTCCTCTGCTGGCCAATTTGGTTCTGATTGGTCGGTTCCTATGCCAAAAGCTGCACCTCCTGCTGGAAACCAAACATTGTCTCACTAATAGAAAGATGTGGACAGGAAACCAGAAGGCTGGTCAACCTTAATTGCTCTGAAAGGTCAGAACTAATCACTCACTGTTTAATTGAAACATTATTAGCTGAAGCAGCCTCTACCTGTTTGTTTTATGTAAATTTTCTGTTTTTGGAATTTCTTGCCTAAAGGTCATGGGTGTATCCCAGAGTCTTAATAAAAAGGATAGCAAGGCCAAAGGAAGGCAGTGGTCTTTCCACTAGACTAGAGAAAGCTCCCGCCTGGCCCTTCAATATTCCAAAATTAATACTTTTCTAGTCTCTCTTTTCATTTGGTGCAGTCTCCTCCAGAACCTAAACTCTGAACTGGGAACCCTGTACCTTGTAGAACATGAAAGAGGTTCCCACAACCTCCTAGGCAGCCATTGGTTCCCCACAGCACTCACCTTTGTTTCCTATGCCAGTCAGCATCTCCAGGCATATCTCTGGGCCTGATCAAAGAGACAGGGCTTAATAATAGCCCCCGTGGAGGTCAGGAGAGAAAGAAAAGCCTGGCTGTTGGTGAAGATGAGAAAGAAAGGAGAGAAAGAGAGAGGTAAGTACACTGATCAACAGCTTCCACTGAAGCTGCAGATCAGACCCTGACTCACTTTCCGGGTCTCAGCCACATGAGCAGTCAGTGTTGGGTCATCAGGCTGCAGCTGGACAACCCAGAGCTGGCTTCTGGATGGTCTGCATTTGGTTGCAGGCTTGACCCCTTCCCAAGCCCCGGGCTTTAGGGCTGGGAAGCGCCTCCCACCCCTTCACCCCACCCCTGTCATCACAATCTCAGCCCCTCCAATGCCCAGTTGGGAGTGACCTGGGTACTGGGGAGGTTCCTGGGACCCAGGTATGTATACAAATTAACTGCCATTTTTGTTGGGTTAATTTGCATACTCACTCTGATTGGCTGTGAGTATAGCTGAGGTACTGTCAATTTACATGTTTCTCTATTATTAGGTAAGATTATATAGAATTAGATAGGATAGAGACCTACTGCATGGGTGGGGGCCAGCTGGTTTGCCCTGAAGGGTGTCCCAGATCAGAGTTGAGGTTCCCTTAGGGTGTGAGGTGGCTTGGGCAAGGGGACTGTGGTGGTTTGTAGACCAGCTGCACCCACAGGTAATTCACGTGGAGGTCCTGGTATAGGGGATTTATTTATCTTCTATAATTGAAACTTTATAGCCTCAAGCGGAGGCCAAGGCAGGCCATGGTTGGAGGAGCTTGGCTTCCTCCTTTACTGGGGGAAATTCAAGCCTCTGGCTGGCTCCAGGTCTGTGGCTGCCACCATTTTTGTTGGGATTTATTTACCTTCTATAATTGAAACTTTGTAGCCTTAAGTGGAGGCCTGGGGCAGCAAGGGTGTGTGGAAAGTCTGGCTTCCTCCATTGCTGGGGAAATACAAGCCTCCTGCTCTCTCCATCACCCCAGTCATCTTGGTTGGATTAATTTGCATACTTGCTCCTGATTGGCTGGCGGGCATGGCTTGTGGGTATAGCGGAGTGATGTTTAATTTGCATATTGCTCTTTTATTAGATAGGATTATAATATACTAGGTATGTTATGAGGTATGAGGTATTCAGTACATTTATGATAATACAAGACATAGAATCTAGTTTGATTAGAGAATTAGGTTAAAATATGGTAATTGAAATGATTCTCTAAATTTTTAAAAATTTTTTTATTTTATTTTTTATTTTTAGGGAGAAAAGGAGAGAAAGAGAGAGAGAGAGAGAGAGAGAGAGAGAGAGAGAGAGAGATCTATTATTCCACTTACTTATGCATTTATTGGTTGCTTCTTGTATGTGCCCTGATCAGAGATTGAACCCACAACCTTGGTGTATCAGGATTGCACTCTAACAAACTAAGAAACCCAGTCAGGGCCTGATTGTGTAAATTTAACAAAGTTAATAAGGATTAACGTAAAGATTAATGGAGTCCTGAAACTTGGTTTAAACGTGCCAATAGCCAGAATAAAGTCATCTGTGGGTATTCCCCAAGTGTTGATAGAGATAAGATGTAGTTGATAAAAAATAACTCATTTTCTTAATAGAAATTTATACTCTGTTCAAAAACAGAGACATTTGGTCAGAACAAGAATAAAGAATAGAAATGACCAGTGGTAAATGTAAACATTAAATTAGGTTATACAATCTAGCACAGTTTTTGGAGGAACATGTTCCAGTACTTTTTTGGATGACCATTTTCAGAGTAGTAATGGAGAGATTTCATGCTTTATATTATATTTTATAGATTTACAGATTTCAGCACAGAATATCTGCCTTGTTGAACCCGAGAAATAAACAGGTGAAATGCATTAGAACACCAAAAGGATCTATGGAGTGCTGCAAATGGAGGAGTGTAGCAAGAGAACCACCTTGTGGCAGAACATTTATTCTGAAGGAGGATTGTAACTAGAACTAGTTAGATTTGTCTTATCACAGACACAGTACATGTGGATTGTAAGTTAATTAGACCATGTTCACTGATTTGATGCCATCACGTTTGTTTTTGTTTTTCTTTTTTAAAAACAATTTATGAAATATATAGCTCAATGAATTACAACATATCTATGAGCAATCTATGTAGCCAGCACCCAGACAAGAAATAAGAATATTACTTGTCCTCAGGATTTTCCCTTGTCCCCACCTCTAGTCACTACCCAAGCAAGGGCAACCGCTTTTCTGATTTTTAATACCACATGTAGGTTTTGAATATGTTTGAACTTTGGTAAATCATATGGTATACAAAAGTATATATTCTTTTTGCACCTGGTTTCTTTCACTTTATGTATGATTCACCTATATATATTGTGTTGTGCATACAGTTCTTTTGTCCTTTCTGCTGTACAGCATTCTATTGGTGAATATTTATGTGCTATATTGTGAATGAGCATTTGAGTAGATTTCAGTCTAGGAATGATACAAACAGTACTGCTATGAACATTCTTGTGCATGGCCTAATATGAATATGAATATGGAATTGCTATGTCATGAGGTACACATATGTTCAGCTTTCTTTGAAATTGCCCAGTTGTTTTCAGAGAAGTTGTAGCAACCCGAATTGCCCTGTGATACACTCTAGCCAACACTTGGTTGCTCTTTTTCATTTAAAAATATTTTTAAAAAATTATCTTTATTGTTGAAATTAATGCAGATATACCCTTTTCCCCCCAATTGGCCTCTTCAAGCCCAACTCCTCCCCCTGACCCAGTCCTTCACCACACTATTGTTTGTGTCCGAGGGTTAGGTTTATCTATAATAATCTATAATAATCTATAATAATAAAAGCATAATATGCTGAGTAGATAGGATTGTCCATCTGGATGACCTTCAGGAAGAAGCTGGGGCTTTGCCGGAAGCCCAGTTGCTGAGTACCTGCCCATGGCAGGAGGGAAGCCCGGGCCCCGAGTGACTGAAGAAAATGGGTGACAGCAGGCAGGGAAAGGAAGGGCTACTCTTGCATAAATTTCATGCATTGGGCCTCTAGTACGCATATAAGTTATTTGGTTAATCTCTTCCCACCCACCTACTTCCACTTTCCCTCTGAGATTCATCTGTCGGTTCCATGTTTCTGTGTCTCTGGGTCTATTTTGTTCATCAGTTTATTTTGTTCTTTAGATTCCACATATGAGTGAAGAAGTGATACTTGCTTTTCTCTGACTGATTTAGTTCACTTAGCACACTACTCTCCAGGTCCCTCTCTATTGTCTCAAAGGGCAAGAGATCTTTCTTTTTTACAACTGCATAGTATTCCATGGTATAAATTATCACAGATTTTTTATCTACTCATTTCCTGATGGACACTTGGGCTGTTTCCAGATCTTAGCTATTATAAATTGTGATGCTATGAATGTAGGGTTGCATACATTCTTTCTGATTGGTGTTTAGGGTTCCTTAGGATATATTCCTGGAAATGTAATCACTAGGTCAAATGTCAGTTCCATACAGTGGTACCTCGAGATACCAGTTTAATTCCTTCCATAACCTTGCTCATATATCAAGTTGCTCGTATCTCAAAGCAAATTTCCCCATTGAAATCAATTGAAATGCCATTAATCCGTTCCAGCCCCCAAATGCCACCCCAGTTATTCTGGTTACGTGTTTTTGAATAAGAAAAATGTATTTATAAATGACAAATATTGTACAAAAACATAATAAAAGAGAATGTAAAGGAATAAACTGGTTTATAAAGTGTATTTACCTACTTGTTACACTCTTAATGTTACACTT
>JAAGEH010000030.1:42455304-42548712 GCA_011751065.1 Lasiurus cinereus
TCAGAGGGTGGGTTTCATTATCTAAGTTCATCCAGGTGCAAGGAATGTATGCAATTATCTGGGCTCGTATCTCAAAAATCTCATATGTTAGGGCACTGGTATCTCGAGGTACCACTGTATTTAATTTTTGAGGAAACTCCATACTGTTCTCCTCAGTAGCTGCACCAATCTGCATTCCCACAGCAGTGTACCAGGGTCCCCTTTTCTCTACATCCTCACTTTTTTGTTTTGTTGTTGGTAGCCATTCTGACAGGTGTGAGGTGATACCTCATTGTCATTTTAATTTGCATTTCTCTGATGATTAGTGACTTTGAGCATTTTTTTATATGTCTCTTGGTCATATGTGTGTCTACTTTGGAGAAGTGTCTATTTAGGTTATTTGCTCATTTTCAAAATTGAATTGTCTGTCTTCCTTTTGTTAAGTTGTATGAGTTCCTCACATGTTTTAGATATTAGTCCTTTATCAGCTGTATTGTTGGCAAATTTGTTCTCCCATACAGTGGGCTCCTTTTTCATTTTGTTGGTTTCTTTTTCTGTGCAAAGGCTTTTTATTTTGATGCATTCCCATTGATTGTTTTCTCCTTCGTTTCCCTTGCTGTAGATGTATTGGAATTGGCAAACAAATTGATATGAGAGATGTCTGAGATTTTGCTGTCTATGTTTATACTTCTGTTCAATAGATCAGTTTGTCTTTCTTTCATCAGTAACACATTGTCATATTTATGATGGCTTTATGATAGTTTTATAATAGTGAGTCCTTCAGTTTTGGTGTTCTTCAGTTCCAATTACCAACTTATTGCCTCTTACCTCCTTTTTTACCCTTTGTTGCCTAGTCTTTGAAAATGAAAATGCTTCCTTTAATTTTTAATTTTTTTGCCAGATGACATGAAGTAAGTTTTGTCAGTAGAGTGCACTGGAGAGACACTGCAAGAGAAGGGGTTACTTCCTGGTTCTGCAAGTACTGAAGCCTGTGTGGCTTCTCCAGGGTTTGCATGGCATAGTGGCTAGTATTCAGCAGCCTGCAGCTTTGCCTAGTATCATCCCCAACGTTGCTCCCCCGCCCACCCCAGCGTGACTCCAGTGGGACACCTCTCTGCTCAGTTTTCCCAGCACTCTAGAGGGTACATTTCTTGCAGTTTCTACCAGTACAGCAGCACAGATCTTCTTTGCTCTTTAGTGAGCCATGGCCATAACCATGGTCTGGAACCTATGTGTCCCATTCACTTTAAGGGTAAAACTATTTCTTAATCTGCTAACTACTGTAGTTCTTAGTTTTTACTTTTAGATAATTCCTCGTTGTTACAATACTCTGCTGTTGGAAGTAGTTCTTTATATTAAACTTTCCCAGACCACAAGGCTTCTTTCTCCTGATTGTATCCAGGCAGATATATCTATGATAAAGTCCTCCCATTTCTGAACATTGTATATTTTTGCCATTTAGTTCATTCTATTCTTATACATCATATGATAGGTTTATTCCTAAGTTTCTCATGTATATTGATGTTATTGTAAAGAGCATTTTAACTATTTTATTATCAATTTTGATGCTTTTCTTTTATAAGAATCTAATTGATTTTTGCAAATTATTTTTTTTGAATCCTCACCCGAGAATACTTTTCAATTTATTTTTAAAGGGAGTGGAAAGGTGAGAGACAGAGAGAAACATCGATGTGACAGAGACACATTGATTGGTTGCCTCCTGCAGGCTTCTCTAATAGGGCCTGGGCTGGGAATGAGCCTGCAGCTGAGGTATGTGTCCTTGATCAGAATTGAACCCAGGGCCCTTTATCCACAGGCCGACACTATCCACTGAGCTAAACTGGATGGGGCTGCAATTTACCTTTTATCCACTGAATACGCTAAACTTACATATTAATGCTAACAGTATGCCTGTCTATTCTATATTTTCTTATAAAAATATCTAAGTTTATTTTTTACTTTTTAATTCTTATGCCTTTTATATCTATATACTGACTTATTGCATGTCTAGATTGAAGAACTTCAGTAAAATATTGAATAGAGCTGGTAATAACTCTTACTATTGGGAACATTTTTCAATATTACATTATTAAGTATAGTTCATGCTTTAGGCATTTATTTATTTGCTTACTTACTTATTAATTTTCTTATAAGTTACCAGATACTTTTTATTAGATGAAGGAGTTCCTTCTGTTCCTAGTTTATTAAGAATTTTATTTTTTTTAAAATTATGAGCAGGTAGCAAATTTTACTAAGTATTTTCCTATATTTGTATTATCACATTATTTTTTATTCTTTTTGTTTATTAACATGTCAAATTATATTGTTTTTCTAATGTGAAAACATTCTGCATTACTGTGATATACATGTTATTGTTATTTACTATCTTTTTTATTTATTGGTAGATTCAATTTTTTAGTATTGCATTTAAGATTTTTGTATATATTGATATTGGTTTATTCTTTTTATTTCTTATCTTATAATATCCTTGTCAAGTTTTGTATATAGGCTAACCTGATCTCAAGAGTTTGAAAGTGTTCTTAAAGAGTTAGCATAAAGGTATTACTTATTTCTCTAAATTTTTTAAAAAAATCATTAGCAAAGCCACTGTATTTGGAATTTTCTTTGTTAAAAGTTTTCCTTTAAATATTTATTTTGTAATAATGTTAGACTTACAGAAAAGTTACAAACATACTAGGGAGGGTTTTCAAATACCTTTGACCCACCTTACTTTAATATTAACATTTCCCATTATCATATTATAATTGTCAAAACTAGAAATTAACATTGGTATTGTATTACATATCATCACATATCATCAATTTTCCTACTAATTTATTTGTCCCAGGATCCATTGAAGACTGTAGGTTGTATTTAGTTGTCTTTCTAGTCTCCTTCAGTCTGTGATACTTCCTTATTCTTTGTTTTTTATGACTGACATTTTTTAAAAATTCTGGTCAGTTACTTTGTAAAATATCCCTCAATCTGAGTTTTTCTAATGTCTTACGATTGGATAAAGGGGATGCATTTTTGGCAAGGCAGAAGTAATGTGCCTTTCTCAGCGCACGATAACTAGGAGAACCTGATATTAATTGTCTATTCTGGTGATATTAATCTCAGTCACTTAGTTAAGGTGGTGTCTACAATATTTCTCTACTTTAACTTACTATTTTTCCTTTCAAAATTAATAAATATCATAGAAAATAAACTTTGAACCTTGCAGGACATTTGGTCCTGCTCAAAACATCAATGGAGACATTTGGTCTATGCTGACTCATCTCCCCACCTGCTATTACTAGCGAGATTACATAGGTAACAAGGATTATTATTAGCAGTACACCCAAAACATACTTTTTGGACCTATAAACATGATAGTATTTTTTAATCATGAATCCTGCAAAGCAAAAGTAGAAATAAATGTTATGGGCTCTTTGAACCCAAGGATATTTTCTAAGTGAAGTGTGGACATTTTGGATAGTATCAAACATCAAGGACCTTTTTGTGTGAACTAAATATCTCCATGTTTGTCTTGAACTGCATTCGATGTCCACTAATAACTTTGAGACTCTGTAAATATCCTATTTCTCCTCAGACTTACACTCACTAATTTATCTTATGTTGGTGGATTTTCCTACAAAAATGATTAGAGTTTAACTAATGTTGGTGTTTTTTTTTTATTTCCCTCACTTTTTCTACATTTATTAATTGGAATTCAGAACTATACTTTATTACTCATTTTTTTAAATTTATTAAATTATTTATTTATATCACAATGGACTGTGAACCCTGAGGTGGGGTGTACATACTAAGAAGAGCTTCTGGTAGCTAATTGGGCTAAAACTTAAAAAAAGAAGCACTCTAGTAACCATGCCTGCACAGGGGCCTCTCACAAAAACTGCACTTCATGGAAAACCCTGCACTGAACTTTCTGCCTCTGCACTCAACTGCCTACCAGTGCTGTGGTTCCTGGAATCTTATTTCAACCAGTAGGACTGAGGCTTTCTCCATCCAATCAAAGCTGTGCAGCTCTAGCCAATCAGAGTAGCTCTCTTCTGATCAAGCAAAGATCAGGGGCAAAGACTTGAACTTTCCCTTGCCACTAAAGAATGAAGACTGTGTCTCCCTGGATGAGATAAAATACCAAAGATGTCTCACTAGAGCAGAGTAAAGACCAATGTGGAGCAGAGCAGAGATGTCCAGCCAGAGAGGGACCTGGCCCCAGAGCTGTTCTACAACAGCTCCAGGTTCGTTTTGTATTTTTCCTGTCCTGCACGTGGAATAAAATATTTGTCCAAAGAGCTCTGTTTTTCTTTTTTAATTGGAGAATGATGTAGTCATGCACACCATCATGATGCTTTGCTCAGTGATGGACTGTATATACGGCAGTGGTCCCATAGGTTAAAATGGAGCTGAAATTCCTTTCACCTAATGATGTCATAGATGTAGCCACGATGTGCACAACACATTACTCACATGTTTGTGACCATGCTGGGGTAAAGAAACCTACAGTGCTGCAGCTGGTATAAAAATGCAGCACATGCAATTATGTGCAGAATATGATAATTGATAACAAACAACTATAACTGATTTATGTATTAACTATATTTATGTATATACTATTTTATTATTATTTTAGAGTGTATCTTTCTACTCATAAAAAATAAGTTTGCTGTAAATCTGTGTATTGTGTTATACAGCAGCTTCATACATCTTGTGTTTACTGTGACTCTTGATTGCATCATTTCTCTTGTGCCTGATTTAATTTCATATTGTTTTATAAATTCAGTGTAATCTAAGTGCACAGTGTTTATAAAGCCCACAGCAGTGTCCAAGGATGTCCTAAGTCTTTATATTCACTCACCACTCACTCACTGACACCCAGAATAACTTCCAACCCTCAAAATCCATTCATGGTAAGTGCCTATACAGGTGTGCCATTTTTTAAAAATCTTTTATACATATTTTTATTACACATTCCTATGTTTAGATATGTTTAGATACACAATAGCTTACCATTGTGTTACAGTTGCCCACCATCCATACCCACCAGCCAATCAGTAGCAAGTGTGCAAATTAACCCAACCAAGAAGGCTACAGCCACAGAGAGAGCATTCTGGATGCTTTGAGTCAATGCAAGAGAAGCAGTCACAGCAGATGCAATAACAGTAACTAGGGTAACAATACCAAAAATAGAAGTCCCAAAGCACACTTTTCCAGAGACAGTTGATGGTGTAATTCCTGCAGTGCCTGGAGGCCTGCATCTTGATACCATTTTCCTGTTATGTTGGTAGGAAGCATAATAAGAGAAGGCTGCTTTAAAAATTAGTATATCTTTATTCAGGCTATGCCTGGAAACACAACTAGTAAGGTTACAGTGATGGCACTGGACAGCATAATGAGTGTCCAATCTGGTGATATTCACATTTCCAGTCACCAATACATATAGGGGCTGTACACAAGCTCATAAGCCATAGCAAGGGTTTGATGAACATGCTCCTTTAATATAAGCTAAGGAAGAGCCAGTAAAATTAAGAAAGTCAAGGGCAGTGGCTAAATGCCAAAGATCTTTCAGCAAACCTCCTGTTTTCATGGTCAAGGCGTTACCCACAAACCCTCCTGGTGACATAGACTCATGAGGGGGATATTTAATATCAAGCCTATGAGACCAATCCAATACATAAAAGTCAGAGTCAGAAATACTATGTCTCACTGGTACAGTGTTGGTACAATCTTGCCATTGAGGAAATGTTACCAGCTCAGAAGTGGTGTTATTAGTGCAATAAGGGAGCGGGGGATGCTTATCAGACAGCCATTGGGTGGCCTTAGGAAATCCTAGTTGAGTAACTGTCTAAATATATTGTATTTTCCTATGTTCCAGGGGCCTGTGATGTTAGCAACATCTGGGCCTCAATAGGACGTCTTATTTTCTTGGCCAAGCTGTAAACATCCTGAAGTTCCCTTTTTAAATAAACAAATGGAAAACTCGCCACTAAAACCATTATAAGTATAATCACCTTGGGAAGAAGGAGTTATGTACTTGTCAGAGCTACTTCCTACCATATTAGTGTTGTTAGTAAACACTGGTACCGATTCCTTTGTCCAGGTGGTTGAATTGACCAAAGAGGGGTCTGGAACATATGTCCAGTAAGTTTCTGCTGCAGCCATATTTACCTGGCAGCTGACAAGTACCATCATAGCAACAAAATGGGTGGAGGGGGTTACCTGAAACCCCCGTTCTTTCACCACTAGCTGACCATCAATGGTCAGCTTCTTCAGTTGACCCCATGTGGGGACACTAGCTTCTCGGGTGGCCTTGGTTACCTGTCTTCTGCTCTCCTTTTTCGGGGTCGGTGGCTGAGCTGGCATCATCACTGGAGGTGTGTGATCATCAGCTTCTTGGATGGCTGGATGAACTGTTCTCTCAGGTCCATGGTTGTGACACACTGCTTGCTCTGGCACCCAGATGGGGTTAGAAATGCCTTCTAGAAAGAAACAAATGTGGCCTCTTCCCCACATTATTACTGGATCTGGCCCTCTCCATTGCCCTGTTTGTAAATCCTTCCATCGTGCCATATCAGCAGATGTCATGGCACCAGGAGCTTGGTACCGCTTGGCTGCTGTGTGACCCTCCTGGTCACAATTTAAAAAATCTAAAGAATAAAGAGTATGATTTAACTGATTCTGTGGAGTAGGGTAATACTCATCTCTCCTTTTTTGTTTTTGTAATTGCGTCTTTAAGGTTCGATTGACTTTTTCTTACAATGTCCTGTCCCTGAGGATTATAGGAAATTCCTTTTTTTAATGCATTATTTGGTATTGCTTGCAAAACTGCTGAAAGGAGGAGCTAGTATAGGTAGGTCCATTATCTGATTTTATCTTTAGGGGCTGTCTCATGACTGGAAAAGCTGGTAGGCAGGGATTGATTATGCTGTATGCTTTGCGCTTTCCTTTATGAGAGAGAAAAGAAACAATTGAGGCATTTCAGAGTCTGTTGGGATGATGTAAAGTCAATTCTAGATTAAGAGAAAATTTCTTAAAATTCAAACCCTTGAAAGATTGTCAAACTTGGTTTTACCAAAAGATTATGAATTAAAATGTATTGGGAACATAGGCTAGTAAACTTTAGTTCCTATGATTAAAAGGTTTTTTAAAATATTTGATTAATATAATTAATTACTAGAACAAAAAACTAACCAAAATAAGGCTTATTTTCTAACTTAATTTTCTTTGAGTGTGGACAGTAAATAATACTAATTGGATTTCTGCTATTAATCTTCCTAAACACTTTGACATGAACTATTTATCCTTTTATTTAGAGAGGCAAAATACAAAAACTTTAATTTTTCAATGATAATCAAAAAATAAATAGCCAAATATTTCTTAAACTGACATTTATGAATATATTTTAAATGTACTTTTACTTTTAAGAAAACATCTTCAATAAAGCATGAGACCTGTAATAAAAGCTAAGAGCAGGTAATTAAAACTTGTCTGGCAATTAATATTTCAGTATTTTGTTATTTTAAAATATTTAAATGTTTATTACTTAATATAGTAATGTTCCAAAGTCTTTAAGTTATCAAGAGTTTGGAAAATTATGTGTATATACCCATATATAAGGGTAGAGAAAAGGCAGGGGGAGGAGGGAAGCAGGCCTTATAGCCTTTTGCAGGCTGTTAGCGCTTGAATTTAAAAGCTAGATTTTCCTTAGAGATAACAACACTCTAAGGTTACTGCTATGGTTCTAACTTTCTTCACAGTTTAGAAAAGCTGGTTTCTGGTGGCCAAAAGGACTGCTTGGAGTCTGATAATGATTGTAAATCATTATCTTGACTGATCCCTTAAATTCTCTCCCCCTCCCACTTGCCCTACCCCTAACCAGTTGCATAGGGAGGAAAAGGCAAGACAAGAGATTTTATTAATTAATTAATTAATTAATTAATTAATTAATTTTTTGTCTGCCCTTGTTCCTTTTTAGCCTTTTTATTTTTATATTTTAATAATTCTACAATATCTTTTTAATTGTAAAGAAAACGCTGGGAGGACACGCTTACTGCCCGTCCATTCCCATGTTTCCCTTCCCTAGGGCTGGCCTGCAAGGGTTTATGCATCACAGGCAGGCTTGGAATTAGCTGGCCTCTGTTTAAACTTCCCTGCATTTTTCGCAGATTCTACACTTTCAAATCAGTCTTAAAATCTTAAAATCTTAACACAGCACAATAAAATTACAAATCAGAGAAAAGTAAATTAAAGTTACAATACAGACATATCTAAGAATTTACAATGGCCTGGGAGGGAAAGAAAAATGTCTTTAAGAATTCTTGGCAGTGGCTGAGAAATTCCTTTAATCTTTTCTACGTAGTTCAGCCCACTACAAATAGCTTGAGACTCCAGCAAAATGAAATAGGAAGTCGCTTTCAGTTTTGGCTGAGCACCTGCATCCAGCCTTAAAGGCTGAGAGAGCAAAACCTTTCTTATCATCTGGGTCACCCCAATCACTGTGACGCTTGTCCTGCTCTGCTTCAAACTCTAGCTCCTGCTCATAATTACGAGGTAAAACTTTATCAGGTGGGCTTTTGATTGCCTTGGCACAAGCAGTGGGCAGAGGAGGAGGTAGTGCAGAGGGGAAAGTGGTGTTTTTAGAGATTGGCACCCCTCCACTGTAGGCGAAGGGGGTTTGAGAAAATGAAAGAGACAGATGCAGAAACAGGAGGGAAAACTGGGGACCAGATGGGACAGCTGTCCTCCAATGGAGAGACAGTGACCCAGAGCGGGTACAGTGTATTTATTATATACAGTATAATTCCAGGAAGTTTTACTAGAGTTTAAAACAAAGAAAATTATGCGAAATCATGGTTAAAGATCGTTCTTGTGGCTTCTTTGTAATAGTCACACCTGGCTAAGCACAGATAATTGTGTCCATTCCTTGCACCTGGATGAACTTAGATAATGAAACCCACCCTCTGACAAGTGAGCTAGGGGTCAGGCTGACAGATGTACCTGCCTGTGGCACGGTATGTCTCCAGGATGTGGCTCTGCCAATGCCACTGGGTTCAGCTGACAATAATTAAAGACATGCTCATGTACCTTCCCAGGGGCTATCTATTATTTATTTATTTATTTATTTATTTATTATTATTTATTTATTTATTTGTTTGTTTGTTTATTTATTTATTTATTTATTTTAGTGTGTGAAGCATTAGTATAGTTCTAAGAGTAACCCTTCCCCCCACCCTTATTATTATTATTTTTTTAATCAATTTCCTACTTGCTACTAACCAACCATTTCTGGTTTATCATTCCTGTATTTCTTTTACACAAATGAGTAGACACATATATATTTTCTTTTTTTCTTACATGATAGCTGGATTACTATAAATATTCTTTTTTAAAAAAATATATTATATTGAGAATCCAAGATGGCAGCATAGGTAAACACCTACACTGCTGCCTCCCACAACAATTTCAAAATGACAACTAAAAGTCAGAACAGACATCATCCAAAACCACAGGAAAGCTGGCTGAGTGGAAAGAGAGGGGTTCACAGAGACCTAGAGGAGCTGCAAAAAGCTGAGGTACGGAGATGTTCACGTGCAGAGAGAGGGTGCCAGAGTACCTGGCTGGCTTCCTCTGGAGGGAGGGAAAGAGAGACACCCAACGGCATTGAACCCCTTATCCCACGACACTAAACCCCAGGTCCAGCCGAAACTCATATGGGGGTAGTTTGGACTGTGAAAAGGGAGAAGTGCACTGAAATTTAGGGGAGTCGCAAAAGATCAGAAGTCTGGTGGCGGGCACGGCACTACGCACAGAGGACCGACTGCTGATTGTGCTGCTGGCTTTCACGAGTGGGCGGGAGACAGACCCTCCCAATTGTGCCACTTCTAACTCCACTAAACCCTGGTTTCCGGCGAAACCCTGGGGGCCCAGACTCATATGGTCCCAGAGTGCAGGGGAGCCAGAGGGGCAGCAGTCTAGAGGTACTGCGAGAGAGAGTGTGCACACACAGGGACCACTCCAGCGATTACCCATTCACGTGAGACCCAGGGGCTGTGGAGGGTGGGGCCGACTGGAAGGCAAGGCGGTCCCTTAAGCCCTGAGACTCCACCCATCCCAAGCTCAACAGAAAGGCTTCTTCGGTTTTGCAAGTCTGGTATCATAAGGCTGAATCCAACACAGAAGTTCTCCCGGCATAGTGAATATGTCGAGTGGAGACCCGTTTGGCTCAGTGGACAGAGCGTCGGCTTGCGGACTGAAAGGTCCCAGGTTTGATTCTGGTCCGGGGCATGTACCTTGCTTGCGGGCACATCTCCACTGTGGGGCATGCAGGAGGCGGCTGATCGATGTCTCTCTCTCATCGATGTTTCTGACTTTCTATCTCTCTCCCTTCCTCTCTGTAAAAAATCAATAAAATACATTAAAAAAAATAGAACTGTTGAGACAAAAAAAGGGATCACAAACAAAAGAAATGGAGGAAAACAAATGATTAGATATAGAGTTCAAAACCACGCTTATAAGGTTTTTCAAGAATATCCTAGAAAAGTTGGATAAAGTTAGCAAGTCCCAAGAGGAGATGAAAAAGATCCAACTAGAGATGGAAAAGGACCAACTAGAATTTAAACATACATTGACTGAAATAAAAAATATTATTCAGAGACCTAACAGCAGACTAGAGGAAGGAAAAAATCAAGTCAAAAATTTGAGATATAAAAAATCAGAAAACACTCAACTGGAAAAGCAAGAAGAGAAAAGAATCCAAAAATGTGAAGATAATGTAAGGAGCCTCTGGGACAGCTTCAAGCATAGCAACATCAGAATTGTGGGGGTGCCAGAGGAAGAGAGAGAGCGAGATACTGAAAACCTATTTAAAGAAATAATGACTGAAAACTTCCCACATCTGGTAAAAGAAATAGACTTACAAGTCCAGGAAGCACACAGAACCCCATATAAAAGGAATCCAAAGAGGACTAAACCACGACACATCATAATTAAAATACCAAGAGCAAAAGTCAAAGAGGGAATATTAAAAGCAGCAAGAGAAAAACAGTTCATTACTTACAAGGGAGCACCCATATGACTGTCAGCTGATTTCTCAACAGAAATGATGCAGGCCAGATGGGAGTGGCAAGAAATATTCAACATGATGAATAGCAAGAACCTACAACCAAGAATACTCTATCCAGCAAAGCTCTCTTTCAGAATTGAAGGGCAGATAAAGAGCTTCACAGAGAAGAAAAAGCTAAAGGAGTTCATCAACTCCAAACCAGTATTATATGAAATGCTGAAAGGTACTCTTTTAGAAGAGGAAGAAGAAAAAGGTAAAAGATAAAAAATTATGAACAACAAATACATATCTATCAACGAGTGAATCTAAAAGTTAAGTGAATTAAAAATTTGATCAACAGAATAACCTGGTGAATATAATAGAATCAGGAGCATAGAAAGGGAGTGGACTGATAATTCTGAGGGGGAAAGGTGTGAGGGGTGTACAGGGAGAGACTGGACAAAAATCATACACCTATGGATGAGGTCAACGGGAGGGAGTTAAGGGTAGAGGAAAGGGTGGGAGCCGGGTGGAGGGAAGCTATGGAGGGGAAAAAAGAGAAACAAATGTAATAATCTGAATAATAAAGATTTAATTAAAAAAATATATATATTATTGATTTTTCACAGAGGGGAAGGGAGAGAGATAGAAAGTTATAAAGACTGATGAGAGAGAGACATTGATCAGCCACCTCCCACACGCCCCTACTGGGGATGCGCCCACAACCAATGTACAGTGGTACCTCGAGATACGAGTGTCCTAACATACGAGATTTTGAGATAGGAGCCCTCAAGCGAGTGATTTTTTGCTTTGAAATACGAGCAACATTTGAGATACGAGTAATCGCGTGGATCAGCTGGCTGCACACGACCCACCAGTTTACCGCGACTCGAGCGTCTCATAGTTTCCCATGCCTCAGTCAGTGTGCTTGTTTACCTCGTTGTCAAAGCATCTTTTGTGCATTTACATACTTTATCACATTTCTTTTTATAACCATGGGTCTGAAGAAAGCGAGTGGAAAGGTCAGTGCTCAGAAGAGGATGATGTCTATTGAATTAAAGCGTGAAATCATAGAAAAATATGAGCAAGGTTGCGAGTGGCTGACTTGGCGAGGCAGTACGGGCATAGTACTTCAATGATATGCACTGTGCTTAAACAGAAGGAGTCGATAAAGGGTATGACGCCAGCTAAGGGCGTTACAATAATTTCTAAGCTCCGTAGCTCTCTTCATGAAAAGATGGAAATCTACTGATGGTGTGGGTGACAGAGAAGCAGCTTAAAGGAGATACATTAACACAGGGCATCATATGAGAGAAGGCGTGAGTGATTTACGGTGATTTGCTGGAGCAGACCCCACACACTTCCATGGACGAAGCATCGAAAGACTCATTTAAAGCCAGTAGAGGCTGGTTTGATAACTTCAGGAAAAGGTCTGGCATTCACTCCATCGTCAGGCATGGTGAGGCAGCAAGTTCGGATGTGAAGGCAGCTGAGGATTACCTCAAAACTTTTTCCAAACTGATAGAAGCCAAAGGATATATCCCCCAGCAAGTCTTCAACTGTGAAGAGACAGGGCTTTTCTGGAAGATGCCGAATAGGACTTATATAACGGCAGAGGAGAAGGCGATGCCAGGCCACAAACCCATGAAGGATAGGCTAACTCTCGCACTGTGTGCCAATGCGAGTGGCGACTGCAAGATCAAGCCTCTGCTTGTATACTATTCGGAAAACCCCAGAGTCTTTAAGTCACATAAGATTTTAAAAGAAAAACTGCAAGTTATGTGGAGGGCAAACCCGAAGCCATGGGTCACCAGGCAGTTCTTTGTGGAGTGGGTAAACCTGGTTTTCGGCCTTTCTGTTAAGAAATATTTACAGGAAAACAACCTAACCATGCAAGCCCTCCTCTTCCTCGACAATGCTCCTGCTCATCCACCGAACCTCGAAGATGAACTCCTCGAAGTGTTCAAGTTTATAAAGGTTGTCTACCTACCTCCCAACACCACTCCTATCCTGCAGCCCATGGATCAGGAGGTGATTTCTAATTTTACAAAGCTGTACATCAAGCACCTGTTCCGGCACTGCTTTGAGGTGATGGAGAACACGAACCTCACTCTTTGAGAGTTCTGGAAGAACCACTTTAACATTGTGATATGCCTCAGAATTATTGATCAGGCCTGGCTGGGTGTTACAATGAGGACTTTGACCTCTGCATGGAAGAAGCTGTGGCCTGAGGCCGTAGCCAAAAGGACCTTCCAAGGATTCGAACCCGAGGTGCCAGTGGAGGAGGAGATAGTGTCTCTGGGGAAAATCCATGGGCCTGGAGGTGGATGAGAGACTTGAATGAGCTCGTCGAGGAGCACTCTCTGGAACTCACCATGGAGGAGTTACAAGTTGCAGTCTCAGCAACATGCGGAGGTTCTCCAAGCCATTGGTTTCGAGGAGGAGCCAGAGGTGGAGGAGATCTCTACAAGTGAGGTAAAGGAGATCTTAGGAATGTGGGAGAGGGTGTCACACTTCGTGGAAAAGAAACACCCCGAAAAAGTTGCTACTGGTCGTGCATCAGAGCTGTTCAATGAAACTTGCCTCACCCATTTCAGAAACATTCTGAAAGGGAGGAAGAGGCAAACCTCGTTGGACACGTGTGTTGTTTTTTTAAATCGGCCAAAAATGGAAAGACCCGTAGCAATTAAGTTCAGTGAAGATTAGTTAAGTTACATTCAGTTTGGGGATAAAGTGTAACATTAAGAGTGTAACAAGTAGGTAAATACACTTTATAAAACCAGTTTATTCCTTTACATTATCCTTTATTATGTTTTTGTACAATATTTGTCATTTATAAATACATTTTTCTTATTCAAAAACACGTAACCAGAATAACTGGGGTGGCATTTGGGGGCTGGAACGGATTAACGGCATTTCAATTGATTTCAATGAGGAAATTTGCTTTGAGATAGGAGCAACTTGATATATGAGCAAGGTTATGGAACGAATTAAACTTGTATCTCTAGGTACCACTGTACATGCCTTTGACCGGAATGGAACCTGGGACCTTTCAGTCCGAAGGCCGACGCCCTATCCACTGAGCCAAAGCGGTTTCGGCTATTCTTTTTTTTTTTTTTTTGCACTTACTTTTTTTACTTAACAGTATATTCTTATATATGTCTTTTGGAATGTTTAATCCATTTGCATTTAAAGTTGTTGTTGATGACTATGTATTTATTGACACTTTATTATTCATATTTGTTATCTTTTTTTGCCTTCTTAAAAAAGACCCTTTACCATTTCTTATAATATTGGTTTGTAAAACACCTTTATCTGTTTCTACTCTGTGAAGCTCTTTATCTGCCCTTTAATTCTAAATAATAGGTTTGCTGAGTAATCTTATTATTAGGTTTTTACTTTTCATCACTTTGAATATTTTGTGCCAGTTCCCTCTAGCCTGCACAGTTTCTATTGAGAAATAGCTGAAAGGCTTATGGGAGCTCCTGAGTAGGTAACTAACTACTTTTTTCTTGCTGTTTTTAAGATTCTCTTTGTAACCTTTGACCTTTTAATTATGATGTATCATGATATATCTTGAATTCAACTTGTTTGAGATTCTGCACTTCCTATGCTTGTATGTCTAATTCCTTCACCAGATTAAGGAAGTTTTTTTGTCATTATTTCTTCAAATAGGACTTCAATTCCTTGCTTTGTCTTCTGCTTCCGGTAACTTTATGATACAAATGTTGGTACACTTGTTATCCCAGAGGCCCTTTAAATTGTCCTCATTTTTATAGATTTTTTTTCTCTTTATGGTTCTGATTGGGTGTTTTCTACTGCCATATCTTCCAAATAGCAGATTTAGTCCTTTGCTTCATGTAATCTATTGTTAACTATTAGCTTTATTGGAATTTTAAAAATTAATATTTGCCATTTCATGAATGCCGATATGTGGGTACATAGGGAATCAAAGATCATTTTTAAGTGTTCAGGGGGAATCTTATTCTTTTTTTTTCTTTCTGTCTCTTTGTAGTTGGGAAAAAGAAACTTAACAGCACGTGTAATGCTGCCAGCAGATTGCTGCTTTGAGTTTCAGTTTCCTCTCTTTCAGACCAGGAAGTCAAGGATCTTAGTAGAACTTTCCGTCTCCAAAGTCTGGCTGCTGCACAAGCCAAACAGAGCAGCTTGTTCTCCATTTAAGCCTGATCCAGCTTTTAAAAACAGGTAAGCAACTTCCTGCCATCCAATGTTTTCTCCTTGTGTGAAGAAAATGCCTGTTTTTCTTTCTTAGAAAGAGTTTCTGAATGAAATTGGTGTTAAGGATCATACTTTTGTTTTTCATTTGAAAGCATATGAATAATGAAAATTTTAAGCAAAGGGAACTGTAGAGAGAAAATTAACTCCGGTAAAATGTCCTTATAGTTGTATCAGATTTGTATTTTGTCTCATTGCTTCCATTTGATGTGTTTTCCTTTGAATAATTCTTTCTTATAATGTGTATAACTTGATGTTAAACGTATTCTTCAAGTTTTTAATGTCAGATTTATAGATTTTTAAATCCAGAATTTCTTTTTTTCTTTTTCATTTTTTCTATTGTGCTGTCAGCCATTAAATCTTGTTTTAATTATTTGAATAAGCCAAAAATATATATTTTAAAAATCTGTATGGTTAACTTCAGTATCAGTTTTTTTTCAGTATCAGTATCTGTTTTTATTTTCCTTGGCTTTTTAGCATGTTGTTTTGTTTTGTCCCTGTGTTTATGATCAGTATGAGGCATTTGGTATTTAAAAAAAAAAAGATTGCAGAGATCATTTGAAGCTAAAACAATGTTCTCTTTATTTAGACAAGATTTATTTTGCAAACATCATGCATCTATCTAGAAGCACTAGCACTCTCCTTTATCTTAACCTTGTCATCGATTGAAATTACTAGCAGGTGGAATTAAGTCTGCCTACCTCCAATCCATCCACCCTCACTTATTCCCTGTTCTTCAGAAGCCTAGAGGGAGAGTTGCCAAGCATTTCCATGCTGTGCCATATTTCCTTAGCTTTTGAGTCTAGTGAACACTTGGGCCAATTTCTCAGCAACTTACGTACCTTTTCTATGGTTGATGATAAGTGCACCTCGGGGGAATGTGCTCCCAAATGCCAAGCTTAGTTCTCTATATTCATTTCTTTTAGAAATCTTTGCAAAAAATAAAAATAAAAAAATCTTCATTTCTTTGTTAGCTCTCCAATGCTTTCAGATCTATGTATTTTACAGTTTATCTTGATTTAAAATTTTTCTCATTGTAAGAATTTCAACAATGGTTCATGTTACATTTTGCCACTTTAGGACCTCCATAACTATTAACACTTTTCATATTTCAGTTTCTTTCTTTGTGAGGTCTTTTCTGAATGAATTCCTCATTTCTATCTTTTAATTCATGGTCTGGGAAACTGTGGCCTTTGTGTCAGCCACTTGTTTTTGTAAATAAAGTTTTATTGGAACACAGTCATGCTTATTTGTTTACATATTGTCTCTGGCTGCTTTTGCATTGACAAAGTTGAGTAACTGTGGCAGAGACCATATGGCCACAAAGCCCAAAATATTTACTAATTATCATTAAGAAAAGGTTTTCTGATTTCTATTTAAATTTTAAAATTTTTCTATATTCTTTATTCACTATGTATTTTATTTTGCCTACTGGTTTAAAAAATTTTATATTTTTATATCCAGATTACCTATTTTTAATATCTACCTGTTATTGTTCCATTTCTATTGCTTTATATTTCAAATAACATGTTTTAGGTCAGAGAAAAAATAACTACTGAAACTAGACACAGAAATCTCTACTTTAAATCACTATGCAATACTTTACTCTTGATTTGTTATTGTTTTTTTTTTTTCATTAGATACAGAACAATGGCAGTGACAACCAGATTGACATGGAATGAAGAAAAGATTCTGCAAAAGTTGCTTGGAAATGTTTCCTTTACTCTTATTTATAAGTCTAGTGTCCATGAATCTTCCATTAAAAATATGCTGGATAAGTGCAGTCATCAAGGATCCACTGTAACAGTGATTTACTTGCCCAACTGTATTGTTGGGGCATTTTTACTTGGGCATTATCCTCAAATGGGTGAAAATTGTAGAAATCAAAATTCTTCTTTCTATTTTTCACTTAATAACACTGAAACAACTGAACTTTTAAATGTAGAATCACAAATTGATTCTGAAAAACTGGCATTTTATTCCTCTAATGATATCATTTTCTCCTTAATTCCACATGAGTCCAAAGTTTTTATTCATCTATCGTTAAAGACTGCATTACACATAAGAGATATCACTTCCTCAAATTATTTGGAATGTGAAGTTTTCCAAGTTGAAGGTATGTTAGATACTCCTACATTCTCTCTGCAGTCTTTGTGTTTGGTAGGTTATAATCTATATATATAAAAGCTTAATATGCAAATTGTCCCCACAGGAGTTCGACCAATTGCTTGCTATGATGTTAGCTAACCACCATGGGGTGGCACAGAATGGAGGAAGGCCCAGGCCAGTAGCTGAAAGGCCCCAATCAGCTCTGTTCACTGGCCAGGCCTAGCGACCCTACCCTTGCAAGAATTTCATGCACTGGGCCTCTAGTTGATCTATAAGCAAAGGGAAAAGTGAGAGGAAAAAACAGATTTTATGCCATAAATATTCTCTTTCATAAACTCCAAATGAAACCTCAGAGACTGGAAAGTATAGGCAGTTTTGAGCAAGCTAAATTGGTAAATGTAAGTGAAGAGACTCAAAAATGGAGGTAGGGGTGGGAGGGTGGTGAGAGAAAGAGAGAGACAGACCTCATTATTATAGCAGGTCTATTTTGGTTTTTGGTTAGTATGAAAATTTCTAGGCATGTTTATTTGAATGTTTGCAGAGTAAGTGAATGTGTTGATGTTACCAGATGGGACTGGCATAGAGTGTGTTTGCCCCTGGCTGGCCTGTAGTGTGTGGGTTCTTGACTTTGTATAGTAAATATTTCACAGCATAAATCCAGGTTATTTTGAGAGTGTGTTTTTATTAATGCTGGGTCAATGAAACAAAGGACTTTGGGTTGAAGAAGCAACAGGGAGAGCATAGGTGGTGCTCTGCTTTGGTGCTCTAAAAAGGTTATAGGGAAGAAGTGAGCCAAGGTGTGACTGCTTTTAGCTCACTGGAAAGTAAAGGCCACAGTGATAGAAGTGAGCCAAGGTAGAGATGCTTTTAGTTCACTGGAAAGTCAGAGAAAAAGAGAGCCTTGAAGACAGGATTGTAGAAGGGAGTGAGGAGTAAACCTGGGAAGAGCTATCACTTCCTGCTGCTTCCCTGGGACCCTTGGAGTTTAGGAGGAAATAAAAAGTTCATGCCTCCACATTGGGTCTTTGTCTTAAAGGTTTTTATCTGTCTTCTATGGGTGAGAATCTTAGGAGAGGGTATCACTAGAATATTGATTAGCTTTCCAGGTATGTTTTAAATATGCTGATAGATCAAAATGAGTGTACAGGGATATTTTAAATTTTTCTTTGGTCTGTTTACTGTTTTAATTTTATCTTGGATATATGTGGCTTTAATTGGGTTTTTGCTATGCGTTCCCCTGACTTCATCTGTCCTTGGATTTAGCTGGCACAAATGGCATTAACTTGTTCTCTGTTCTCTATTTCCCTAGGTGATTTAAGCTATGTATCCTCTGGTTAGGGAGCAGAGGTATAAACCATTTGCTCTTAAGTGTCCTTGGTTAGGGAAGATAAAACCTTGTGATTCACTAGCTAGCTGTAAGTTGTTCAAATTGTTTGGCCCTATTTAATTATCTTGTCTCAGTTTCCCCATTCCACTTGTCCAGGAATTTTTCCAGCTTCTTAGTATCCTGCCACATTGAATAAGGTAGACTTTCCTCTTCTTATTATGTTGCCAGCACAAATTCCTCATTGAACAGTTCAACTCTGGGTTGTGCAATCACCCTTAATTCCTTATTTAGAAGATAGACCACATTTAAAAAAAGATCTAAAGGAGTTTAAAATGTTATGGTGCTGTTTTATTTCCTATAGGAGTTAAGGATGATAAAGGCTACATACGGAGGATAACAGGAGTCACACAGTAAGTTGGACCATTTAATTATGCATTACAGCCTATCTGATAAAGAGAGAATATACTAATTGACCCTCACGTTGTCGCAAAGATGGCAGCACCCACAGCCAATAAGGAGGGAATATGCTAATTGACTGCCACTCTCTCAGAGGTGGTGGTGCCCACAGCCACAAGATGGCAGTGTCCAGTCCCTTCAGTCCCCCAGCCGCCCAGGCCAGCCCTAGGTGCAGGCAAGCCTCAAATGGTGGCTGCCCAGCCATGCAGCACTGCCTGAGGCCTAGGTAACCAGGGCCGGCCAAGGCTTGCACTGCCAGCAGTGGCAGCAGCAGAGGAGTGATTGGGCATCGCCTTCCCCTGATTGCTGGGTCACCTCCTGCCCTTGAGGGCTCCCAGACTGTGAGATGAGGCAGGCCGGGCTGAGGGACCTCCCCTCCAGTGCATGAATTTTCATGCACTGGGCCTCTAGTTTAGAATAATTGTATATATGGCACTATTAAAAAATTATCAAAATAAAAATCACTTGGAGTGATAAAAATGAATATTGATATTATTGACATAATATGTTCAATGCAGTGTAGAATAATAACAACAAAAACAAAATATGACCAATTGTAGGCAACTTTAAAAAGTTGATGACAATTTAACTTAAGGTTTTGATCTGTAATATTCAAAGTTTTCTAGACAAAGTATAGAGGATTATTTTAGACAATGTCTCTGAAATTTTTCTATATGAATAAAGTTTTTGGAGAATGTCAGTAAATTTTCAAAACCAAGGCATTTTTCCCAATTATAGGTAAATATCTCTGCATTACATATTTTTTTATTTCTTTTTAATATAATGTTATTACTGAAAATAATAATGCATTTTCACTTCTGTTGATATTTCTTATAGATGTATGTGGTGGCCTAAAGCTAATAGACAATGATGTTGTTGCTGGTCAATGTTTAACTTTAGTCGGATATAGACAAATGTATTTTCTTCAAGCACAAAGTACATAACCTAGACCATTCAAATCATATGATAGATGTTAACATAAACATAATAACTAAGTAATTAAGACATTTTTTTAAAATTGGGGTCAAGAAGC
This sequence comes from Lasiurus cinereus, assembly GCA_011751065.1. NCBI lineage: Eukaryota > Metazoa > Chordata > Mammalia > Chiroptera > Vespertilionidae > Lasiurus > Lasiurus cinereus. Next base: position 42,475,489 of record JAAGEH010000030.1, read on the forward strand.
TCTGGAAGAATTATATTTTTCTTTATGGAAGTTTGGCTGTTGTATTTTAACAGGTACAGAAATAGGCTCCTAGCAGAGCTCAGAGCCTATACACCCTATGCAGATTCGATTTCAAAAATCAATATTCTCTTGCTGGGTCCAGTTGGGTCTGGAAAGTCCAGTTTTTTCAATTCAGTGAAGTCTGTTTTCCGAGGCCATGTGACTCGCCAAGCTGCAGTGGGGTCTGATGTCACTAGTATTACTGAAATGGTAAGTTATCTCTGAATTTCCTGAGGATTTTAATAAATTACAGTTATTTGGTTTGTTGATTTTTTTTTGTCATTTTCTGTCAGACCAATTAACCTCCTTTTAAACAAAAAACAGTTAAATGCTACATCAACTGTAAAACAAGAGTGAAAGTTGAATGAGAACTATCTCCATGAAGTTATATTATACAGCAAGGCTTTTCATTTTTATAGATGCAAGTAGTCATATGAAGAATGATTTTGGGGACTTGTTAAAACAGCAACAAAATTGTAAAAACTTTGTGTAAATTTTCATCATTATATTTAATGTATATTTTTGCTCATGTCACATGGCTTTGTCTGAACTAAAAAGATTTTCTCTTTTTATATAAAAAAAAGAAATGAGAATTATGTAATACAGAATTTCCTATTACATAAGATCATTTTATAAGAAATAATAATGAGCAACAAAATAGCAATTCCCTTTGATGGTTCAACCTTCAAAGGGTAAATCTATAAATTTTCCTATAAACTCCATCTTATTTATAAACAAATATGTTTAAGGAAATAAATACTAATGCCATTTAAAAGCTGTTACTCTAAAGATCTTCAAATTATGATGCAATATTTACCTAGAAACTCTCATTTTATGTTTGTCAAAATGTTATCATACAATCAAAGAATAATAAAAAATAATAAATAGGAAATTTTATAACTAAACTGTATGAAAGTTGTTCAAATTGTTTGGCCCTATTTAATTATCTTGTCTCAGTTTCCCCATTCCACTTGTCCAGGAATTTTTCCAGCTTGTTACATATGCCCTTGGCTGAAATCTATAATCACTACAATCCAATATTGTCACCTTCTGATTGCTTATATGCTGTGCACTGCCAGTGCAAAATCCTATCTAATAAATGAGTAACATGCAAATTAACCATCACTTTGCGATAAAGATAGCCGTACCCACAGCCAAAAAGGAAGGAATATGCAAATTGATGGGCCAAAATGGTGGCGCCGGCTGGAGCCACAGAGCCTGTGGAGATGGTGGGGAAGACTTGGTTGCCTGGGTCGCTTCAGCAACCCAGGATGCCAAGCCTGACGGGAGAACTGAGCAGGAGAGTGGGGAGAAGGTTTGGTGTCCTGGGTCACCCCAGGGACCCAGGATGCCAAGCCTGATGGGAGAGCAGAGTGGGAGATGGGCAGGAAGGCTTGGCATCCTGGGTCCCTGGGGAAGGCAGTTGAGGGGACTAGGCTTGCAGGTGAGGAGTTAGGGGATGATAGGCTGGTAGGCAGAAGTAGTGAGGGACTATCAGGCAGGCAGGCAGGCAGGCGAGCAGTTGGGAGCATCAGTCCTGGATTGTGAGAGGGATGTCTGACTGCTCGTTTAGACCCGATCCAGGCAGTCAGACATCTCTTGAGGAGATCACAGATTGGAGAGGGTGCAGGCTGGACTGAGGGACATACCTCCACTCCCCAATCATAAATTTCATGCATCAGACCTCTAGTTTATCATAAAACAGTAATAGCCCATTTTAGTGCCATATTCAATAACTAAAAGCATTTTCTAGGATTTTCAAGAATCACATTTTGCTTTTAAAGTTGTCTAGATCTTATCCATGTAAGTGGCTTTATTTTATCCTAGAGGTCCAGTGCATGAAATGCATACACTTGGGGAGTGGGTCCCTCAGCCTGGCCTGTACCTTCTCATAGTCTGGGAGTCCCAAAATCTCGATCTCATCCTGAAGAGGAAGGCCCTGTCCACCTGCTGCAGCCTGCTGGTCAGTGGCGTGGGCCTCCTTTTGCAGAGCAATCATATCATGGGGTGATGGCTGGGCTCCAGACCAATCACATTGTACTTGCCTTGGCTGGCATAGTGCTAGTGGGTGTCATAGCGTGGTTGTTGGGATGACCATTCTGCTGATCAGCCCTTTGATCGATTTGCATTTTATACTTTTATTATTATAGATATCAGCATAGTAACAGAAGCTAAGGCATGATTCTGCAAAAACAATAGAATAAATTAAATATTTGATTAAAATGTTTCTGTTTGCTAAATATGTATTATGTTGACAATAGAGACCCAAGTATAAATAAATACTTAGTCCCTTTGCTAAAGGATCTTAGATGTAAGTATCATTCAATATAAAAAAATTCTCTAAAAGAGGTACTCATCAGGACAGAATTTCTCTCCATTTTATGTTGAAAACTCCAAAGGCATTGCATTAAAGTATAGATCCTGAATGCCAAATGAAATGCAAATACTATATAATTTGAAGGAATACAGGACAGAATGTTTGTAAGAGAAATAATATTTTATTTTATTTTTATTTTATTTTATTTTTTAAAAGATATTTTTATTGGTTTTTCATAGAGAAGAAGGAAGAGGGATAGAGAGTTAGAAACATCGATGAGAGAGAGACATTGGTCAGCTGCCTCCTGCACGCCCCTTACTGAGTATGTGCCCACAACCAAGATACATGCTCTTGACCAGAATCGAACCTGGAACCCTTCAGTCTGCAGGCAAATGCTCTGTCCACTGAGCCAAACTGGTTTTGGCTTATTTTATTTTTAAAAATATATTTCTTTATTGATTTCAGAGAGGAAGGGAGAGAGAGAGATAGAAACATTAATGATGAGAGAGAATCATTGATTGACTGCCTCCTGCATGCCTCCTCCTGGGGATTGAGCCCACAACCTGGGCATGTGCCCTTGGCCAGAATCAAACCTGGGATCCTTCAGTCTGCAGGTCAACACTCTATTCACTAAACCAAACTGGCTAGGGTGGGAAATAATATTTTATTGCTAAGAGGCCTTTCTCTTTGAAGAATTGAAGTTCCCAGTGAAAATCAAGGAAACAAATTAATGGTCAATGAAATCATGAATGTGCATATTGACACAGGTGTACTTAAATATGTAACTCTAATGGTTTGTGTAATTCCTTTCATGTTGAGGTACCAGTAAGTTCCATTCACTTAGAAAAAAATCTCCAATGGGACAACTCCTAGAGATTTATTGACCAATTGGAGTTCTTGATTTTGTCACACTTTGCAATAGGTCACAGAGGGGTCTAAACTTCCTGGTTTGAAATGGGAGAATTGTAATTGAAGTGTCATCTGGTGTCTCTAACACCCCCATTTGTTCTGTTCATTGGGAATAATTCTTCCTCAAGCTGCCATAGTTGTGTGTATATTAGAAATGCATTTGACCAGTAAGTAAATTTTTTCAGAGTGATATTGAAAAATTCTTTTGTGTGTATTTATCCAAGAAAATCATGCTCTTCAAAATGAAGTTTGTAAACCCCTGAGGGTTCTTGAGACCCTTTTAGAGCGGCGGTTCTCAACCTGTGGGGGTCAAACGACCCTTTCACAGGGGTCGCCTAAGACCATCAGAAAACACATATTTCCCATGGTCTTAGGAACCAACAGACCGCTCCTCGGTGTAGCAAAGTATAGCAATGTAGTTTACTGTTGTTATATGAAGACTGTTACCCATGCTACACCATGATTCAAGACAAAAAATTTCATTTATTTGTAATTAGAAATAAATATTTCACAATTACATATTGTTTTTTTAAAAATATATTTTATTGATTTTCCACAGAGAGGAAGAGAGAGGGATAGAAAGTCAGAAACATTGATGAGAGAGACATCGATCAGCTGCCTTCTGCACGCCCCCTACTGGAGTTGTGCCCACAAGCAAGGTACATGCCCTTGGCTGGAATCGAATCTGGGACCCTTCAGTCCGCAGGCCAACGCTCTATCCACTGAGCCAAACCAGTCTCGGCTACATATTGTTTTTATGATTAATCACTATGCTTTAATTATGTTCCATTTGTAACAATGAAAATACATCCTGCATATCAGATATTTACATTACAGTTCATAACACTAGCAAAATTAGTTATGAAGTAGCAATGGAAATAATTTTATGGTTGGGGGTCACCACCACAGGAGGAACTGTCTTAAAGGGTCGCAGCATTAGGAAGGTTGAGAACCACTGCTTTTAGAGGATCTGTGAGTTTAAAACTATTTTGATAACAAAAGATACCTTTTGCCTTTTTCTAGTGTTTTGATAATTGAACTGATAATACAATCTTAGTTTTATCAATTGGCACCTTAGCACTAATCAAGTAATGGCACCAAACACTTCTAGTAGTCACTGTGTTCTTCCTTACTACTTGAGCTTGCATTAAAAACAAACAGACTGTGTTTCACACAAGAATATGATTATCCTTAATAAATCAGCAACAATTTTTTATTTCATTTAAAGTTAATTTTTAAGTATACATCATCTTAATACTTTGTGTAATGAAATGAGAAGTATATATAAAGTGCTTCCAATGCATATTAAAATATGGTGGTTGTTGGGCAAAGCCACAGGTATGATTGCGTTGTGAGCTGAAATTTTCTCATGTAACAAATTTTTAATAAAAAAGAAACTGAAAGACTTGCTTATTCATACTGTATACTTGGTAGCTATTTTTTGGAAAATACACAAAGCAAGCCTACCACTCCAAGGAAAATCAACAGTGCTTGTTTCCAATGATAACATTTTAGGTGTAAACAAAAATATTGAAACTTTAAGAAACATATATCCACCACTCTGAGCTTGATAACTTTTTAACAGTTACCTGATCAGATTAACAGTGGTTTTAAGAGATATGATGTTTTAATATTATACAATGAAATGTGCTAGTATTTAGAAAATGTAGGTAAGCCGCCAGTGAACTGATATTTTAAATGACCAATGCATCAGTTTAAAAAATTGTCTGTGGGTAAAATATATTTCAGTGTAAGATAGATCAGTGAATTTAATGTAACAGAGTAGGAAAATGTCACAAATTCCATATTTCAGCTAATCTTTGAGAACTTACCACTTGGTTGTATATTCCTCATGAGGAATATACAGAGGAATATACAAAATTCTCTAGAAGATGTTAAATTAAATACTTGCTCCCTTTCCTGCTACATGTGTATGAGACCCGATTTTCTTTATATTCTTCAATCAAAACAATATATTACAACAGACTGAATGCAGAGGTAGATATGAGAATTCAACTGTCTTTTATTAATCCAAACACTAAAAAGAATTGCAAAAAATAAATCAATCCCATTCTTTTTAATAATATTTTTTAGAAAGTAATTTTATATTTTTTTCATAGAAATTTTGTTTAGGTTAACATGTAATAGGTTCATAGTTATATTTTAAAGTGATTTAAGAAATATTTCAAATTCTTTCAGTTGTAATTTATGTCAAGTGTTAATAAATATAGCTCATATAAAATATCTGTGGAATTCTCAATAATTTTTAAGAATTTAAGGTGATTCTGAGACCAAAATGTTTGAGGATAGCAGTGTTCAAATATTAACCAGACTCCTGTCTTTATACTGTCATGAATGCTAGTTGAAGAATGCAGTTTTACACCTCCCCCTTTTTTTGTGCAGTACAGAATATATTCTATTAAAGATGAAAATGATGGAAAATCTCTGCCATTTATGTTGTGTGACACCATGGGGCTGGATGAGAAGGAGAGATTAGGACTGTGTATGGATGACATACCCCACATCTTAAAAGGCTGTGTGCCAGACAGATATCACGTAAGAACTTTTTAGTCCTCTAAAACATTTCAAATAAATTTATTATGCTTTTTGTTGAATTTTTACTCCATAAGGAATTTTTAACTATCATAAGTTGATTTCAACATTAAACAACACTACTGTATTTTAAATGAGTAAGTATTCATATAAGTAGCGTTACTGTTTTTCTTTTCTACAGTATTAAGAAATATAGCCAATAGGCATGGTTCTATATCCAGTAAAAGTTCAGGAGGGGATTGTGTTTACTAGTATATCACTCTTTATTATGATGTATATTTATAGTAAAGCAGTAGCTTAATCTCACATATTTTTGATCACTTAGACAAAACAATGAAACAACTAACTTTTTTTTTTTTTGGTTGAAGCATGATGTTATACTGTCAATACTTAGTATTCATTACTGAAATACTACTTAAATACCTAGATCTAAAGGTTGGCTCTGCCACTAAGTAGATGTGTACCCATAAGCATATCATATACTTGACTTAATTTTTTCATGTGTGAAATGTATTGTAGGTAATAATAATTACCATCTCATAAGGTAGCTGAAAAGATAAATGAGATGATGTACTCTAAATTCTCAAAAAGTTAACCATCATTATCATGTTTCTTTTAGTTACTGGGTGTAATACAGTTAGCCTCAATTTCTAAACAGTGACTTCTTTTGCCTCTCAATTGTGTTTGATCGAAAACCGTAGCCATGTACTTATACAGGGTTTCCCAAAAAATATATGCAAACACTTTGAATAATTATAAAGGCAGTGTTTATTAAAACTCATTTCATTTTCAAAATTGAGGTATCAGCTGTTGATGCATATATGTATATATTTGAGGCACACTATTTTAAAAACTATTTATTTAAAACCTAAGTTGTGTCAGACACTATGCCAGTTACTAGAAACATACACTTGCATAGAACATAATTCTTATCTTCATGGACCTCACAATTTAAGAAGACATAAAGATATAGGGAAGAAGAACAGAGCAGAAAGAAAAAATCATGATCATACTAATACCTTCATTTTTTACAGGGGAGAACAATGAACCAATTCAGTCTAACAGCGAAATACATAGTCAAAACTATGTGTAGAGGGTCAGAAGGGACCAATGGAGGAAAAAAGGGAGACATTTGTAATACTTTCAGCAATAAATTTAAAAGATAATGAATCAATCTCTTACTATATTTTGTCATCTATTTTCCTAACCCTAGATTATTGTCTCATGGTAAGGCAATATTAACATAAATTTGAAATTTTGTATTTTTTCTGTTACTTTATTTTTTTCCTTTTGTGAAATGAAAAGAAATTATAATATTTTACTTTTAATGAGTGTTTGAGTGTATTTTATCTCTCCTTTTCTCTCTATTCATTAGTGTATTTAAGTATGTAAAATGCTTAGAGAGGAGTGTTAAATGATGTGTAACATTGAGAATGGTAGTTTTTCCGGATAACGTGAACTATGGATAATTATATATTTTTACCAAAATAACAAAGTGTTTTTTTTTTTAACAAAGATACCTGTATAATGCATTATGCTCTCAGTGGATAGGAAATATGGAAGGGGCAACATTAATAAATCTGGGGGAGGAGGAGCTGCAAGAAGGGAAAATTGCTGGTTGGAGGTTAATGATGGTCACATTTGAAACATGAATTTTCTTAAAGGATTCAGTGGAGACTCTCTAAATTTTACCTTATGTTCCTCTAACAGTTTAGTCCCCAGCAACCAATTACATCTGAGCATCCAAACTTTATCACCTCTCCATCATTGAAGGACAGGATTCACTGTGTGGCTTATGTTATAGATATCAACTGTATCAACAGTCTCTCCTCTGAAATGGTGGCAAAGTTCAAAGAAGTTAAAAAAATAATATTAAGCTGTGGTGAGTCTCATTTCACTTATTAAGATTTTTTATTTTGAAATAATTAATAGATTCATAGGCAGTTGCATAGGTAATACAGAGAACTTCCATGTATGCTTCATCCATTTCCTAAGCCCTGGGTTGATTAATGCACACCCTTAACTGAAGGAAAGGCCTTAAATCCCATTCTTCAGTCCTGAAAGACTAAAATGACTGCAAGTTTTGGTAGTGTGTTATTTTCCTGTGGCTTGATAGGGAAATCATCTCCACCCATTATGTGACTAGACCAGGATGATCAAAACCAGTAATTTGACATTGTTTTAATTTGTGTGTATAGCTCTATGCTGTTTTATCATGTGTAGATTCATGTGACCTAGTAATAGAATCAAGATACAGAAGTATTCAATCACCACAAAAATCCCCCTTACGATACCTCCTAATTCCCCACCATCCTCTGTTCATGACAATCACCAATCTCTTCTCTCATTCCATAATTTTGTTATTTAAGAATATTATATAAATACAAGTATACAGTATGTCACTTTTTAAACAATTTTTTCACTCAGTCTCATGTTCTTTGAGGTCCATAGAAATTGTTGTGTATATCTATTGCTCATTCCTTTTTATTGTTTAATAGCATTCCATGGTGTAGATATACCACAGTTTAGCCATTCTCTATCAAAGGATATTTTGATTACTTCTAGTGTTTGGCTATTGCAAATAAAGCTTCTATGAACGTTAGTAGGGGAGTTTTTTTTTATAGTTGTTCTTTATCAAGATGAGGAAGCTCTTTATTTCTAATTCTCTGAGTTTTAATTTTTTTTATCATGAATGAGTGTTGAAATAGTTTTTCTCCATAGATTGACCTAATCACGGGATGCTTTTTTCTTCTTTAGCCTATTAATATGTTATATTATATTGATTGATTTTGAACCTTGAGTCAGCCTGGTTTCCTTAGAATAAAAGCCATGTATTCATGGCATATAGTTTTTTTTATATGTTGATGAATCCTATTTGATAATATTTTATTAAAATTTTTACATTTATATTCATAAGGGATATTGGTCTGTAGTTTACTTTTTGATCTTCTCTGGCTTGGTATCAGAGTAATACCGGCCTTATAAAATTAGTTGGAAAGTGTTCCTTCCTCTTCTATTTCTGAAAGAGATTGTATAGAATTGGTGTTAATGTCTCTTTAAATATTTAGGAGAATTCTCTAATAAAACTATCTGGGCCTGGAGACTTCTTTTTCAGGAGTTTTAAAATTAAAAATTCAATTTTAAAATAGTCTATTAAAATGATCTACTCTATATTAAGTGAGTTGTGCTAGTTGTTGGGAACTTAGATGACTTATTATGGACTTTTCCTGTTTTCAACTCCAAGCATTAAGTGCTACATATTTTCCTATCACGACTGCTTTAGTAATGTCCCACAAATTTTAGTATGTTATATTTTCATTATCATCTGATTTAATGCATTTTAAAATTTTCCTTGGGACATCCTCTTGACTTTTCAATTATTTAGAATATATTTTTTAGCTTTCAAGGGCTTGGAGTTTTTCTTGTTATCATTCTGTTACTGACTTTGAGATTGATTCCATTTTGATTAAAGGACATCCTCTGTTTGATTTAAATTATTTAAAATTTGTTGAAGTTTGATTTATATATCAGGCTATAATATATCTTGATAAATGTTCCATAGGTGCTTGGACATAATGTGTAAGCTGCTGATTTTTGGCATGTCCTACAAATGTCAATTAGATTAGAATTTCTTCTTTTTTGATATAAGTAATTCTTGATTGCATCATGGATGTTTTGGGTACTGCACTATGAGACTCTGGATCTTGTTTAAATCTTGTATTTTAGCACACCTCTCCTGACCTTGTGCTTGTAGGAGTGAAAGTACAGGCTTCCTACTAAGCTTTGTCTGACAGTTTAAGGAGAAAGAGCATTTTTATATTGATCTCATATGGCTTACACTTATACCTCTGAGTAAATGAATGGTGGTTAAAGTTTCAGTTTCTCACTTGGCCTCCTCTGTTACTGGTGCAGAGGGAGAAGAGCACCTTATTTCTGTGGTTTAGATGGAAGTCCTGGATTCCCAAGCATCCTCCATTGACACCATTAAGGGGAACCTAGTACTTGCTCTTCCTCTATAATACTACCCTAGCAGAGGGTTAAGGTTTTACAAGGAAAGAGTTGCTTTCATGGATGGAACTAAAGAAGTGTAGCTGTTGTCTGAAAGTTTTCTGTCTTGCTAGGTTGTACCTTTTCTCATGTTTTGGCTAGAAAGAACACACTCCTCTCCCCTCCCCTCCCTTTCTCACTTTTCCCCCACACACTCCCCCCCCCCGTTTCCCCTTCTCTCCCCTTTCCTCGATTTTTGTTTTTCTTTTCTTTTGCCAGCTCCAATCAGCATTTTCTAGTTGCAAGCTTCTCCAGCAGTTAATATGGGATACATGAAATAGAAAAAAAATCTGGAGAACTCACAACATTGTTTTTTGGATCCCAAGACCCTAGCCAATCTGTCTTATTCTCTCCACCTTTCCATCTTTGCATTCAACTTATATATAATCTAGTACTTTTATCTGTATTTAGTGGAAAGAATCGTTTATCTTTTCTATTTGGTCCATAACTGAATGAAAGTCTTCTCATTGAACTTCCATAAATTTTAATGTAAAGACTTTTTTGAGCACTTATACTCCAGAGCCTCACTGTTTAGTATATCAATAAAAAGACCACTTATATTTTGGTTCTGAAAAAAAAATCTGTGCAGTTTAATGTATAAACCATGGTCTTAGTGGCTAATTAAAGCTAGATTTTTTTAAACAGTCATAATTTTTTATCTTTGGAAAGTTAATTCAAGTGCTCTGAATTTATAGTCTCCTTTTTTGTAAAATGGGAATGGTAAGGTCTGCATCTAAAGATTGTATTAAACATTAAATATACTCAATGTAAATATATAATCATTTAAGAAATCTAAAAGCATAGTGTATTGGGGGTAAGACTGCGTTACAGAAGTGTTAGATTTGAAATTAGTTTTTTAAGGGCCTATGGCTGTATATCATGTTGGGTGGTGATGCTTAATGCATGTAACTGCTGACTTACAGCCTTTAAGAAGATACTGCATTAATTTGGAAAGAGAAGAATTGCATTGTAACAAAAGTTGGAAAAATTTTATACCTATCAATTGAGTCCTGCCCTCTGTCAGAAGCCAGGTTTTAATTAGCCAACTTTACTATTTATTCATCAGGGACATGAATGAAGAGAAGGGACATGAACAAACTCAAGATTTCTGTAAGGCGGAAATTCTAACAAGCTCTACAAAAGAAGTCCAGAGGCAGCCTGGAAATCTCAATTTTATAATTTTATTTTCTGGGGAAGCAATTGTTACTAAAGGAGACCTTTGATTAGGTTAGAAATCAAATAAGATTTATTCACCTCTGTGGTGTGAAGGATAGGACAAGAAGTCTTTAGAAATACGAAAACGGTGTATTTGCTTTTATAAATATAGACATACAATATTCCTCACCTTCTTTCTTTCTTGGGTTCCTTTTAGTTGTCAAGGTCCATTGGCTACTCCCCCCAAAATACTTTAAAATACATAATTTGAATGGAATAGTAGATGATTAGAACATAGTGTGAATTTAGTTGCATTTAGAAATGATTTCTCATGTTGGAAAAAAAATTATTTTTCCTAGTAGAAGAAATTCAGTTCCCATATTGAAATATACTGTCTAGGGGATAATTCATTCTTCAAATTTTAAAACCTTCCTACAGAGAACTGATTTCATACATATTTAATTACCTTGTTGACACATTGCTGATTATGATATAAAATAACTGACTTATCTACTTGATCTAGGTGTACCACAGGTAGCCTTGCTGACTAAAGTGAGAAATTACCATGGAATTCTTCAAGAAGACTTTTTAAACATGAATAATTCTATGAGTTCTCAAAGCCAGGTAAATAACAATGTTTGTAACCAGCTATTGTCATAATAATATTATATTCTGTGTATGTATGTGTATTTGTGTGTGCTCACACTACACATTCACAGGTAAAAAAAGAAATAATCACCCTGACTGGTTTGGCTCAGTGAATAGGCTTGCGAACTCAAGGGTCCCAGGTTCGATTCCTGTCATGGGCATGTACCTTGGTTGTGGGCACATTCCCAGGACGGGGTGTGCAGGAGGCAGCTGATTGATGTTTCTCTCTCAGGATGAGATTCTAACTCTCTCTTCTCCCTTCCTTCCTGTAAAAAATCAATAATTGATATATATTATTGTGGATTTGGGGTAAGACTGAGTTACAGAAGTGTTAGATATATAAATTATCAATTGCCTGGTTAAATCTGATTTTAAAACTGTATCTGAATTGCAATGATATTCTGAAGATATTTTATCAAGTCATTATTTTTGTTTTGGTTTCTTTTTTTAAAATTATATTTAAATTCAGTCAAATTTTAATGTAAACTGATCCTTATTAAATTAATTTTTCCCACAGATAATGAAAATCCAAAAAATGCTAGAAATTCCTATTTATAATATTCTGATGGTTGAAAATTATGCTCTGGAGTGGGAGCAGGACGCTTTAAAGGACATTCTGATCCTCTCTGCGCTGAGGCAGATGTTACGAGCTGCGGATGACTACTTAGAAGATTTGCCTTGAAGGGGTGTCAGGTAATCTGGTCCCTTCCTGCTCCTCTCATTAAACCCTGGTTCTTTTTTAAAAACCCTAAGCTACACTTTAGTTAGATGGCTGGTGTCCTTCTGCCTGCCCTAGTACTAACATGTATTCTTTGTTTGGACTCTTTTTAGTGTTTTTTTCGGATGAAGTTGCAGGAATGACCCAGCTCTACATGTGCGATTAGTTGCCTTGTTTCTGACACTTGGCCTGGTCCTGGATTAGCCTGCCTCACTTAGTATCAATCTCTGTGGACAGCCTCCTTGGAACTTTGTGTTCATCATACTTTTCCTTCTGTACCTGACAGCATCTAACTGATGATTCATTCAGGGATCAGTCAGACCTCATGCTCTGAGACCAACTCTGAGCAGTGGTGGGCCAATATATCCCTACTGCAAACCACCCTTCATATTTCTGCACCACTTACAATTTTATTTTTGTGACATGTTCCTAAACCTCCTCAGCAAAACTAACCATTCTCTTATATATTCATCTATAACACTTCATTTAAAACTTCATGTGCGTAGTAAGCATATTGAATAATAATTCTACAATGATTACATAGATATCTGCTTCCCTAAATAAACAGTGAATTCTTTAAAAAGCCAGGTTTGGATTTTACTTATCTTGTATTCACAGAGCTTAACACAGTGTCTGGCAGGAAGCAAGCATACCCATCATTATACATGTCTTTCAACCTCCCCAGAGTGATAGCATATGCTTAAATTTTTTTCTCATAAAAGGAAGACAATAAAAGAATGAAACGCCCGAGAGAAGAAATGGAAATAAAGGAGGGAGAATATTTCACTTACCTCTGAATGACAATATGAATTTAAATTAATTGAAAAAAGCAAATATTTCTTAAGGACTTAGGATTTTCTTTCTGTGAAAAAAAAATATTTTCCTCTAAAGGACCCATGCTTGATATTCACTAATTGAATTACACACCACTCTAACCATGTCTCCAAAACAGAGTATTAAAATAAGATTACTAGTGCAAGTCAATAAGAAGTTTATCTTATGTAAGTGCTCCCAAATGATTCTGACATCTTTCAGGCAACTGTAGAAGTTAGGACTACAGATAAGTAAATGAAATAATTAAAAAATATATGTTTCAATTTTTTACCCCTAAAGCCTTCTTCACTATTTCCTCCAAATTTCTTAGACCTTACAAATGAACATGCTTCAGTAGTTTTTTATATTAAAGCAGACTAATTTATGTTTACTCAGAATTATTTTTTTCTTTGAGAAGTCTTGGGCATTACAAAGGGAAGAATTCCTTAGAGATAGTTATGGAAAAATATTTTTTCCTAAAGCAAAACTGCAGGTGAAGCTGTGCTCAAATGAATGTCCAGGAGCCATGACCCAGTGGAAAAGATAAATGGAGTCTTCAGATATAGGAATAGATAGTGAGGAGCAGAGCCAGAAGTAGATTTTAGGAGCAAAAGTAGTGGCAGAATGGTTGTAACATGAACCTAGGAAGCAACAGATCAATAAATAAGGTATGTTTGTCTCCTTATAATTTAGGGGGGAATAGCCATAACTATTGTTCTTTGGGAAAGATTGAAGTCACTATTCTGCTCACCAATTATGGGGTCATAACTTACCCATTTCCAGAGTAGATTCAGCAGAAATTCTGGAGAGGAAAATTTTGCTAGATGCAAAATTTGATTCAAGATGAAATTTCTTATTTGAAGGGGTAACATACAATAACATTATGAAGGAGATGAAGATACTGAAAGGAAGAGGAATAATGAAAAGATCAAGAGATAAAGAATAAGGAACTGTCCAGGGGAACCAACATTGAGGCTACCAAAGTTTCCTTTTTTTGTACTAAAATGTACAATATTAGACACATGATATTACAATTCTAATCCTATTGCTGTGTCCTACTTTGGGAACATTTAAAACTCCAGTGGAATTAAATATATATTTGGAATTTTGGTTGGAAAAGATGGCTGGAGGGTGGTCTCAAAAAAGAAAAAAATAAATAGGTGGGACTATGTCATATTAAAAAGCTTCTGCACAGCAAAGGAAACCATCAACAAAATGAAAGGGAAACCTACTGAATGGGAGAAAATACTTGCAAATCATATATCTAATAAAAAACTAACACACAAAATAAATAAAGAACTCATGCATCTCAATAGCAGAAAAATAATCTGATTTAAAAATGACTATTGATATATAAAAATATCACCAATTTACAAAAATTAATTTTGTATCCTGCTACTTCACTGAATTCACTTATCAGTTCTATTAGTTTTTTTAGTGAGGTCTTTAGGGTTTTTTATATATGGTAGCATATCATCTGCAAATAATGACAGTTTTACTTCCTCTTTTCTAATTTGGATGTCTTTTATTTCTTATTACTATGGCTAGAACTTTTAGTACTATGTTGAATAAGAGCAGTGAAAGCAGATTTCCTGTATTGTTCCTGATCTTAATAGAAACACTATATCATATGATTTCACTAATATGTGGAATCTAATGAACAAAATAAACAAAATAGAAACAGACTAATAGGAACAGAGAACAGACTGATAGCTGTGGGGGATTTACTTGGGAATTGGGTAAGTGAAAGGATTAAGTAAGTGAAAGGATTAAGAAAAAAATTTATAGGTATCAGTATGGTAATTATCAGAAGGAAGAGGGATAGGGACAGGTAGAAGAAGGTGAAAGACGAATAAATGGGAATGGAAGGATATTTGATTTTTGGTAATGAACACAATACAATATATAGATGATGTATTATAAAACTGTATACCTGAAACTTACATAATTTTGTTAACCCATGTCATACCAATAAAATATATGTTAAAAATGATCAGGAGATCTGAACAGATATTTCTCTAAAGAAAGGATACAAATGGACAACAAATATATGAAAAGATACTTTACATCATTAATCATAGGGAAAATGCAAATCAAAACCATAATGAGATACCACTTCATACCTGTTAGAATGGCTAGTATAAAAAAGACAAAAACCTAGTGTTGGCGAGGATTAAGAGAAAAGGGAAACCTTGTCTATTGGTGGGAATACAAATTGCTATATCCACAATGGAAAACAATATGGTGATTCCTCAAAAATAAAAAATAGGGGTACCATATAACCCAGCAATCCACTTTTGGGCATTTAATCTGAAAATAAAAGAAAATACAAATTCAAAAATATATATGTATCCCAATTCACAATAATGTTCATTGCAGGATTATTTACAGTAGCCAATAAATTGAAACAATCTAAGTTTCCATTGAATAGATAAAGAATATGTGATACAAGCACACACATACAAATGGAATTTGTTTTCAACCATAAGAATAGAATCTTTCCATTTGTGACAACATAAATGGACCTGATGACATCATGCTAAGTGAAATAAGTTAGAGAAAGACAAATATCATATGGTCTCATTTATATGCAGAATCAAAAAAAGATGAACTCATAGAATCAGAGAGTAGAACAGCTGCTGCCAAGGCCTGGGAGATGGGGAAATTGGGAAGATGTTGGTAAAAGCATGCAAATTTGCAGTTTTAAACTGAATAAGTTCTGGGATCTAATATACAGCATGGTGACTATACTTAACACTATACTTAATACTGTATTATATTGAAAGTTGCTAAGAAAGTAGATCTTCAGTGTTCTCAACACACATACAAAAAGGTAATTATTTCAGGTAATGTATGTGTTAACTTACCTTATTATGGTAATCATTTCACAATGTGTATATGTATCAAATCATCATGCTGAAAATTTTAAACTGCATGATGTTATAAATCAATTATCCTAATATATAAAAACCCAGGATCTGTAACAACTGACCGAAGGATTGATCAAACACCAGAAGTCAGTCCTGTAGTCAGTACTGTACTGGGTTGCTGTGGGGAGGGGACTGCAGATCAGGCCCAGAGATAGACCTGGAGAGAGAAGCAGGTCTGATCCACAGTCCTCATGGCAGCTGTTGATCCACCATTGCTTCTCTCTTTTTCTTCAGGCTTTGCCAACAGCCACACCTTTGTTTCTCTCAGACTCTGCAGGGGCTGCTAATCAGTCTTGCCCCTCTGATCAGGTCCAGAAATAGGCCTGGCGATGCTGACTGGCATAGAGACTGACCAATCAGAATCAAATCTGGGTGAACTGTGAGGAGCCAATGGCTGCCTAGGAGATGGAGCTTTTGATGCTGACTGGCATAGAAACTAACCAATCAGAGCTTTGTGGAGACTTTTTAGCAGTTTTACTTCTTTCTTTTTCTCTTTGCAGTAGAGTTGTATTCTCACATCTAGCACTTCCCAGTATTTCCATCACAGGGAGTCATTACCACTACCCAAATGCCTGCTCCCTGTAGTGAGACAAGATCATTTCTCAAATTCCCAGCCACTTAGAAAGAGACTGAAAGAAACAGACCTTGTAGCACGAAAACTCACACTTGAAACATATATGTTCATGTTGGTCAATGTCTCCCCAATCAATTTAATAAATAAAACATCCAAAATCTTTTTAAAAAATGAAAGAGAGTCTTTATAGACATATAAATGGTGGAGATTTTGAAGGAAAGAGTTCCATCATTTGGTGTAGCTGACCACTTCCTCCCTCCATTTGGCTCCTGGGGTAATTCATTCTTTTGGCCTTTCTCTACTTTTCTGGTCATACATTTTTAATCATCTTGGATAGACAATTTTAATAATGATGACTTCCAAATGTTTTGGGGAAGGGTTAGGAGTGATCCATAGGACTGTTCTTATTAACTGAAATTCACTCTTAGCTTTAAGTATATCTAAATATTGATGATTCTCAAATTTAATATTCAATCCTGACCCTTCTCCTTTTTTTTTTTTACCTCATCTACCCAACTACATGTATTATATATGCACTTACAGATTTCAAGGAAGACAGGATACTTGATTTGCCTTCAAGAAATCTTCTTTCAGCCTAGACCAGTTTGGCTCAGTGGATAGAGCATCGGCCTTCGGACTGAAAGGTCCCAGGTTCGATTCCAGTCAGGGGCATGTATCCTGGTTGCAGGCACATCTCCACTGTGGGGCGTGGAGGAGGCGGCTGATCGATGTCTCTCTCTCATCGATGTTTCTGACTTTCTATCTCTCTCCCTTCCTCTCTGTGAAAAATCAATAAAAAATATATTAAAAAAAAGAAATCTTCTTTCAGTATACTTATTTCAATTAATAGCTCCATCAATACTCAAACCAAAAATTATTGAGGTCACACTAAATTTTCTCTTTTCTTTTATCTCTCACCCCCAACCCCAAGTCCAGAAATAAGTTCTCTTGACTTTCTTTTATCCTTAAAGACATCTTGAATCTGACCACTTTTGAACTGCTTCTACCACTGTTACTCTGGTCTGCAGGATATTAATCTCCCACTTGATATTATAATAGCCTTTTAGTTGTTCTGTACTCTTTTCTTTACCAGGGTGATCACTTATTTAATTCTTCTCCAAACCTACTCCAGCTATTGCACCAAAGGACCACCCAAGGTTGTTGGTATTTATCCCTCTCTGCCTATGATGCACTTCCCCTAGATATTTCCATGACACTCTCCCTCATTCCATTTGTGTTTCCTTTCCAATGTCATGTCATTTGAGAGACCTTCCAGGATAATTTGATCTAAAGTGTCAGACACTTCCCCTTATCACTTCTTTTTTCTCTTATCCTCATTTATTTTCCTCAAAGCACTTTTTTTCTAGATGACATTTGTGTTGACTGCCTGCCTTCCAGAGAAGTATATATCATCATGAGGACAGGAACTAAATCTGTCTTGCTTACTGCTATATGGCTAGCCTCCAAAACAGTGGAGACACATAGTAGGTATTCTTTTTTTATTGAGAAAACAAATGAATGAAAGAACCATAGTTCACAACACCAATTGGAGACATTGGAGTTAACAAATAATTAATGACTCTTGGGAAGGAGCTTCTATTCAAGTGGAAGTTCAGTGATCTCATAGCTGTTATTTTCATATTAATAGAATAAACATATTTATGAATGCCATTTCCCTTAAACTGTGGCCAGATAGTTTAATGTTATTACAAACTTCCTTATAATACAGAAAAAACTGTCATTTGGAAAGTTTGGAATATTTAAAAAAAAACAACTATAGTAAGGTATAATTAAGATCATTGAAATATTGAATTGCACATGTTGAAAGTATGTAATTTTATCAGTTTAACAAGTGTATTTACATACAAATCCATCATTCCTCTGTTTTCACTTAGATTATAGTTCAATTTTAGCTCTGCAGCTCAATAGCAGAGTGATCTTTGACAAATAATTTAATTCCAAAATTCTGTTTGTTTATCTGAAAACTGGTGATAATATTAAGATACATTTAAAGTGTTTGGCAAATAATAGGCATATTATAACTTATAGTGATTTGTTTTACCTAAGTAAATAATACTCAAAAGCTGTTTAAACATTTTAAATTGATGTTGCTTGTTGATTTTTAATAAACTCAAAATTTATATTTTTTTCTAGGCCAGGTGGGGAATTTAAATTTGTCAGAAGCAGGAATAGGGGATTTGTGAAGACAATGGGCAACTGAGAGTGGATGCTCAATGATGTAAAAGCTTTCAAATTTAAGAAAAGAAGAGAAATTCTGATGCCCTGCAAAACAAATCCACAGGATGTATTTAGACACAGAGCATAAGTTTCTGACCCCAACATTGTGAAGTTAGGGAAGGAGCTTCAGTTAGAAATAGAGATGATTTAGTTAATATTTTACAGACAATGTTGATTCTGGCTGTTTTAAGAAGAACAGATGGGAAGGGAGCAAGCAGAAAAGCAATGGAAACCAATTAGGAAGCTATTGTAACAATAACAATTTATATAAGGAAATAGGTTGGTTTAAAATAAATGGGTAGCGCAGGTGGAGAGAAGTGGATGAATTTGAGATGCGTCCTGAAGTTAGAACAGACATTTCTTTGTATGTCCACATTAAAAACTGATTGAATTTTCTTAAAAGTTTTTATAAAGTCACTTTTAAAGGTGATGATTTTTTCATTTGACATTGATTCTTTAATTCTCCCAGTTATTTTTTTTATATGAATGTATTATCTAGAATGAGCTGCATTCATTTATGTTACCTCAGGGAGGGAAGTTGGCACACTGCCAACTGGGCTGGGCCCGCTGACTTTCAGTTTCCTTTTCTCTGAGTCTCTGTTACCTCTGCTATTTTTTTTTTTTTATGCTTGCCTCACTGTTCAGAGAGCAACTACTCTCAGCCTCAGCCCCTGTACGGATTCTGGATTCTACAAACAGGTAAAAGACCTGCTGCTTTCCACTTTTCCAAGCCACTTGTAAATAGTAGCCTTTAAAAAAATCTTTCTAAAAATAATGATTTAGAATTTTTTTTCTTGCTATCTGTCCACCCTAGTTTACACATTCCATGTGAAATGTAGAGTAAATAAGAGGCATAAATGCAAGTTTTATGAAAGTACATATTATCTGTTTTTCAATATTGATGGAAAATGTGTCTGATTTTCCACTAGGTTGAGAAAAATGGCAACTCTTTTGACGTGGATGCAAGAAAAGAAACTGCAAAACCATTTGGGAGGGAAGCAATTTAGCCTTCTCTATAGGGCTAGTGTCCATGGATTTTCTCATATAAATTTGCTTTCGAGATGCTCTTGTCAAGGAACCACTCTAATAGTGATTTATAGTTCTGATCATGTTTTTGGGATATATATACCCCAGAATGACAAAAATGAAACCAGAGTTTCCTGCCTCCTTTTTGCCTTTGAAGAAACTGAAATTTCAGGATGTGAAATAGGACCATGGGATTTGAATGATTGTTTTTATCCCTATTATAGGGAAAACAAATTCCTGATAGATCTACCAGAAAAAAAAGTGACTGTGAGCTTAGATACAATGAAAAAATTAAAATTATCTCAACATAAGACAATATCCTTTGAAGAATGTGAAGTTTTTCGATGTGAAGGTAAGTTTGACTACATAACCTTAGAGTTCTTTCCTGCATGCTGACCTATTTCCTTAAGGAAAAATGACCTTTCACTTGTCCTTATTTCTAGGCAACTCAGACTGAAACCTGGCCACAAATTGATGGCTAAGACACATCCATAGTCCAAAGTAGCATATACATAGTTTTTTTGAAGTGTGTTTATATGTAGGAAGAGGTAGGAAGAGGAGGAGGAAATGTGGAAGGAGGAGAGAGAGAGAAGCAAACATAAATATTGTGAGATTCTCTTGAAAAATAAATAAAAAGGAAAGAAAAACCCAGAGCTTGAGCTTCTGTTGATTGGTACTCAACCCTTTCTGATGCAGTTTCCCATTATATCAAAAGACCAAAATTCATTTACCTTTTTTCTACTTAAGAACATTTAAATTGTTTCCAACATTTGCTGTTGTAAAAATGCTCCTGTGATATATTTATGCATAAAGTTGTGGACAAAAATACTTTAGGGTAACTTTCTGGAACTGGAATTGTTGGTTAAGATTTATTTACATTCAAATTTTGATAGACTTTTCAAAAGCTTCAGTTGTCTATAGTATCCCTAAAAGTGTTAATAAATGCTTATTTTCCTGCATCCTTTGCCAAACTTCAGGAAATTTGACAATTTGAAGGTCAAAAGATGGTATTTCTCTCTCTCTTCCCTTAACCTTCATCACTAACAAGTATATGTGTATTGTTCCTTTTGTATGTTAAAATTATTTGAGAGAATACTTTTTAAATTTCTAAGAGTTTGCTTTTTTGTGTGTTTAACCAGTTCTTTTCTAGTTTTACTATATTATAGTCATTAAGTGCAGTCTTTACTATTACCACTTCTTGTAATTTAAAATAAGTTTTCTTTGTAACCATACATATAGCTATATTTATAAACTAGAGGCCTGGTGCATGAAATTAATGAACAGGTGTGTGTGTGTGTCCCTCAGCCCAGCCTGCCCCCTCTCCAATCTGGGACCCCTAGAGGGATGTCTGACTGCCCAGGATCGGGCCTAAATGGGCAGTTGTACATCCCTCTCACAATCCAGGACTGCTGGTCCCAATTGCTCACCTGCCTGCCTACCTGATTGTGCCTAACCACTTCTGCCTGCCAGCCTGATCACCCCCTAACCATTCCCCTGCCAGCCTGATTGATGCCTAACTGCTTCACTGCTGGCCTGATTGCCCACAACTGCCCTCCCTTACAGGCCTAGTCCCTCCCAACTGCCCTTCCCTGCAGGCCTGGTTGCCACTAACTGCCCTTCTATACTGGCTTGGTCACCCTTAACTGTCCTCTCTTGCAGGCCTGATCACCCCCAACTGCCCTCCTTACAGGCATAGTCCCTCCCAACTGCCCTCCCCTGAAAGCCTGATCACCCACAACTGTCTTCCCCTGCTGGCCATCTTGTGGTGGCCATCTTGTGTCCACATGGGGGCAGCCATCTTGTGTGTTGGAGTGATGGTCAATTTGCATATCACCCTTTTATTATATAGGAGGTCCTACACAGTATGCTTAATTTTCAGAAGATTGCATCATTACAGCTAATTATTTCAATTTTAAATCCACCATAAAAGAGTCTCCTTTTTAAGCACCAAAAGAATTCTGAACCTGAGTCTCCTTGGTACAAATGAAGTCCTCAGCCCATCCTGAACCTCTCACTGTGCTCTGCTTGAATAGGCATGAGTCCCACATACTCTTCTGAAGTCAGAAATAAAATTATAAATTCCAGAAGCCCCGTTATTGACAGTAACTTTTGGAAAAAAAATCTGTGCCTGTGTTTTTTTGTTTGTTTCTCATGTGTGTGTCTGTACCTTATCCCTTTCAAACATTGGACTATGGAAGAGAAAGTAGAGCATTCCCAGTTTTCTTTACCTGTCCATGCTTCTAGGCCTTGCTTTTCTGATTCAGAAAGAACCCCTGCCCTCACCTCCCATGTGAGGTGGGCCACATACTAGTGCTGGGTAATTGGGTATGAAACAATCTGCAGACATCATACTGGTACTCTTATAGTGCTCACCTTGCCTCTCGCCTCTTCAAATGAGGTGATATTCAGGATATTTGCCATAATTTTATTCACGTGTTTTTCCCTATAGTGTGCACTGTTCTCACAAAAAGGCTATTTTGGTATTTTTTTTCCTAGTGAATTCATTGACATTCATTCAGTCAGCCAATCATTCAGCAACTTGTAACTTTCATTATTCTTTAATTATTTCTTCAGATTTGTTGGACACAAGGAAGATGAAAGGGGTTGCTGAGTAAGTCAGTGTTTTTAAAGTTCCATTATTCTGTTCATTATCTTAAACTTATTATATTATAGGTTCTGTCAATGAAATTGGTAGCACAAATTATGACAGATAACTTGTGGATCACTATCCATAAGAATAAGCTATATAATTATAAAACTATTTGATAATACTAATGTTAAAACAAAAAGAACACCACCAGAGGGATGATATTTCTAATTTTTTATTTACTTGAAGGAAAATAATTATTTGGCTGTGTGTATGCATTTTTATTTTTATTATTATTTTTTTTTGCTAAGAATTCTTGCAATTGTGTTTTCAACTCTTTTAGGTATTTGCTATGGAAGGGATGGTTGGTAGATGGGGAAATACCTATTATAATTTCAAGAACATGGTAGGAATGATCTCCTTTTATAAACTTCAAAAGTCACATAATTTGTTTTGGTTTTGAGTTTTATTATTGACTAGAGGCCCAGTGCATGAAATTTGTGCAGAGGTAAGGTCCTAAGACTTGGCCGGCAATCAGGGCTAATTGGGACCTCTGGCTGCTGACTGGGGCCTTCCTTCCCTAGCTGCTGCTGTGGCCAGGGCTTCCCTTCATTCCACACTGCCCCCTGGAGGTCTGCTCACATCATAGTGAGTGATCGAACTCCTGGTCTCCTGGTTGAACTCCTGAGGGGAAACTTTGAATATTAGCCTTTTATAAATATGGACTTCTGAAATTCTTGCATGGGTAGGGTCACTAGGCCTGGCCTGAGATCAGGGCCAATCTTCCCCAGGTTCTGGCAGCTGGCCCTGCTCCCCACTGCCACCACTGCCAATCTCCCTCTGTGTGTGGGATGACCAGCGGGGCAATCAGGGCCCTGGTATTGCCCATGCCCAGTGCTACACATCCCTTGTTCCCAGTTCCCCATCAGGGTGATTAGAGCCTGCTGGCCTGGGGAGGGCAGGGAGTAGGGGGGGTACCAAGGGGTTGGCTGTTCTCACCCATTCACTAGTCCTGCCCCCCACCACTGCCAGTTGCCCTCTGTGTGTGGGGTGGCCAGTGGAGTGATCAGGACCCCAACACTGCCCATGTCTGCCACCACCCACTCCTGGTTCTGGTTCCCTAGAGGGCGATTGGAGTCTGCCAGCTTTGGGGAGGGACTGAGGGGTTGGTTATCAGGCCTCTATCAGGTGAGTTGGGGGCTTGTGGGCTTGGGACAACTCCTGCATTGACAGTCTGCTCCCTGGTGGTCAATGTGCATCACAGCTGACCAGTCATTCTACTGTCTGGTCAATTTGCATATTACACTTTTATATATATAGATCATTTATTTTCATGTTTAACATAGTTGATATTGAATTCTAAGTTTATATGATCTGGTTGCTTAAATCTGAAAGATTTTATGTCTGAATGGCCTTAGTTAAAAGTCTAATTTTTGCTTTTTTTCTTTTACAATAGGGTTTAAGGTAGGATAGTTTTATGTTTTCTTATATAAGAAGGTAAATTGAGAATCAAAAATAAATAATAATGTATAAGTAAAGAAAAGAAGTTCAAGGAAAATTTGTGATCTAACTTCAGTCAACTCTTAAAATGTTCTTATCTAAACAGGCTCAGGGAGAGCTTATTGTCTGCCATAAGAACTTACAATCCATCTAGGGACCTAGGTCACCAAATACGAATTCTGCTCCTGGGTCCAATTGGATCAGGGAAGTCTAGTTTTTTCAACTCAGTAAAGTCTGTTTTCCGAGGCTATGTAACCCACCAGGCTTTGGTCGGCTCCGACAGAACTGGGATATCCAAGCAGGTGAGTCCGTTGTAGGTCACTCATCCTTTGCTACTTTGTTCAAGTTAGATTTGAAAGGTTTTGCTTTTTTCCTGATCAACTTCATTACATGTAGACTTCATCTATATATTAGAGACCTGGTGCATGAAATTCGTGTATGGGGGGTTCCCCTCAGCCCAGCCTGCACCCGCTCCAATCCATGATCTCTCTTACAATCTGGGGCCTCTGGCTCCTTACTGCTCACCTGCCTGCATGCCAGTTGCTCCTTACTGCTCCCCTTCCCTGCCAGCCTGATCACTCCTAACGGCCCCTCCTGCACTGGCCTGGTCACCCCTCATGGCCCCCTTTGCTGGCCTGGTTGCCCCCACTGCCCCCTCTGCTGACTTGGTCACCCTCACTGTCTCCCTCTCCTCCCTGCCCCCCACCCCTCACCAGCCTGGTGGCCCCATGAAGCCTCTTGTTCAGTTGTTTGGTTGTCCTTCACTAACCCCCCTGCTGGCCTGGTCACCCCACACAACCTGCTGTTCAGTTTTTGGTCATCCCTCATTAACCTCCCTGCTGTCCTGGTTGCCCTGCACATTCTGTTGCTCAATCATTTGGTCATTTCTCACTAACTCTCCTGCTGGTCTGGTCGCCCCACATAGCCTGCTGTTCAGTCATTACTGTGAGGGCATCCTGACCCATTTGCATATTACCCTTTTATTAGTGTGTGTGTATATATATAGAGAGAGTAACTTTCTTCCTCTTTTGTAGTACAGGACATATTCCATTAAGGATGGGAAGACTGGAAAGTCCTTGCCATTTGTTCTGTGTGACTCAATGGGGCTGAGTGAGGAAGAAGGACTGTGCCTGGATGACATACCCTACATCTTAAAAGGCCACATTTCTGACAGATATCAGGTATAATATGGCTAATTATTGAGGAGTTATAGTCTATATTTTAAACCTACTATTAGGACATAACAAGTCTAGTTAGTGCTTCAGCATTTATTTTCTTAAACTATAGTTGTTCAAGATCCTTCGTTTCTTTTTGATATTTTATTTTACAAGAAATTAAAACATCCAAAAGTTTTTTCTATCATAGCTGTCATAACAATTCTGAATGTTGTTACACGCTAAGTTGCTTTTGGATATTCAACTTACATAGTTAATTTTTGTTATGTAGCAAGAAGTCTGGAAGTAGGTAGCTTTGGGCCAGTGTGTCAACTCTTCAAGGTTATTATTTTCAAGGTCCTTCTGACTTTCTGTTTTGAGATCTCCAGCATAGAGTGCTATGGATTGAATGTGTTTCTTCAAAATTCATATGTTAAAGCCCTACTCCACAATGTGATGATATTTGGAGGTGGGCCTTTGGAAGATGATTAAATCATGGAATAAAGCCCTCATGAATGGAATTAGTGTCCTTATATAAGAGAGATGGTCTCTCTCTTTCTCAGCCACATGAGGACACAGCAAGAAGGTGGCGGTTTATCAACTAGGAAGGGAGCTCTGATTAGATACAAATCTGTCAGCAAAACCATGATCTCCAGAACTATGAAAAATGAGTATTCATTGCTTAAGCCACACAATATCATAATTTGTTATAGCAGCCCAAGATGGTCAAAATATATGACTTTTTTTTCTTTTAAAAATATGTTTTTATTTATTTTAGAGAGAGGGATAGTGAAATAGAAACTTAAGTTGGCTGCCTCCTGCACGCCCCCTACTGGAGACTGAGCCCACAACCAGGGAATTGGTGACCTCTTGGTTCATAGATCAATGCTTAATCACTGAGTCACACCAGCTGGGCATTGACATATGACTTTTATCCTATTGTTCTCAAGACGCTCATGCTGAGCACTGTTAGTGTTCTAGGCAAGAGGAAAGGGGAGATTTTTAAGAAATCTGGTTATTCTATAGACATACTTCCCCATAGTCTGAAATTTGCTGTTTTCATCACTTGATGTAATTTTATTTTTTATGTATCCTGAAAATTGATAGATGAATGTAGATACACGTTCAGATTCAGGTCAGCTTCATAAGATGGTGTATTCTTCCATGAAAGCCACACAATTTTGAACTTTATCACTTTTGTAATATAGGTTTCATTAACATTCAACACCTAGATACCTTTATTAGGGTATGAAAATAGTGATATTCTATCTTTATCATTGCTTCTTCATTTCTTTTTCTTTTTTTAATTTTTTTTATTAATGTGTTACATGTATACATATCTTCCCATTGCCCCCCCCTTCCAGGCATACCCTAATCCCCCAGTGTCTTGTGTTCATTGGTTATGCTCATATGCATGCATACAAGTCCTTTGGTTGATCTCTTATCTACCCCACCTCTCCTTCATCTTCCTGCTGTAATTTGACAGTCTTTTTTGATGCTTTACTGCCTCTGTATCTATCCTTTTTTCATCAGTTTATAATGTTCTTTATTATCCACAAATGAGTGAGATCATGTGGTGTTTCTCCTTCATTGACTGGCTTATTTCACTTAGCATAAGGCTCTCCAGTTTCCATCCAGGTTGCTGAAAATAGTAAGAATTCCTTTTTTTTATGGCAGCATAGAATTCCATTTTGTAGATGTACCATCATTTTCTGATCCACTCATCTGCTGATGGGCACCTAGGCTGTTTCCAAGTTGTAGCTATTATACATTGTGCTGCTATTAACATAGGGGTGCATAAATCCTTTCTGATTGGTGTTTCTACTTTCTTAGGATATATTCCTAAGAGTGGGATTGCTGGATCAAATGGGAGTTCCATTTCTAGTTTTTTGAGGAAACTCCATACTGTTTTCCACCATGGCTGCACCAGTCTGCATTCTCACCAACAGTGCACAAGGGTTCCCTTTTCTCCACATCCTCTCCAACACTTGTCATTTGTTGATTTGTTGATGATTGCCATTCTGACAGGTGTGAGATGGTATCACATTGTCATTTTGATTTGCATCTCTCTGATAATCAATAACTTTGAACATGTTTTCATGTGTCTTTTTGCTGGAGACCAAACATTGTCTCACTAATAGAAAGATGTGAACAGGAGACCAGAAGGTGGGTCAACTTTAATTGCTCTGAAAGGTCAGAGCTAATCACTTACTGTTTAGTTGAAACATTGTTAGCTGAAGCAGCCTCTACCTGTTTGTTTCATGTTAATTTCTGATCTTGTAATTTCCTGCCTAAAGGCTATGGGTGTGTCTTAAAGCCTTAATAAAAGGGAGAAAAAGGGATAGTCCTTTCCACTAGAGGAAGACTCCCACCTGGCCCCCCAATATGGCCAAATTAGTATTTTCTAGTCTCTCCATTTGCATGCAGCCTTCTCCAGAACCCGAACCCTGACCCGGGCACCCTGAACCACTAGGGACATGGAAAGAGGTTCCCACATCTCTTGGCCTTCCTTCTGTCATCATTTGAAAAGGTTCTATTTAGGTCCGTTGCCCATTTTTTTATTGGATCATTTATCTTCCTTTTATTAAGTTGTATAAAATGGCTGTAGATGTTGGAGATTAAAACTTTATCAGTGTTAATATTTACAAGTATGTTCTCCAATACAGTGGTCTTTCTTGTTTTGTTGATGGTTTCTTTTGCTGTGCAAAAGCTTTTTATTTTGATGTAGTCCCATTTGTTTATTTTTTCTTTAGCCTCAATTGCCCTTGGAGCAGTATCACTGAAGAAGTTCTTTCGACATATGTCTGAGATTGTGCTGCCTGTGGATTCCTCTAGTATTTTTATGGTTTCCCATCTTATGTTTAAGTCCTGTGTCCATTTTGAGTTTATTTTTGTATTTGGGTAAGTTGGTGGTCTAGTTTCATTTTTTTGCATGTATCTGTCCAATTTTCCCAACACCATTTATTGAAGAGGCTGTCTGGTCTCCATTGTATGTTCATGCCTCCTTTGTCAAATATTAATTGAGCATAGTGGTTTGGGTGGATATCTGGATTCTTTATTCTATTCCATTGGTCTATATGTCTGTTCTTGTGCCAGTACCAGGCTGTTTTGAGAACTGTTGCTTTGTAATATAGTTTGAAATCTGGTATTGAGATCCCACCTACTTTATTCTTCTTTCTCAGGATTGCTAAGGCTATTCACAGTCTTTTTTTGTTGCAGATGAAGAGTTCTTTCTAGGTCTGTGAAATATGTCCTTGGTATTTTAATGGGTAGTGCATTGAATCTATAGATTGCTTTGGGTAGTATGGACATTTTAATGCTGTTGATTCTCCCAATCCATGAGCATGGTATGCTCTTCCATCTGTTTACGTCTTCCTCTATCTCTTTTTTCAGTGTCCTGTAGTTTTCTACATATAGGTCTTTTACCACCTTAGTTAGGTTTATTTCTAGGTATCTTAATTTTTGGTGTGATGGTAAATGGGATTGCTTTTTAAATCTCTCTTTCTGTAATTTCACTATTAGTGTATAGAAATGCCATACATTTCTTGGCATTAATTTTGTATCCTCCTACCTTGCCTAATTCATTTATTTAGTTTATTATTTTCTGGATGGAGTCCTTCGGGCTTTCTATGTACAGTATCATATCATCTGCAAATAAAGACAGCTTTACTTCTTTTCCAATTTGGAGGCCTTTTATCTCTCCTTCTTGTCTAATTGCAATGGCTAATAATTCCAGTATTATGTCAAACAGGGGTTTTGAGAGTGGGCATTCCTATCTTGTTCCTGTTCTTAGTGGAAATGGTTGTAGTTTTTGGCCATTCAGTATGATGTTAGCGGTGGGTTTATCATATATGGCTTTATAATGTTGAGGTATGATACTTCTATTCCCTCCTTGCTGAGAGTTTTTATCAAGAAAGGGTGTTGGATTTTGTCAAAAGCTTTTTCTGCATCAATTTATATGACTGTGATTTTTATCTCTCAATTTGTTTATGTGATGTATCACATTTATTGATTTGCGGATATTGTACCATCCTTGCATTCCTGGGATGAATCCTACTTGGTCATGCTGTATGATCTTTCTGATGTGCTGCTGGATCCGATTTGCTAGAATATTGTTGAAGATTTTGGCATCTATGTTCATGAGAGAAATTGGCCTGTAATACTCTTTCATTGTGTTGTCTTTATCTGGTTTTGGTATTAAGGTGATGCTGGCTTTATAGAAGGTGTTTGGAAGTGTTCCTTCTTCTTGAATATTTTTGAATAGTCTGAGGAGAATAGGTTTTAATTCTTCCTTGAATGTTTGGTAAAACTCTCCTGTGTAGCCATCTTGTCCCAGGCTTTTGTTTGCTGGAAGCTTTTTGATGACTGCTTCAATTTCTTCCATAGTTATTAGACTATTGAGATGTTTAGATTCTTCCTGATTGAGTTTTGGAATGTTATATTTTTCAAGGAATATGTCCATTTCTTGTAGGTTGTCCAATTTGGAATAGAGTTGTTCATAGTATTTTTTAACAATCCTTTGTATTTTGGCGTGGTCTGTTGTTATTTCTCTTCTTTCATGTCTGATTTTGTTTATTTGGGTCTTCTCTCTTTGCTTCTTGGTGAGCCTGGCTAGAGTTCCTTCAATCTTGTTTATCCTTTCAAAGAACCAGCTCTTGGTTTTGTTGATCATTTGAATTGTTTCTTTGGCCTCCATGTTTATCTCTGCTCTAATCTTTATTATTTCCTTCCTTCTGCTTACACTCGGCTTTTCTTGTTGCTCTCTTTCTAGCTCTTTGAGTTGTAGGGTTAGGTAATTTATTACCATTTTTTCCTGTTTTTTTGCAATAGGCTTGTAGGGCTATGAACTTCCCTTTCAAGACTGCTTTCACTGTATCCCATAAATTTTGTATTGTTGTGTTGGCATTGTCATTTGTTTCCATGATGTTTTTTATTTCTTCCTTGATCTCTCTCTGGTTACCCAGTCATTGTTCAATAGCATGCTGTTTAGTCTCCATGCGTTTGATTTCTTTCTATTGTTTTTATTATAGTTGATTTCCAGTTTTATGCCACTGTGGTCTGAGAAAATGCTTGATATGATTTCTATCTTCTTGAATTGAAGAGACTTCCTATGACCCAACATATGGTCCATCTTTTAAAATTACCCATGTGAACTGGAGAAGAATGTATATTCTGTGGCTTTGGGGTGAAATGTTGTGAAGATGTCAATTAATTCCATCTGGTCTAGTGAGTCATTTAGGATTAATGTTTCTTTGCTGATTTTTTGTTTAGAGGAATTGTCTAGTGGTGACAGAGTGTATTAAAGTCTCCTACTATGATTGTATTGCTGTCAATCTCTCCCTTAATATCCTCCAGGTTTTTTATGTATTTAGGTGCTCCTGTATTGAGTGCATATATGTTTACCAGAGTTATTTCTTCTTGTTGGATTGTTGTCTTTAATATTAAGAAGCGGCCTTCTTTATCTCTTTTTATGTCCTTCACTTTGAGATCTAATTTGTCAAATATAAGTATTGCAACCCCAGCTTTTTTTTCATTTCCATTTACCTGAAACACCATCTTCCATCCCTTCACCCTCAATCTGTGTGCATCTTTTTCTGAGGTGGGTTTCTTGTAGACAGCAGATATATGGATCATGTTTTCTTATCCAATCGGTTACCCTATGTCTTTTGATTGGAGCATTTAATCCTTTACATTTAAAGTTATTATTGATAGGTACTTATCTGTTGCCATTTTTATTATTTACCCCTGTGTTCCCTCTTTGCTTCCTATTTTTTTTTATAGCAGACCCTTTAACATTTCTTGCATTGCTGGTTTGGTGGTAATAAATTCCCTTAGTTCTTTTTTGTCTGTGAAGCTCCTGATTTCACCTTCAATTTTGATTGAAAGCCTTGCTGGGTATAGTGTTCTTGGATTCAGACCCTTCCTTTGCATGACTTTGTATATTTCATTCTATTCCCTTCTGTCCTGGTGAGTTTCTGTTGAGAAATCAGTTGCTAGTCTTATAGGGGTTCCTTTGTAGGTAACTTTCTGCTTTTCTCTGGCCGCTTTTAAGATTCTTACTTTGTCATTGGTGTTTGCCAATTCAATTATAATGTGCCTTGGTGTCGGTTTTTTGGGGGTTCATTTTTCTTGGGACTCTGAGCTTCTTGGATTTGTGTGGGTTTTTTCTTTCCTATATTGGGGAAGTTTTGTGTCATTATTTCTTCAAACAGGTTTTCTATTCCTTGCTCAGTTTCCACTATTTCTGGAACACAAGTTATGTGGATGTTGTTTTGTTTTGTGTTGTCCCAAATTTCTCTTAGGCTCTCCTCTTGCTTTTTAATTTTTTTTTTCTAGAAGCTGCTGTACTTGGGTATTTTTTCCTACTGTGTCTTCTAGCTCACTGATGTGGTCCTCTGCTTCTTCTAGTCTACTTTGATGCTTTCTATTGAGTTCTTTACAGCAGTGATGCCATTTTTCATTTCTTCTTGATTATTATTCATTTCCTCTTGGTTCTTCTTCATTTCCTCTTGGCTCTTCTTCATTACCTTTTGGTTCTTACTCATATTGTCGATTTTGTCTTCCATTCTTTTAGCCACCTTATGACCATTTCTCTGAATTCTTTTCTCTGTCAGGTTTATTTCTGCTTCTATTTTGTTTACTTCCTTTTCTGGTGATACCTGCTTTTCTTTCATAAGCAGGCTGTTTCTTCATCTGCCCATGGTCTTTCTTCTCTGGGTATCTGGTTATGTAGTTTTCTCTTCTACGTTGATTTAAAGACACAAACTACAACATGACCAGGTAGAACACACAAGGTACTGAACAGAAATGTATTCATGATGTTAATAAGCACAAATAAGGTGATCACCAATGCAAGACAAATTAGGGATAAGTAGAGAAAGAAGAAGAAAGAAATGAGGAATAAAAAAAGAAAGAAGTGCTGAAATCAAATTGGGAGAAGGGAAGAGGAGAAAAAAAGAGAGGGGAAGAAAAGAAAAAAAAAGGAGAAAAAGAAGAAAAGAGAAAGGAAAAAAAGTAAGAGAGTAAAGAATGAGAATAACAATGAAAATGGGAACAAATTATATATGTGAGGAGAAAACTCCCATAGAGCAGCCACTAATCCCAACAAATGCTGGCAACAAGTATCTGGAGATTAATACAAACTACAAATAACAACTAATATCAAGGGAGGTGAGGAAAAACAGAGGTAAAAATCAAACCAAAACAAAGCAAACAAAAAGCAAAATCAAACAAGTAAAATAAGCAAAATCAATCTCACAAAAGTATAAAAAATTGATATAATCACCGTTCAGGCAAACAACAAAAGGACATTGGGAAAAATAATTTTTTGGATAGTGAAGACAGAGAAGAGAGAGGTTTGTATAGTCTTGGAGTAGGGGATTTGAAATTAGATATGTAAGTGGGGTGAAATTTTAACCAGGTAAAAAGAAAGAATAGAGAATCTAAATTTGGAAAAGGGAAAGATAAACAAGACAACAAAATGGGAAAAGTTAGGAAGAGAGTGTTGGCATAAAGGTAGAGTTGAGATACGGTAAAATTATGCTAAAGGAAAGATGAAAATAGAATGTAAAACTCTATTCCAAAGTAAAATAAAGAGAAAATAAAATGATACTTCTTTTATTTCCCCAAAAAAGGTAAAATAGTAGTAGTAATAATACTAGTTGAAAATAAAAATGTAATAGTTAAAAAGGTAAAATCAATTGAGGAGAAAAGAGAAAAAAAATAGCTTTTTTAATTAAAATATGCAAAAAATAAAAAATAATAAAAATTAACAATTAAAAAATTAAAAATAAAACAACAGAATGGGCAGTATTGTCATTCACTTGCATTATTGTTCTGTTTGGCACTCCTGTTTCCCAGTTGGGAGGGTTTTGCATTTCCCTCCGTTCCACTGCTGAGATGTGTCTTAATCTTTATTCTTTTGTGATTGTGCTAAAGTCAATTTATGAGTCATCCACTGAGTGACAGTGTTTCAGAATTGACCTCTGAGACTAAGCACAGGATAGAAATATCCTGTGCTTAGATACTGCTTACTCTGTAGTACTCAATGCTTCTTTGTTGGGGTGGGTTGCCCCAGAGCTGATTCTCTGCTGGTTATTCTGCCGTCCAATCCCCAGGTTCCAGAAAAACAACTTTCCCCTGCAGTCTCTCAGGATGTCTCCAATTGCGTGATCTTATGATCTTAGCAATCAGAAGCCAGGGTTGAAGAGGAAAGAGTGCTGTCTGTGCTCTCTCCTTCCCTGCTCCTGTTTGAGCAGCTGGGACACTGTAATAACTCCCAGGCTATTCTTTTGTCTCAGATCAAAATGGGTTGTTTTCTAGAGCTCCCCTCTGTTAATAGCTCTGAGAGCCCCCTTCCACATTTAGGGATCATGCCCTGCCCCAAGTCCACAGATTTCTCTTAAAGCAGCTTTCCCTGAGTCCAGTCCCACAGAGTGCGCGTCTCTCTGTTCTTTGGGACCAGAGACCTCACCTTATTCCAGACAAAATCTGACCTTTCCGTGTGGCATGTGGAGCTCCTCTGAGTCTGAGTGTTTGCGCTGATTGGAGAGTGGTGTTCTGGGTCCCCTAGCTGTTTTGTGGATGCTGCAGCTAGCTTTTCAGACCCCAGTAGACATCCACCTCCCCCTGAAAGATGGTGACTCTGGGAGACAAAAAACCCTTGGCAGTGGGGCTGCCTGGTCAGGGGAGCCCCATCCAGCAGTCCCCCACCTTCTCCAGGAGGTTAACTGACTCTTAACTTGCCAACAAACACTCCTAGTGCGACCCTCAGCTGTTCTCACTGTCTGCTCAGCGACAAAGCTCCAGAAACATCCATCTATTCTGCCGCCATTTTTCCAAGCTCCCTGCTTCTTCATTTCACATGTGAAAGACAACTTCCCCTCATCTACTAATTGATTACTTAGTGGTAGAGTTAATATCATTAATATAGGATGGTCAGGATATCTGCTTGATTTTTTTTATAAGCTTCTGAAATAATAAGTTGGTTTCTTGACCAATATTGGCAGTTGGTCTGCCAATATTGACCAGAATATTTGATTATCATTATGAACTCATGAATTGAACATACTTGATGTGTTTCAAAGCATTGTAGTTTATCTACATAAAGATGTCAAATATAGCATCTTTAAATACTAGGAGCTGCTATAATTGGATTCTGAGTCCTGTTGACATAAAAATCGGCTATATTTCTTGAATTCTTATATGATTATAAATATAAAACATATTTTGTATATTTACAGTCTAGATTTTGAATCAATTATTTCTCTAATACCTATTAGTTTGGTTTGGTTTGGGTCATAAGAACTGTTCATTACTACTTAGTGGATTGTAGGCTTTTGCTTTTATTTTAGTGGACAAATCTAAAAATATCATATCTATTTACTTATATATCTATCTATATTCAGATACAGATAAGTTTTTACTTAATCTCTTTTATCTTGCTTCAGTATCTGCTTTATCTAAACAGAAAATCTCTAGTCTCAAGGATACCAGAAGAGACAAAATATGTCACCACTCATTTGCTTTATATCACATAATATTCACCGTAATCTCAGAAATAATTATTTAACATTACCATGAATTATCTAATCATAATTATATTTAATATCAATAGAATAGAAAAACCAATAAAATTGGAAACAATTTTAAATTTTTAGCATATTTTTTTATATTAGGCTTAGCACATGTCATGTAGTAGGTGTATACAAATTACTATGTTTTTAAATCAGTCAGTCATAGTTTCTTTCTGTATAGATATGATCCCAGTTTGATGCAAAGGTTCACTCTATTAATTCAATTTAGAGATTGCTTTTTAAATTTAATTTTGTTTTATATTTATACATATGTTTATAATTTATATGCTTCTAAAGTCAAATCTACAAAATAAGATATATTCAAAGAATCCATCTTCCTTCTCTGTCAGTTAAAATGCATTTCTCCCTGCTTCCTATAAGTATACATATAAAAATGTATGACAATTAAATTTTTGATATATTAGAAAATACTGATTTGTGGTGTCCTCTTTTTTAGAGAAGAGGAAATTGTAATTGATGTAACATAATTTTGCTGCTACAAATAGTCCTAAGTTTGGTTTGTGGACAGATCACCAGCAGAGGATTTCTAGTTTAAGAGTAAATGCATCTCATTTTGTACCACTTTCCCCCTTGCACTCTGCCTGATGATACCAATTCCACCTTTGTCCACATTGCTTCTTCTATCTAGGATACTTTCTGTCATATTGTTATTCCCTTATTCAGATTAATTCACCTGTGGTTTTTTCTTTTTTTAACCTTCATATGACATGCCCCTTCTTCACAGAAGCTTTTCCTATGTGAAAGGACTGCTAGCTACTTGCATAATGACTTGTTAGCTTCATACTATTAAAGACTTGTTATGTTCACTGTTTTATTCACTTGCACAGTGCCTGGTACATAATATGTGCTTATAAATATTTGTTCAATTAATATGTTCCTTTATGTTTACCATACAGTTTAATTTCATGAAACCAATTCATAGTAACTTCCTATTGCTGGAGAACAGAATCCATTGTGTGGCATTTGTGTTTGATGCCAACTCTATTGAGCAACTCTCTGATAAGATGGTAGCAAAGGTCAAAAGAGCTCGAAGGGAGGTGATAAAGTGTGGTGAGTCTCATTCCACTGTACTTCTAAGGCTAACTGATTAGACTATATTACAGAATGGATTTGAACAGGTTGAAGAACTTATGAAAATGCATATTTAAATATTCCCTGGTCCATCAGGGTGTTTCATTCAAATCAAGCACTCACTAGCTGTATGTCTTTGTGCAAGTGATTTAAACTTTCTATGCCACAGTGTCTTAATCTATAAAATTAGTATAACCATGAAGGTTTTAATGTAAGGATTAAACAAATTAATATATATGTAGAGTTTACTACAGTCCTCACTGCATCTTAGCATGCATTTATTTACCAACAGTCCTAAACTTCCCTTTGGTCCTTAAAGAATTAGAAAGAGGAAAAAACATTTTAGTAAGAAAAATAGAGGAAAATAAGATGCTTGGTAAAGAGAAGTAGCATAAAGGCTTTGGAGAATGTAAGCAGGATTAGGGAGTTAAAGTACCACACACTGTCTTTTCTTTTTTAATATATTTTTGTTGATTTTGGAGAAGAAGAGAGAGAGAGAGAGCAAGAGATAGAAACATCAGTGATGAGAGAGAATAATTGATTAGTTGCTTCCTGCACACACCCTACTGGGGATGGAGCCTGCAACCTGGGCATGTGCCTTGACTGGGAATCAAACCATGACCTTCAGGTTCAGATGGATGCTCAACCACTGAGCCATGCTGGCTGGGCCACACTGGCTTTTCTTGGCCTTATTATTCATTTTGTTTAGGAAAGAGTCAGTTTATCACAACTTTCATAAAGTTAGAAGCAGGGAGTGATTGACTTACTTGCTTACTGAAATTTAAATCCTTGAAAGGGTGGTGTGCAGAGATATGCCTGCATCCTAGCATGCATTTATTGGAGAAGTAATATTGTAATATTGGAGAAATTTAATTGCAATATTTCGACATATTCTGTTTCCGTGAGGCATCTTCTCCATCTTGTTTATTAGAGCCCTTTGGCCTTTTCTATAGTTTTCATAAAAACACAACTGTTAGATAAGATCTAAATCAATCAGCAATATTATAGCATCAACTTTAGGTGCCTTTTCCAAGGTGTGGTTTCATTTGAAGCCTGTAAGCAATAAAGGGACTTCCTATGTTAGGAAAATTCCAGATACCAGTAAGTAGTTGAGGGATTTGTGTGTGTGTGTGGGCAGCGGGTGGGGGGGTGGGGGAAGGGGGAGCAGTTTAGTGAACCTTCCCAAATTCTGAAATTGTTAGTCTATTGCATAATTTATAGCTAATTAACTGAGAAAAAATACTGATGCTGCCCATAATAATAAAAACAATATCAATCTATCTGGCATAGGTGTGGTACCTGTGGTTTTACTCACTTGTGT
This sequence comes from Lasiurus cinereus, assembly GCA_011751065.1. Classification (NCBI taxonomy): domain Eukaryota; kingdom Metazoa; phylum Chordata; class Mammalia; order Chiroptera; family Vespertilionidae; genus Lasiurus; species Lasiurus cinereus. Next base: position 42,512,685 of record JAAGEH010000030.1, read on the forward strand.
GGATAGCATGGATCTAATTACAAAAGGAGACCTTATAGACATATACAAATGTATGCCTGTGAAGCTTAAGGTAATGAATGATGTCATTGTAAACACATTTTCTGGTATGTCACTATAATCACATGATATTATTTTGTATAGAAATAAAAATAGCTATGTGTAAAGTTTAAAAATATTTGAAACAATTGATTGGAGGTTTGTTTTCCAAGTTTTAAATATTAAGTATTTATCTTTCTGCTAACAGAAAACTTATATTTATTACAATTTAATTCAATTAGGCTCAACAAATATTTCTTGATTATCTGCAATGATCGAGTAATAGTTTCTAATCAGATAAACAGATAATTGAAATAATTTCCCTGTGCTAAAAAGCTTTATAGGTGGAGGTGAGGGGATAGGGAAATTTTAGGAGAAAAAGTTGACAAAAGACTAGGATATGATATGATTGAGTGTGATAAATATCTGTAATAATGAAATATAAAATGTGGTGAAAGTTTAGATTAGGAAAATATTGAGCTAAATGGCAGCGGGGGAGGAGATTTTGTTACTAGGGTGGCACTAGGAAATGACTTTTAAGTTGGAGGAGTATTTTAGGTGGAAAAACTCAGGCCAAGGGGACAGCATAAGTGAATTCATCAATGCAGAAAAAAGTAGCATTTCAGGGGGCATAGAGTGTTCAGTTTAGCAGAGGGCTGGATCATTGTAAGGAAAGATAAAGTGAGAAAGAAGCATTTGCATGAGGTGATTTTTCTTAATCAGGTGCATAATAGGGAAGCATAGCAACTTTTTGAAATAGAAATAGTAGTGTTGTGAACAAATTCAGCCTCACAACATTTAATCTGACACTTATGTGAAGAATAGAGTCAAAAAGGAGCATGAAGGTGGGTGGGAACACCATCTGAGAGAATATGCTAGCTAATATTTGTTAAGCACTGATTAAGTGATCAGTTTTCTTATTCCATACTTAAAACAAGCAGATGTTGTTTTTAAGTACGAAATAAGATGGGCGTTGTCATCACCATATTTGGGAGATGAGAAAACATAAGTGCACAGAGAAAAGCATTTGCCAACACTGATTGACAGTGCTAAAGCGATGACAGAGCCCAGGTAATCTGGTTGCACTGTACACTGGAAACTAATGTAAACACGTGGCAGATAAACTAGTCTAATTAAACATCAGCACTGTACACTGGAAACTAATGTAAAAATGATCAAATGTCAGCTGTAATTGAAAATAAAATAAAATAAAATAAATTGAATATCAGCATTAGTAAAATCACCTTATCCTAAAAATAATTAAAAAACAACAACAGGGACTTTAATGTAAGTATATTAAAATTGCTTCAATTTCAAAGTAGTTTATATAGAACCATGTTACCTTTATATTTTAATTCATATTGAATCTGTTATATGTATTCTAAGTGACCATTTGCAATGATGTTAGAGCTTGACTTGTGAAGTTCTGTAGATAAAGTACTTTATGGGCCAGATCCCTTTCTCCGTTTCTCATAGTAGGAAAAATATTGCCAAGCGCCTGCCTTTGTTATTGCTTTCATAATTTATATTTACATTAAGTAGTGTTTTTCACTGTTTTGAGATTTCTGGGTTTTAATTTCTGTATTTTAGCGAGAGGAAGTCCACAAGAAACTTGGATTTGCTCTTTCTGACATCTTGGTGGTCAGTAATTATACCTCAGAGTGGAATCTGGACCCTATTAAGGACGTTCTGAACCTCTCTGCACTGAGACAGATGCTGTGGGCAGCAGATGACTTCTTAGAGGATCTGCCTCTTGAGGAAAAACAGGTAAATGCATTTGGTGGTATAGAAACTTGAAGATGTCAGTTTTGTGGCTACTTTCTGCTTGGATCTATTGGGTACATGACAATTCTGTGTCTGTGATTTGCTGCATTATAAGTAATTTTGCCTTTAACCCATTGGTGGGATGTTTCTCCGCTCCCCCATCCAGTCTTATTTTAAAATGAAATTTTTTTGAAATGATGCAGCTCTATCATGCCTACTGTCTGAATATCCCAAACTATGTCCTTGCCCTCATCTATCAAGACGTGCTTCTTTGCTTGGGACCTAGATTTGGATTGGATTAACATTGTTCCTCATCAGATGTGATCTTTGATCCTTTGGCCTTTCCTTGAGATGTTATGCTTTTGTCTCTTTGACTTGACTTGAAAACTCTTCCTCCTTTGTATCCTCTCAATGCAGTGGGGCTGGTACTAGGTAGAGGGAAGTGCCTTTCATATGCATGCCTCAGATTTTAGCATTATGCATATTCTCTATTACCAGTCTGTGCACAATACGCACTGTACTGTTCTAATCAAAGTTGAGATAGAATTTCAGTTTATTCTCAAATATTATTTTAGTTGTGAGACATCAAATTAGAATATCATATCCTCTCTAGTTCTCTTATTCACAACCTACTGGGAAACCCTCAAACTAACTTTGCTATCCTGACTCTGTGCCATCTTGGTTTCTCCATTTCTTCTCTCCTCATGGTGCATGCACTCCCAAAATCAGGATTGGCTTAGACCTTTATTAGGCCAATGTTCCTCTTCCTTCTCATTGCGTTTTCTAAATAATGTATTAAGAATATTTTGTTTCTCTTTTCTCAGCTATTAGAGGAAAACATTTACCAAGTGAGCAAGAGAAAAAATATGAGAACCAATTCACGTACTAAAACTTATCCAATAAGAATAAACACGTGGCAGTGAGAAAACAGGAAAAAGACAAGTAGATGAAACTAAAAAGTGTATTTTACTTATGGCTGGGATGAAGATGCACAAAAAATTTATAATACATAGTAATAACTTGGAACAGCTGAATTTAAAATTGTAAAAATCATAATCTTTTTGGATATATGTTTATACCTGTGAAAAAATAAAATTTCTTGTTATAAAATCTGTGTGTGTGTGTGTGTGTGTGTGTGTGTGTGTAAGATTTTGGAAAAAAATTATTTTGATGCTAGTGACCCGGTGCACAGATTTGTGCACATTGAAAGAATATTAATTAGAAGGTGGCTGGTGGGGTGGGACTGGGTAAGATGGGCAGGACACGTCCTGAAGCCAACCTCCCGCAATCCCTCACTGGCTAGCCACACCTGGGGCAGTGCCATGGCTAGAAAGGCATCTGCAGAGTGAGTGGGGAGGGATCCAGCAGGTTGGTTCCTTTGGCCTAGCCTGTGGGGATTGAGTCAAAACCAGCTCTCTAATATCCCTCAAGGGATCCCAGAGTGCAAGAGGGAACTCTGCAAAATTGCTGCCATGCAGGGTATGGGACACAAATGCAAGTGTGCAGTAAATCAGGTTTGGGACTGACCGTGTCCCAGCAACAACATAATCTATAGCTGAAGGAGGAATCATGCAGCCCTGCAAGGAATCAGGCTCCCTCTTCTCTGGTTTTGGGGTGCATCACCTGAGAACCACTGCTGCCAAGTCACTGCAGCTTGGCAGCTCCTACGTTGAATGTCTGCCCCCTGATGGTCAGTGCGCATCATAGTGACTGGTCGGATGGAGGGAGGGACACTTAGCATATTAGTCTTTTATATATATAGATGACTTGTCAGCATATTTTTAAAAATATACTTTATTGATTTTTCATAGCCAGAAACATCGATGAGAAAGAGACATCGATCAGCCGCCTCCTGCACGCCCCCTACTGGGGATGTGCCTGCAACCAATGTACATGCCCTTGACTGGAATCGAACTTGAGACCTTTCAGTCCCCAAGCCGACACTCTATCCACTGAGCCAAACCGGTTTCGGCTGTCAGCATCTTTTGATATTTATTCATGTCAACCTATTTTTGGCTTCTTATTTTATTTCTAAAGTGTCTCATTGGGTCTTCAATTAATGCTTTATTCATTAACCAAAAGTCATGTTTTGTTTTTAATATCCAAGCCTCTCTTTCAGGATGTGGCTATTAATATTAATGAATTCCATAAGACCACAGCTGAAAGAAACTATAATTTGATTGCTCTGAAATTACAACTGTTTTAGTTATGTAACAAAATTCAACCTGAACTACATGAATAAAAAAATAAAAAAAGAGTAGTATAGGATTAAGGAACCAAATCATAGAAAAGTCTGGGATTGAACTAAACGTGCCTCAGAGATGATTGATTGTAGGGATTCAAAAACTACTCTCCTCTCTCTCTCTTTTTCAAAATTAAACAGCAAAGTTTATTCAAGCAGCAATTGAGTTTGAGATAGGAGAGTTTATACATATGGCAAACCATAGGCAAGTCTGGAGAGATAAAAAAGAGGTCAGCTTTTATTGAGTTTTAAGACAAAATTAGGGCAAGGATGTGAGGGTGTCTTATTGCTGGCTAGTAGTCAGCTGACTGCTGTTGCTCTGGAAGGAAGCTAAGCACCTGGTCACTAAGGAGGGAAATGAAGGGGATTTTCCTTCTTCCTCATGACTGTATAGCTGCAGGGGCTGTTAACATAAATGGTGAGAAGTGCATGAGAGCTCTCCCTTCATGGCTTCCTGAATCCATTTTTCATGAGGGTTCCATTTTCACATTTCCCCCCACTTTTGATCAAGATTTTTCTTAGAAAACATTGGTGATCAAGAGTCAGGTTTGTCTGTATTTAGTGGATTTGTTCATTGCTGCTACAAAGGACCTTTCCATGTCAGAAGAAAAGTACATAGTGATTGGAAACCATTTAAGGCCACATTTGAATAACAAAGAAGGTAGAAAGGGGAACTTTTAGGCATTTCCCACTCAATGTTTATATCTTGCAAGTATCCTAGATCATCTTGAAGTGTTGGGCTAACATCATCCTATTCAGTGTATTGCTTCTACAGAGATTTGATTGGCAAACAGGCACAGAGTTTAAAAATGATTACACACAACCCAGCGGGTGTGGCTAAGTGGTTGTTCATCGACCTATGAACTAGGAGGTCATGGTTTGATTCCTGGTCTGGGCACATGCAGGCTCGATCCCTAGTGTGGGGCATGCAGGAGGCAGCCAATCAATGACTCTTATTATTGATGTTTCTATTTTTCTCTGTCTTACCTTTCTGAAATCTATATATATATATATATATATATATATATATATATATATGATTACATACACACACACACAAAATGAGGAACAGAATAATAAATACTATTTTTAAAATAGTCCTAAATCCTTAAACCAAAAGCCCAAACCTAAAGGTAACTAGCTAAATAGATTGAAAGACCAGGAGTCATCAGGTAAAGATTATTGCAACCAATTGGTTTATTGTCTAATATTATGTACTTAAATTTTTACTTTCTCAGAGGAATTTATCCAAGCACAACAGGTAGTTTTTGCTATTCCACACACACCTTCTAAATAAATAATCAAAAGCTATTTTATGGTATAAAAGTAGTTTGATTAAATAATCAACAGCTATTTCCTTCGTGGTGGAATTGGCAAGTTTTCCCAGTGTCAAAGAGAGACTTATGATCATAGATTCATGGGCATGTACACCAGCAAGCGGGAAGAGTACTCTCCCTGTGGAGACGAACCTGAATACCTATTGAAAGTTTCCATTTGAGGAGGCTGTGAAGGTCTGGTGGAGAGGACCAACAGGAGGATGAATGGAAGATTTAAGATTTATTATGGATGCTGATATGAATAATCAAGTTCCCAATGAGCATTGGCCTCTGATCTTCTAGCTATCTAGGCATTCATAGGCCCATTGAGAGTGTCATTTGCCACAGACAAACCAGGTAGTGCCCATAAGACTACTGCTATGGATTCATCAAAGTAGGATGTGAGGGACTTTGGGTGTAGGAGCCTTACTTTTGAGGCAACATCAAGGGGAAATTGGGCGAAATTAGCAGTAGCATTAGGAATGAGATAAGCAAAGGGGGAAAAAAAAAGATACGCAGGCTCCATCCGGTGATCTTGGGGGAACTCTCTGTATCAGATGTTGTTTACTTAAAGTCTAGGAAACTTTAGTTTTATATCATTGGTCAGTATGCAAGTCTATTCAGGTGCTATATGAATCTAAAAATTGATTCCTTGGAACTTGGAAGTAAGTCTTTTGGGAGGTGTCTTTTACAATAAACAAAATCTCCAGGCTGTAAAGTGTGTTGTTTGAGGTTTTCAACTCTGAGGCATATGAGAATATTGCTCTACTAAAGCCTGGTTATTTTCAGTGAATGCTTGCTTTTATCAGTTGTGGATCAAAAAAAGCAAACATTAGGTGCATGGGGAGCCCAGTAATTATTTCAAAGGTTGAGAGTTTATGAGCTCCAAAGGGGATGGATCTAAGATTCAGAAGGAATAATGGCAATGCCAATGGCCAAGGCATTTGGAGGGTTTCCATAAATTTTGCCAATTATGTTTTGATGATGTGGTTAGTTCACTGGGTAGTAGCATTGGGAAGATTGATTAGGGGAACAGAGATGTTGGAACACTGAAGTTTATTACAGTTCACTTGCCAATGGGCTATTTTTTGTTTGTTTGTTAGTTTTTGTAGCAATGAGAGAGGCAGATAGGTTTTGTGTAGGGGCTTCAAAGCTGAAGATTAAATGTAAGATATGGAATCATTAATCTTTTTCTTTTAGTTGAATCATGTGAGGTACAGATATGTTGGTTTGCTAGATTGATAAATCTGGAATGAATATAGTCTCCCATTTTCCCAAATCAATAAAACTAGAACTCAAATAAGAAACAGAATATTGTCAATTCCTGAAAGTCCCTGTAAAGCCACAGTCTAGTTATTACCTCAGATATTCACTACTCCTACGTTTTTCTGACTTCTAATTGCATAGATTACTCCTGACTGTTTTTTATCTCTTATACAAAGTATTCACTATTTGTTTTTTGGAGTCTGATTTTCATGTGATAGTGTATTTACTTGATTCATATTTTTGCACATAGGTAAAGATCATTTATTCTCATCTAAACTAGCATTGATAGACATTTGTATAGTTTCACCTTGGGGCTATTACAAACAGTGCTACTATAAACATTCCAATACATGTTTCTTTGAAAGACATAGAAACATTTCTGTTGGGTATATATCTAGGACCAAATTATTGTGTCATATAGAATGTACATGTTTAGCTTTAATATATATTAGGAGGGTGGAGGGTAAACAGTATAATATTCAAATCTTGTAACATAGAAACCTACAATTGAAACCTATATGTTCATGTTGACCAATGTTACCCCAATAAATTTAATTAAAAAATAGTAATGAAAAATAATATATATTGAGAATTTTTTAAAGAGTATTTGAAACATATTTTGTACCATTTAAAATTTAAGGAATTATACTTTTTAAAATTTTAAAAACTATCCAGAAACCACTATTTTAGTGGTTCAATTGCTTTACTAAACCTTCTTGAAAACTAAATGACTTTTACAGATCTAATATCTTGACTCCAAAATCCCAATAAACTTAAAGATATTTTAAATTTCAAAATCTGTAACATGATTTTAATAAGATTTTAACTTAAATCCACAAGTTCAAATTAATTACTCAATTAGATATTTTAAAGGAGAGATATAAGAAATTTGATCTTTCAGCAATAAAAAGAAGGAACTTTATATATTATTGATTCTTGCTACCTACACAACTACTCCAAAATATTATGTCTTAAATGAGAATTATTCATTATCTGTGTCTGAGGGTTATCCCAGGATGGGCTTAGCTAAGGGATTCTGCTTCAGGCTACTGATGTTAGAATTAGTTGGTAGGGGCTGTTCCACTCTACAGGTGTGCATTCTGAGACCCAGAATGGAGAAAAGTCACCTGGTGCAAGGTGGTGGTGGTGGTGGTGGGGGCGGTAAGGAGTGAGGGGGAGAGTTTCTTGTTGTGTGGCAGACCTGCAAGAAGATGAGGGGAACCATGAAAGGTCCCTTTAAGCCTACGCTTTTGACTAACACATCATTACTTCTGCCCACCTGCTACTGGCCAAAGGAAGTCATATTGGTAAACCAAAATCAAAGAGTTAAAAAATTCCACCACCTACCATGAAGTTGTGGGTACTTTGTGAATGCAGGAAGGAGTGAAGAATTGGAACCAATAATGTATGTATATGTCTATCTATTATATCTTTATATTTGGTAACAAGTTATAGAATTGCTTTCTGATTTGTTTTCCATTCTATGTCAAAAGAAAGCCAGGCTTAGTTTACTTTTTCATGGGAATAACAACAGTATATATTTTCCATTCTCCTTCACAGGTACTTATATATCCTAGTACATAGTCATAATAAGGCAAGATTTTTACTTGATCATTATCAAAAGTAAGTTGATTTATTACAATGATGCTACTGTGATAACTTAGCTATAAAAATAAAGCCAAGGAAGAAATGAGAATTGTGATAACTCATTTGGTTCAACTTTGAGGGGAAAACTTGGGCTGAGATTATAGGACACTTTCCCGAGATAGCACAAAATATATGTAATAATCTTTGTACATATATACAGTATTTTTGCCAGGCTTTACTAATTTGAAAGAGGCTCAATGGCTTGTAGGACTATTTGGATTTTGGTGGGTACATATACTACATTCAAGATAATATTAACCTTCATATGCCAAGTGGGCAAAAAGAAAAAAAATATGAATTTGAGAGGGATCTGGAACAAAAGAGGCTTTGAGAGATTTACAAAGGAAAACTACAGCTCACATAGTAAAATCAAGGCCATATAATGCTGATGAATTAGTTACTTTGGAAATATTGGATGAGTTCTGACTTATAAACACATCTGTAAAACCATCTTGGCAATCAAGGTAACAAACATTTTCATCACTCCCTTAAGTTTCAAAGTGCCCCTGTAATCCATTATCATTATTTTACCTCCTGCTCTGGTTTTCAGACAACCATTAGTCTGCATTCTGTCACTCTAAGTTAGTTTTCATTTTTAGTATTTACAGATATTGAATCATACAGAATGTATACTCTCTTTATATTGGTTTTCTTTTACTCAGCATAAAAATTTGGACAATCATCCATGTTGTTGCCTATATGAATAGTCTCTTTTTATTGCTGAGTAGTACTCCATTGTGTGGATATATCACTGGTTTTCCCCAATAGACTTTTGGATTGTTTTCAATAAAGCTAAGTATGTTTTTTGTTGTTGTTCATCAGTTCATGTGATATGTATCTTTTCTCTGACTGGCTTATTTCACTTAGCATAATGCTGTCTATATTCAGCCATGCTGTTGCAAGTGGTAAGAGTTCTTTTTTTTTTTATAGCAACATAGTATTCCATCGTGTAGATGTACCACAGTTTCATAATCCACTCATACGATGATGGGCACTTAGGGTGTTTCTAAATCTTAGCTATTGTAAATAGTGGTGCTATTAACATAGGGTTGCATATATCCTTGCTGATTGGTGTTTCTGAATTCTTGGAGGTTTATTCCCAGAATGGGATTATTGGTTCAAATAGGAGTTCCATTTTTAATTTTTTGAGGAAAATCCAAACTGTTTTCCACAGAGGCTGCATTCCCCACAGCAATTCATGAGAGTTTCCTTTTCTCCACACCCTCACCAGCACTTGTCATTTGTTAATTTGTGATAATAACCATTCTGACAGGTGTGAGGTGGTACCTCATTGTTGTTTTGATTTGCATCTCTCAGTTGATCAGTGGCTTTGGGCACTTTTTCATATGCCTTTGGCCTTCTGTATTTCCATTTTGGAGAAGTGTCTAATGAGGCCCTTTGCTCATTTTTTAATTGGATTGTTTATTGTTTTTGTTAAGTTGTATGAGTTCCCTGCAGATTTTGGAGGTTAACCCCTGATTGGATGTATCTTTGGCAAGTATGTTCTCTCATGGAGTGGGCAGTACTGTTATTTTATTGATGGTTTCTTTTGCTCTACAGAAGCTTTTTATTTTGATATATTACCATTTGTTTATTTCCTCTTTAATTTCCATTGTTCTAGGGGATGTATCCATCAACATAGTGCTACCAGAGATGTATGAGATTTTGCTGCCAATGGTTTCTTTAGGATTTTTATGGTTCCATATCTTACATTTAAAACTTTTATTCTTTTTGAGTTTATTTCTGTGTATGGTATAAATTGGTGGTCTAATTTCATTTTTTGGGGGGCATGTATCTGTCCAATTTTCCCAACACCATTTGTTGAAGAGATTGTCTTGACTCCATTGTATGCTCTTGCTTTCTTTGCCAAATATTAAATGAGCATAATGACTTGGGTCAATTTCTGGGTCTCTGTTCTGTTCCATTGTCCTATATGCCTGTATATATATATATATATATATTGGTACCAGGCTGTTTTGAGAAAGGTGGCTTTGTAGTATAACTTAAAATCTGGTTTTGTGATTCCTCTAACTTTGTTTTTCCTTCTCAAGATTGCTACAGCTATTTGAAATTTTTTTTTATTCCATACAAATTTTTTGAGAATTTGTTCTAGCTCTGTGAAATATGCTGTTGGTATTTTAATAGAGATTGCCTTGAATCTGTAGATTGCCTTGGATAGTATAGACATTTTAATGATGTTGATTCTACCAATCTATGAACATGGTATATATTCTTCCACTTGCATATATCTTTCAGATGCAGAGACATAGAATTATCAGACAGACTGTCAAATCTCAGAGGAAAGGCAGGGAAAGGTGGTGGTGGGGCTGAAGGGGTGGAGTAGACATCAACCAATGAACTCATATGCATATATGCATAACCCAAGGACATAGACAGTGGGTGGTGAAGGCTTGTGGGGGAGGAGGATAGGAGAGGGCAATTGGGGGGGGGGGAGGGACATATGTAATACTTTCACCAGTATGAAATCAACAAATGACAAGGAGATAAAGATTTATTTATTAAAAATAAACACCTGAAGATGTGCAGATAGACCCCATGGATGCTTTTTATATCTATATCAAAATACATCTATAAAATTTTTTGTAGTAGCATTGTTTATAATAATCCAAAATTGAAAACAATCCACATTCTCATAAATAATAGAATATCTAATAAAATTATGGTATAATATATAGAGTATTTCATTTCATATAGCAATACCAATTAGAGTTATAACTGTATAAAATTATTGATAAACATTACAAATATAATAATGACAAAAGAAGAAAGTCATGAATGAATATATATGCTCTGAATAGATTTATGTGAATCTCACAGAGTTCTAAATAAAAGAAAGGAAAGATGACTATACAAATGAAGATGGTAATTACTTTTCAAGGAGAAGGGATTATGAAGAGTGAACAGCTCACCTGGTACTTCTGAAGGAGCTAAAAATGTCCCCTTTTTTGAACAGGGTGGTGGTGAAGTATTTGCTACACAATTATATTTAAGTTGTATATTTGTATATTATGGACTTCTCTGTATGTGTTTTATATTTCATAATTAAAACAGAAAAATAATTGAGAGTTATATCATACAAAACTTTGGAGCTATAAAAATGGGTCTGAATATCTACTTTGTCTCATAATTTGTGTTCTTTTAAAATTTCTAAGTTCATTTTATGGATGAGGATGATAGCTCTTAATTCATAGATATGTTGTAAGAATTAAATTAGATAGTATACATAACTAGTTTATCTGTATACATACTTAAATACATAGATATACATTGTTAATCCTATATAACAGCAAACTGAAAATTTACTAACTCTTCGTGAATTTAATTTTATTGTAGTTGAAAACAAAGATAAGACTTGGACTTGGTAGCTCATAAGAAAATAAGCTGCAAGTTAAAGTATCAAAGTTTAAATTTGCTTGTTGTGATATTCACTTTTAAAGAAAAATACACCTTTGACTTCAAGAACATACTGTAGCTCAAATTCAAAATTTAAATTAAGGCATATTAAATGGCGTGGTCATGTCTGCCCCCTAGTGGCCAATGCTCTACTATGTGGAGAGAATGCTGAAGGTTAAAACTTAGAAGCTGGTGTAAAAGCTGCTAAGGCTCCTAATTTTTAAAAGAGAAATCACAACAGAAAACTTTAAAAATGCATAATTTTGTAAAATGTATGCCATATTTAAATGAAAAGTAATTTTTCTCTTTGTGTTGATTATGTGATAATATTTGGAAATTCTGTGTTCTGTGTTACATTTTAAAAATCTTATTTCTGGCATTGTATTCATGCCTATTCACATTTCAAGTTAGCATGAGTTCATGTTATTGTAGCATGTTTGTCAACTTTCAAAATAGGAATTTGAATGTATTATGACCAAGGTGTATGGTGATCAGTGAACACATAAAATGAATACATTTGCTTTTTGCTTTTTATAAATGTGATCACCAATTACATTTCTTCCAAATAATGAAATTTGAAACTACTTATATATAAATTAATTTGTACAGCCAAAATGACAGCCTGTGGAATAAGAGAAACATTATGCTTATAGTGTCATGCTTCATCCATTTTCATTTATATTTGATTGAGGATTATTTTCTAAGAGCCAAGAGTTTGCAAATTAATTACTATGGTAAATTGGTATAAAATCATGACTCAGTGTTTTATTCACAGAGATTTAAAATGGATTCCTTTTAGCTACATAACATTAGGTCAAAACTTCTTAGGATGGTTTTCATAATCTGGAATATAGTTGATCTCAAACAATAAAATAAGAACTCTATTGAGTGACATCCTCTTCCTGACTAGTTTATGCATCCTCCGTCTTCATACTTTTTCTCATACTTTCGGGCAGTTACTTACTTTCTATTTACCTTGTTTTCTCATCTAGATAATGGGGATAATTATAGTACCTGCCTCAGAGAGTTGTTTTGAGGATTAAATGAGAGAGAATATTAATGCACTTTAAAAAAGCATGGGAAACACTTTAAGCACTATTAATATAAATAAATGCCTATTATCATTATTCATCTCTCCCAGATATTCCTTCTATAATATTCCTCTCCCTACACCCCTTAATTACCTACCAATCAATAATTGTTTTCTCTGGCATTTGCATTCTGTTGACTCCCTGAAGATACCTGTCAAGCATTATCATACTGTGTTGATTATTTAGCTACATGGCCGTGTGTATGGCACACTGCTTTTTGTGGGCAGGAGTTCAATTAGTATAGTTTCTGCACATAATAGATGTTCAATAATGTTTTGAGAAATTAAATAAAGTGATTAGAAAATATATGAAGGCTGATAGGATGTCAACCTGATTCATTAAAAGCCAATTGATAGCAATAAAACCAGCTGTTTTTATATGTAGAAAATAGAGGAGGAAAAGGCAAAGAAAGGTGAAGTGGAAGCCTTACTCCCTTTATTAGTCCGTTTTAATGGCCACCTACACCCATCAGATTACAGGTAGGAAACAGGAGCAAATCCAGGTCTTTTTAAGCAAGCAATTTAATGTAGAAATTTGGCTACATAAGTTTTGGGAAAATAAGGGTAGAGAAGCAAGCCAAATGTTAAACATGGAAGGGAGGCAAAACTTTACCTCTGCCAATCCTGAACTTTCACCTGGGGCTCTTTAACAAAAAGAAAGGTCAACAAAAGAAAAATGGTTTACAAATTGTATAGCATAAATCATGTGGGGGCAACACCTCAGCAAAAAGTAACCGGAAGCTGTGGCTTAGAACTCCAGCTCATACAGCATCTTCAACAAAGAGCAATGAATTTGTAGAGAAATGTTTGCATGGAGGAAAATAGTTTTAGGCTTCTAAGGATGAAAAACTGTGGGAAGATAAATAGGCGGAAGGGAACTAATAGAGTAAGGTTTGTTTGTGGATTGCTCTGGTGCTGTGTCTGGGCTAAGAATCTATCTCCAGGAAAGGGAGAATTTATATCCTGCCTTTAGGCAGCAAAGGAGAGGGTAGAGAAAGCTTTTCTTGCTTCTTCATTACTTTTAGCTCAAAATGATTTTTATGTCAAAGAAGCATACAGAATTGTGGGTGACATATTCTGATTTCCTTCAACTGAAATGATAAGCCACTACCACCGGTAGGACAGAGAGAACATGGAGAGATGGTGTATCAGTACCAAGAAGCCAAAGCTCTTTGGATGAAACTCTAACCATAGTGGGGGCTTCTTAGTGAGAAGTGAAACTGCACGGGCCATCCATAGAAGCGGGAGCCACGAAGAAGACCCAGTTGCTGCTAGAGGTCATGCTCAAGCGTGAGAGAGGAGCCAATGCTACAGGACACACCTACCTTCCAGTCCCAGCCTGCATGTCCTGCTGGCCAACTTAAAACAGTTAAGGTGTGAGCCTGGGCAAAGCAGTCTAAAGGACAGGGCTGCTCTGTGATATGGAATGGAATTGGGTGCCTTTCTGAAGAACAGATCTGGAGGCAAAAGTTCAGCTGACCATCCCATAACCCCTTTTTCTGCCCCCAAATGTGCATTTCAATTTCTGGCCTTCTCTTCATTCCTAAACACAGGATAAATGTCCATGCTTCTACTACTTCTGCAGCACATGACACAATCTCTATATGTTGTTTTTTCCTATTAGAATTCAACAAATTGTTCAAAGCTCAATTTAAATGCCACACCATTATTAACTTTCCTCATACTATTATTTAAATGAAGAATTCCATCAATACTTTATAATATTTTGTATCTCATAGCAGTAATTTTTTCTTTATAGTATAATGATGTATGTATGTCTTCTAATAATAAAAGCATTTTCAGCTGTTGCTTGACTAAAAAACCCCAAAGATTCAACACTTGTTTTATTGCCAAAATGTGTGGACTATGAATTGCTTCCACAGGGCATTACCTGAGGTATTCTGCCTCCACTCAGTCCAGGGCACAAGACATACATTCCCTCTGTCTGGACACCAGGGAGCACTTCTATTAACTCGGAGATATGGTATGAAAAGAACTTTCTCCCGGAGGAATGGGCAAGTTGGAACTGCAAATGGATGTCAGGATTTTACTCTTTTTGGAGAACCCACCCCTGCTGGCATGGGTGTAATTTATTTTAATAATTAAGTGCATTGAATTTTTTTTAAAAAGATACTTTTCTTTTTCCAATTTCAGAGAAGGTTTCCATTATCTTTACAAGACAAGGCTACAGACGGTGAAAAAGTTATGAGTAGGATGCTTTTCCTTTACAGCTGGTATGGAAGCTGACTCATGAACACAAATGGTAGCATTGGTCATTGTCTGCAGTATCCATAGCTTCAGACTACATATTTCCCCATGTATCAAATTACAGATTGAGTGCATAGAAAATGTAGCCCAGATGAAAGCCAGTATCTTTGGAAAAGATAATTCACCTGTTCAACAACATCCTTTATTGAGCATTCATGTGCCATGAACTTTTCAAGTGTTTTAGGAAGGTCAAGTTTGCACAAAGTTTGGTCCTATTATTGGTGAGATAGTGAGGCAGTTCCTTTCAGGAATGTGGATTGGGGTTATTGAGGACTAAGCTTAGATTTAATGTGATACATTCTAACCACATCATAGCAATATCAAGGACAGGCATTTCAACATACATGCCTCAGTCATTCCAAGATCCCAGTATCAGGAAACTTGCCACTATTCCTTCTGGGACCTCCACAAAGTTGGCATGTTATTCTTCAAGAATCTGAGATGGTGGGTTTTTGATATTCACTCCTTTACTGTGCTAATTTTGCTCATTTCTAGGCATATTTTGTTTTTAAAACATTTTTCACTCATCTGGGTTACATTTTCTATGCATTCAATATAATGGAAAATATGTTTACCCTGAACACCGTGTGAATTTTAAGTTACAAGAATGGGCTCCTGCTTGTATTCACTCGATTCCTTTCATCCTTCATGATCATTCTCCATGTGAATCCCCACTGTGCAGGCTATTGTGCCAGATTCTACAGACTGAAGGGGTAGCATTACAATGGGACTCTGGAGACACAGAGTCAGCATTTTGCAGGATTGTTAAATAGCTTTGTGATCCAATGCTAATTTCTTTACTTCTGTAACATTTAAACATTTATATTAGTAAAATTGGGAGCTGGAAGTTCACAAGAGTAACCCAAGCTCCTTTCCAGGTCTAAAATTCCATAATAATATACCTACAAAAATCTCAATGTAAACATTTGTATATATAGGCCGGGAGGCTGAAATTCCATAAGAGTATGTATCTCATACACATCTTATCTAATAAAAGGGTAATATGCAAATTAACCATCACTCTGTCACAAAGATGGCAGCACCCATAGCCACAAGATGGCAGTGCCCAGTCCTTTCAGCCCCACTGGATTCCCCCAGTCCTGGGGGTGAGTGCTGATAGCAGGCAGTGTGAGCGGCCTGGTCGATCACTGGCTTCATTGCCCTGGCCACAGATGGGCCTGGAACGCTTGTGTCACGGAGAGCCTCTGGGCAGTGGGTGTAGAGCAGCTAGGCGCAGCAGAGAGCTACTGGTGCACAGATTTGTGTGCAGGGCTACTAGTGAGGTTATAAGTGATATAATTTGATTTTAAAAGCATCTTTGATGAGCAAGTGGTGAGAAAAGTACTGACATAAAGACATTGTAAGTTATAAATTGACTTTCTGTGACTTTTACCTCACCTTTCCCTTGTTTTCTATTCAAAACTAATTTTGTCACCATTTGCAGTTGAGTAGAATCAAAGTGGGATATAAGATTCAGTCTGATTCTGTTTTCCTACATTTAAAATTACCAAACGGTGTACCAAATATCTGTAATTGGTTCCAGTTTGACATTTGTGGGCTCAAATGATAAGATTGTATGTCCAAAGAAGTGATATTCATTACTTCAACCAAGTTAAGTCTATGTGACCAAGAAAAGAGAAGATCATAATCAGCAATGAGACATGGGTGAGGAAGGAGAATGACAGACCAAGCAGGTCATAAGACACAGGAAGGGCAGTGGGAGAGGGACTGAAGAGCTAGGAACAAGACTGCACTGAGAGGGAGTCATCTCCATGCAAGCCTGTGAGCTTCAACATTGATCTGAATGATGGCTAGGTGACTCTGTTTAGCTGCTAATTTCACATTTCCTCTTTTTCTGCTGTTAGTCACAAAATGAATTGGTTGCATTAAGAGCCAGTATAAAGTCATAAAACCACAATACATTAATTATGCTGAACAACATTTATTATTGCTGTATTTCCTTACTTCCAGTTATTATAAATATGTTGCAAAAGTTTAGAATAATATACAGGATTATAAGACAACGATTCACAAGGGCTAATTGTAAACCACACACACTTTTATATAATCATTTATGAATTTATATGACACTTGTGGGTAATCAAATCTCACCAAAATCAGTGCACAGTAAAACTAAGTTTAAAATATCTTTAAAAAATATGTTGTGCCCAGCAGGCATACCTCAGTGGTTGAGCATAGCTCTATGAACCAGGAAATCACAGTTGGATTCCTGGTCAGGGAATATGCCTGGGTTGTGGGCTGGATCCCCAGTGTGGGGCATGCAGGAGGCAGCCAGTCAATGATTCTCTCTTATCATTCATGTTTCTATCTCTCTCTCTCCTCTCTGAAATTAATAAAAATATATTTTAAAAATATGTTGTTTACTTTATTCTTCCCAGATGCTTACCAAAAGGTACTTGAATATGCAAACAGGTGGAGAATCAGGTACACTCTCAGCTATGCCACGTCACTAAGAAAACTGCCTCCATCTCTGAGGGACTTTCCTAAAAATGGGTCATTAGGAGAGGTTCCGCCTAAGCTCAAATAGGTGACCTGCTGTTCTAATGTGGCCCTTCCTTGCTGGAGCTGTAAAAATGCATCATAAAAGGCACTTAAATGTTCAATAGATTTTTCAAAGTTCCAGAGTCATTCAATGGGAAAAGATAGTCATTCAAAACAAAGCTGGAGCAATAGATAAATACATGTGGGGATAAAGAAAGTTGAACCCTTAACTTACTTTATATAAAAATATAACCCCAAATGGGTCATAAAATTAAATGTAAGTGCTGAAATTATTAAATATCTAGAAGAAAGCTTAAAAGAAAAGCCTTTATGATATTGGATCAGACAAAACTTAAACAGGACACAAAAATCACATAAAATATTTAAAAAATTAAAAACGAATTAGATAAAAATTAATAAATGTTTTCTTTTTTTGAAATACCTATATCAATAAAGGATGGAATCCAGAAAAATAAAGACCTTATCCAGAGCAAATAAATGACTTGCACTTAAAGATTCCAGATATATATAAGCTAGATCACATGGTATTTGTCTTTCTCTGTCTGACTTATTTAACTTAGCAAATGTCTTGAGGACCATCCATTCTATCTCAAATGGTAAGATTACATTCTATTTTATGGCTGAGTAATATTCAACACACACACATACACACACACACACACACACACCTCCTATTTAATAAAAGAGAAATATGTAAATTGACCATACCTCTGCTACACCAACAAGTCATGTCCACCAGCCATGCCCACCAGCCAATCAGAGCGAGTATGCAAATTAACCCAAGCAATATGGTGACGACCACAGAGACAGCAGGAGGGAGGCTTGGGTTGCCCCTGGTGATGGAGGAAGCCAAACTTTCTGCACACTCTGGCCGGCAGTAAGGCAACAAAGTTTCGATGGCTGTGCAAGCAGAAGGCTTGGCTCCATTCCAGGCTACAACATTTTAATTGTAGAAGATAAATAAATCCCAGATACTAGGGCCTCTGCTTGGGTCACTGGGGGTGTGGACAGCCTGCAAACCACCACAGACCACTTCTCCAGGCCATTTCATGCCCCAAGGGATCACCCACTCTGATCCAGGACACCCTTCAGGGTAAACCAGCTGGCCCCCACCTGTGCACCAGGTCTCTATCCTATCTAACTAAAGAATAATATGCAGATTGACCATGACTCCAACACACAAGATGACTGTCCCCATGTGGTCTAAAGATCCTGCCCACGTGTAGATACAAGATGGCCAATACAAGAAGGCCAGCAGGGAAGGGCAGTTAGGGGTGATTAAGCCTATAGGGGAGGGCAGTTAGTGGTGACCAGGCCAGCAGTAAAGGGAAGTTGGGGGTGACTGGGCCTATAGGGAAGGGTAGTTAGGGGCAAACAGGCTGGCAGGGGAGTAGTTAGGCATTATTCAGGCTGGCAGGGGAGTGGTTAGGGGGTGATCAGGCTGGCAGGCAGAAGCAGCAGTTAGGGACAATTAGGAAGGCAGGCAGGTGAGCAGTTGGGAACCAGCAGTCGTGGATTAGAGAGGGTGTAGGCTGGGCTGAGGGACACCCCCTCCCTGTGCATGAATTTTGTGCACCAGGCTTCTAGTAAGTATATATATATAAATTTCTATACCCATTCATCCATCAATGAACACTTAGAATGTTTCCATATCTTGAATATTTTAAATAATGCTGCAATGAACATGGGGCATTGCCTTTTTGAATTAGTGTTTCTGTTTTCTTCAGATAAATAACCAGAAATTAAAATACTGGATCATGTAGCACAGGCATAACATAGAGAAATTGCAGGTTGGTTTTTCTCCTGTTTTATTTATTTTTTTAATTAATGAATTACATATGTACATATCTTCCCATTGCCCCCTCACAACCCACTCTCATACATGCTCTCACCCCCCAGTGTCTTACATCCATTGGTTAGGATTATATGTATGCATACAAGTTCTTTGGTTGATCTCTTATCTACCCCACTTCTTCCTAACCTTTCCACTATAATTTGACAGTTTGTTTGATGCTTTACTGACTCTGTATCTTTTTTTTTGTACTTCAGTTTATAATGTTCTTTATTATCCATAAATGAGTCAGATCATGTAATATTTTTCTTTCATTGATTGGCTTATTCCACTTAGCATAAGATTCTCCAGTTCCATCCAGGTTGCTGCAAATGGTAAGAATTCCTGCTTTTTATGGCAGCATAGTATTCCACTGTGTAGATGTACCATAGTTTTCTGATCCAGTCATCTGCTGACGGGAACCTAGGCTGTTTCCAAATCTTAGCTATTGTAAATTGTGCTGCTATGAACATAGAGGTGCATATATCCTTCTGATTGGTGTTTCTAGTTTCTTAGGATATATTCCTAGGAGGGGTATTACTGGGTCCAATGGGAGTTCCATTTTTAGTTTTTTGAGGAAACTCCATACTATTTTCCACAGTGGCTGCACCAATCTGCATTCTCACCAGCAGCGCATAAGGGTTTCTTTTTCTCCACATCCTTGTCAACACTTGTTGTTTGTTGATTTGTTGATGATTGCCATTCTGACAGGTGTGAGATGGTAACACATTGTCCTTTTGATTTCCATCTCTCGGATAATTAGTGACTTTGAGCATGTTTTCATGTTTCTCTTGGCCTTCTGTCTGTCTTCTTTCAAAAAGATTCTATTTAGGTTTGTTGCCCATTTTTTTTATTGGATCATTTATCTTCCTTTTATTAAGTTGTATAAGTTGGCTGTAGATGTTGGAGACTAAACATTTATCAGTGATAACATTTGCAAATATGTTCTCCCATACAGTGGGTTTTTTTTGTTGTTTTGTTGATGATTTCTTTTGCTGTGAAAAAGATGTAGTACCATTTGTTTATTTTCTCTTTAGCTTCCATTGCCCTAGGAGCAGTATCAATGAAGAAGTTCCTTGGGCATATGTCTGAGATTGTGCTGCCTGTGGATTCCTCTAGTATTTTTATGGTTTCCTGTCTTATGTTTAAGTCTTGTATCCATTTTGAGTTTATTTTTGTGTATGGTGTAAGTTGGTTGTCTAGTTTATTTTTTGCATATATCTATCCAATTTTCCCTACACCATTTATTGAAGAGACTCCATTGTATGTTCATGCCTCTTTTGTCAAATATTAATTGAGCATAGTGGTTTGTGTTGATATCTGGATTCTCTGGTCTATTCCATTGGTCTATATGTCTATTCTTGTGCCAGTACCAAGCTGTTTTGAGAACAGTGGTTTTGTAATACAGCTTGTAATCTGGTATTGAGATCCCACCTACTTTGTTCTTCTTTCTCAGGATTAATGGGATTATTTGGGGTCTTTTTTTATTCCAGATGCATTTTTGGAGAGTTTTTTCTAAGTCTGTGAAATATGCCATTGGTATTTTAATAGGGAGTGCATTGAATCTATAGATTGCTTCGGGTAGTATGGGCATTTTAATGATGTTGATTCTCCCAATCCATGAACATGATATATTCTTCCATCTGTTTAAGTCTTCTTCTATCTCCTTTTTTCAGTGTCCTAAGTTTTCAGCATATAGGTCTTTTACCTCCTTAGTTAAATTTATTCCTAGGTATCTTAATTTTTTTGGTGTGATAGTAAATGGGATTTCTTATTTTTTTGTCTCTCTTTTTGTAAGTTCACTATTGGTGTATTGAAATGCCATAGATTTCTTGGCATTAATTTTGTATCCTGTTACATTGCCGAATTCATTTATTAACTCAATTAGTTTTTTGATGGAGTCTGTCGAGTTTTTTATATACAATATCATGTCATCTGCAAATAAGGACAGCTTTACTTCTTCTTTTCCAATTTGGATGCCTTTTATTTCTTCTTTTTGTGTAATTGCAATGGCTAATACTTCCAGTACTATGTCGAACAGGAGAGGTGAGAGTGGGCATCCCTGTCTTGTTCCTGTTCTTAGGGGAAATGGTTTTAGTTTTTGCCCATTGAGTATGATGTTAGCTGAGTTTATCATATATAGCTTTTATTATGTTGAAGTATGATCCTTCTATTCCCTCCTGGCTAAGAGTTTTTATCAAAAAAGTATGTTGGATTTTGTCAATGCTTTTTCTTCATCAATTGATATCACTATGTGATATTTATCTCCAAATTGGTTTATGTGGTGTATCAAGTTTATTGATTTGGGGATATTGTACCATCCTCACATTCCTGGGAATAATTCTACTTGATCATGTTGTATGATCTTTCTGATGTACTGCTGGATTTGATTTTCTAGAATTTTGTTCAGGATTTTGGCACCTATGTTCATGAGGAATATTGGTCTGTAATTCTCTTTCATTGTGTTGTCTTCATTTGGTTTTGGTATTAGGGTGATGCTGGCTTCATAGAAGGAGCTTGGAAGTGTTCCTTCTTCTTGATTTTTTTTTGAATAGTCTGAGGAGGATAGGTTTTAATTCTTCCTTGAATGTTTGGTAAAACTTTACTGTGAAATAATCTGGCCCTGGATTTTTCTTTTCTAGAAGCTCTTTGATGACTGCTTCAATTTTTTTCCATAGTTATTGGCCTATTGAGATATTTAGATTCTTCCTAATTGAGTTTTGGAAGGTTATATTTTTCTAGGAATATGTCCATTTTCTCCAGATTGTCCAGTTTGTTGGAATAGAATTTTTCATAGTATTTTTAACAATCCTTCACATTTCATTGGGGTCTGTTGTTATTTTACCTCTTTCATTTCTGGTTTTGTTTATTTGAATCCTCTCTCTTTGCTTCTTGGTGAGCTTGGCTAGTGCTTCATCAATCTTGTTTTTCCTTTCAAAGAACCAGTTCTTGGTTTTGTTGATCTTTTGTATTGTTTCTTTGGTCTCTATGTCATTTATCTCTGCTCTAATCTTTATTATTTCCTTCCTTCTGCTTACACTGAGCTTTTCTTGTTGTTCTCTTTCTAACTCTTTGAGTTGTAGGGTTAGGTAATTTATTACAATTATTTCATGTTTTTTGCATTAGGCTTGTAGAGCTATGAACTTCCCTCTCAAGACTGCTTTCATTGTGTCCCATAGATTTTGTATTCTTGTGTTTTCATTGTAATTTGTTGCCATGATGTTTCTTTTATCTCTTTTTTGATCTCTATGCTAACCCAGTCATTCTTTAATATCATGCTCTTTAGTCTCCATGTGTTTAATTTCTTTGGGTTGTTTTTATTGCAGTTGATTTCCAGTTTTATGGCACTGTGATCTGAGAAGATGCTTTATATGATATCTATCTTCTTGAATTTGAAGACACTCTGCCTATGACTCAATATATGAGCTATCTTTGAAAATGATCCATATGTACTTGAGAAGAATGTATATTCTGTAACTTGGGGTGAAATGTTCTGATGATGTCAATTAATTCCATCTGGTCTAGTGAATCATTTAGGATTGATGTTTCTTTGCTGATTTTTTGTTTAGATGATTTGTCCAATGGTGATAGTGGGGTATTAAAATCTCCTACTCTGATTGTATTGCTGTCAATCTCTCCCTTGATATCCTTCAGGAGTTTTTTTTTAATGAATTTGTGTGCTCCTGTATTAAGTGTGTATATGTTTACCAGAGTTATTGTTTTTTGTTGGATTATTCCCTTTAGTATTATAAAGTGGCCTTCCTTATCTCTCGTTATGTCCTTCACTTTGAGATCTAATTTGTCAGATATAAATATTGCTACCCCAGCTTTTTTTTTCATTTCCATTTGCCTGAAAAACCTTTTTCCATCCCTTCACCTTCAGTTAATGTGTGTCTTTTTCTCTGAGGTGGGTTTCTAGTAGACAGCAGATATATGGGTCGTGTTTTTTTATCCAATCCATTACCCTATGTCTTTTGATTGGAGCATTTAATCCATTTTCCTTTAATTTTAGTATTGATAGGTATTTTTTGGTCACCATTTTTATTCTTTACCCCTGTGTTCCTTCTTCGCTTCTTACTTTTTTTTTTTTTTTACAGCACACCCTTTAGCATTTCTTGCATTGCTGGTTTGGTGGTAATAAATTCCCTTAGTCCTTTTTTGTCTGTGAAGCTCCTGATTTCAACTTTGATTGATATCCTTGCTGTGTGTAGTACTCTTAGATTCAGATGCTTCTTTGGCATAACTTTGTATATTTCATTCCATTCCCTTTTGGCTTGATGAGTTTCTGTTGAGAAATCAGTCACTAGTCTGATGGGGTTTCCTTTGTAGGTAACTTTTTGTCTCTCTTTGGCCACTTTTAAGATTCTTACTTTGTCCTTGGTGTTTGCCAATTTAATTATAATGTGCCTTGGTGTCAGTCTTTTGGGGTTCATTTTGCTTAGGACTCTGTTAGCTTCTTGGATTTGTGTGGGTTTTTTCTTCCCTATATCAGGGAAGTTTTATGTCAATATTTCTTCAACCAGGTTTTCTATTCCTTGCTCAGTTTCCTCTCCTTCTGGAACTCCAATTATGCAGATGTTGTTTTGTTTTGTGTTGTCCCAAATTTTCCTTAGGCTTTCCTCTTGCTTTTTAATTTTTTTTCTTCTAGAAGCTGCTCTACTTGGGTATTTTTTCCTACCTTCTCTTCTAGCTCACTGATGTGATCCTCTGCTTTATCTAGTCTACTCTTGATGCTTTCTATTGAGTTCTTTACAGCAGCAATGTCATTTTTCATTTTCTCTTGGCTATTACACATATTGTCCAATTTGTCTTCCATTCTTTTCAGCCACCTTATGACCATTTCTCTGAATTCTTTCTCTGGCAGGTTGCTTGCCTCCATTTAGTTTCCTTTCTTTTCTGGTGATGCCTACTTTTCTTTCATATGTGGGCTGTTCTTTTGTCTCTCCATGGTCTCTCTTCTCCAGGTGTATGGTTATGTTGTTCTCTCCTGTGTTGATTTAAAAGTACAAAATACAACATAACCATGTACAATGCAGAAGGCACTGAATAGAAATGTATTCATGATATTAATAACCACAAATAAAGTTGACCACCAGAGAGAGGTAAATTAGGGGACAGGAGAGAAAGAAGCAGAGAGAAAAGAAAATAATAATATAAAAGAAATAAGAAAAGGAGGGCCAAAATGAAATTGGGAGGAAAAAAAGTAAGAGAGAAAAGAAAGGGAATAAAGAAGAGAAGGGGAACAAAGTATATATATATGGGGAGAAAACTCCAATAGAACAGTCACTAATCCCAACAAATGCAACCAGTACCCAGAGATTAATACAAACTACATACTACAACTAATATCAAGTGAAGCAGGGAAAACATAAGCAATAAACAAACAAAAACAAAGCAAACAAAACAAAACAAAACAAAAAAAGCATAAGCAAAACAATCTCACAACATTCAAGCAAACAACAACCAAAGGGCAGAGAGCAAAATAATTTTTGGATAGTGAAGACAGAGAAGAGAGAGGTGTGTATGGATCTGGAGTAGGTAATTGGAAATCAGATATATAACAGGGGGTAAAACAAAAGAATAGGAAAAATCAAAAGTAGGAAAAGGGCAAGAGAAACAGAGCAACAAAAGGGAAAAAGTTAGGAAGGGAGTGATGGCATAAAGGTAGAGTTGAGTTAGAGTAAAATAATGCTAAAGGAAAGATAAAAATAGAATGTAGAACACTAATCCCAAAGTAAATTAAAGAGAAAATAAAATGACATTTTTTTCTAAACAAAAAGGTAAAATATTAGTAGTAATAATACTGATTGAAAATAAAAATGTTATAATTAAAAAGGTAAACTCAAGTGAGGAAAAAAGAAAAAAAGTTTCTTAAGTAAAAGATGAAAAAAATAAAAAATAAAAAAAATAAAAAATAAAAAAGTAGAATGTACAGTAGTGAAGGTCATTTGCTTCCTCTATTGTTCTTTTTTGCATGCCTATTTCTAGTCAGGACAGTATTGCAGTTCCCTGCATTCCACTGTTCCTCAGTGTTGTAAGCCAGTCCTGATTTTTAAGGAGGCAATGTGTCTTAATTTCTTTATTCCTTTATTTGTGATTACACAAGAATCAATTTGTAATTCAATCCATGGGTGGCAGTTTTTCTAGATTGACCTCTAAGAATATAGGTCCTTTCTATTCTGTGCTTAGATCCTGCTTTCTCTGTGGCACTCAATACCAGTTTGTGGGAGTGAGCTGCCCCAGAGCTGGTTCTCTGGTGGTCATTCCCCATTTTTATCCCCAAGTTCCAGAAAAAGAACTTTCTCTTGCAGTCTCCTAGGATGACCCAAACTGGGTGATCATATGTATTGGACTCAGCAATCAGAATCAAGGATCTGAAGAGGAAAGAAAGCAAGTGTGCAAACTCCCCTTCCCCCTTGTGTCCAAGCAGCCAGCACACTTTTAAAACTCCCAGGCTGTTTCTCTGTGTCAGATCAAAATGGATTGCTTTCTAGAGATCCCTTCTATTAACAGTTCTGAGGACCCCTTCCACATTCAATGGATCATGCCAGTCCCAACAGCCATGGATCTCTCCAGGTGCAGACTTATCCTCCAGTTCCTGCAGTGTGCACGCTTCTCTGTCCTACAGGACCAAAGATCTCACCTCATCCCAGGTGAAATCCAACTTTTCTGTGGTTGAGTGTAGAGCTCTTTGAATCTGCATGTTTGTGCCAATTGGGGATTGGTGTTCTGGGGTTTCGATATTGCAGTTTTGATTCCAGACTACCACAATATAGTAAATGTTACAATAAAGCAAATCACACAATTTTTTTGATTTCCTAGTGCATATAAAAGTGATGTTTAAACTATACTTTAATTATTTAGTATGCAATAATGTCTAAAAAATGTACATACCTTAATTAAAACCTTTTTCCTAAAGAAAAGCTAACCTGTTGGAAAAATGGCATCAAAAGACTTGCTGGATGTAGGATTGCCACAAATCTTTAATTTGTAAAAACAAACAAAACACAATGGAATAAAGCTAAGTCCAATAAAATGAATATGCTTGCAGTTCTATGTCCTTTCTTTTTTTTAAAATATACTTTATTGATTTTTCATAGAGAGGAAGGGAGAGGGATAGAAAGTTAGAAACATCGAAGAGAGAGAGACATAGACCAGCCGTCTCTTGCACACTCCCTACTGGGGATGTGCCCACAACCAATGTACATGCCCTTGACTGGAATTGAACCTGGCACCTTTCAGTCCACAGACCGGTGCTCTATCCACTGAGCCAAACCAGTTTTGGCTCTATTTTCTTTTTTTGAGGAACCTCTCTACTTAGTGGTTGCACCAATATACATTTCCACTGACAATACATAAGCTTTCCCCTTTCTCTACATTCTTTCTAATACTTGTTATCTCTAGTCTTTTTGATAATTGTTATTCGAATATGTTTGAGTGGTTTTGATTTGCGTTTTCTAGATGATTAATGATGTATATTATCTTTTCATGTACTTGTTGGCCAACTGCATGTCTTGTGCAGAAAAAAAAAGGTCTATTCAGATCTTCTGCCCTTTTTTAAAACTAGATTTTTTTTTGGTTGTTGAGTTCTATATACATGTTGTATATTAGATCCTTATAAGATAAATGATTTGCAAGTATTTTCTCCCATTTAGTTGGTTACCTTTTCATTTTATTGATGGTTTTCCTTTTGGTGCAGATGTTTTTTAGTCTTATGTAGTTTCACACAGCAAGGGGACCTCAAGATTCTTGAAATCAGCATCTGATGATGAAAGGCTTACAGGTATGAAGAAGAAAGAGCAATGGATTTTGAGAGGGGAGAGTTTTAATGCATTTGTTCTCATGTTTTCCCTGGAAATCCATTCATTGATGTCTCAGGCTGTAGACTCTATTCATGACTTCATAGCACCTCATGCCTCTTTAACCAGTTTTGACCTTAAGTCAGGAGTCAGCAAATGTTTTCTGTAGAGGCCAGTTAGTAAATATTTTCAACTTTTTTGGGCCACATAGTCTCTATCTTAATTACTTAACTCTGCTGCTGCAATATGACAGCAGTCAGAGACAAAATGCAAATAGAAAATTTTCTATAATTTTCATGCATTATGAAATTTTATTCTTTTGACTTTTTTCTCATTATTATTAAAAATATAAAAAAGCATTATTTGTTCACAGATTATACAAAAACAAGTGGTGGATGAATTTGTATTAAGTTTACACCATATAGTTGTAAGATTCCTATCTCAGGACCTCAAGTCATCCCTGATTTAATTTTCTCTTTAGGTAGCAACAGCACTGTGGTCATACTGGATTTGAAAATATTCTGAGGACCATATTCAGCTGGGAACCACCTTCAGCTGTTTAGTAGCCACATCTTTAAGGAAGAGAAGGTGTTTTGTCAGTTTGGTGATTATTCTCCCTGTTTGTTCCAGAAATAATTTGCTTGATTTTTTTTGGCTTTCAGAATAGCAGACACTAAACATGAATAAGAAATGATTTAATATGATACACTGTTCTGTCAAGAAGAGAATGTGGAATAAAACATGATTTTTTGTTGTTGAAATTTTACATTGGTTAATGAATGACTTTATGAACAGATAGAAGATTTGACTAGACTCTGCACATGTCCAGGGGGAACATCAGTAATGAAATAAATGCCTGGCTATCTGGCTGAAACAGCATTAAAAATACTGACATTTATCTTCTCTTGATGAGTTGAGCCAGAGAATATAGTCTGATAAGTGAGGAAATTAAAAAAGAAAGACAGGGGAAATGACAATAAGATAATAAGGGAATAATTGTGAATAATATTATTATCTACACTAATAAAAAAGAAACATGCAAATTGGCTATATCTCTGCTATGCCCACCAGCCACGCCTATCAGCCAATCAGGAGCGAGTATGAAAATTAATCCAACAAAGATGAAGGCAGCCATGGAGCTGGAGTGAGCAGGAGGCTTGGGTTACACCTGGCAATGGAGGAAGCCAAGCTTCCCATCTACCCTGGCCAGCCCTGCTCAAGACTACAAAGTTTCAATTATAGAAGCTAAATAAATCCCAGATACTTGCTTCCAGCTGTCCCTGACCTCCACTCAAGGAGGCACTGAAAAAAAAAAAAAGAAAAGAAAAGAAAAAAGAAGGGGCTGGGAGCCATCAACCCCTCACCCAGGCTGTCCAGGCATCCCAACAGGGACCCCCACCCTGAAGGAGATGTTGCCAGCCTGAAAATGGCCCTCAACCCATCACCCAGGCTGGACAGGCACCCCAGCAGGGACCTTCACCCATGGGAGTATGGCCAGCCTGAAAACCACTACAGGCCCCTTGCCCAGGCAACCCCATGCCCCAAAGCAATCCCCACCCTGACCTGGTATACCCTTCAGGGCAAACCAGCCGGCCCCCATCTGTGCACCAGGCTTTTATCTATACTAATAAAAGGGTAATATGCTAATGGGTCTGGGAGACCTTTCAGGAGACCTTCCAGATGTTTCTCCGGACAAACCCATGGTGGCGGGGCTGAGGTAGAGGTGGTTAGAAGTCAAGAGGGGAGGGCAGTTGTGGGTGATCAGGCTGGTTGGGAGCAGGGCCATTGGGAGTAAGCAGATCTACAGGGGGGTCAGTTGGGGGTGAGCAGGACAGTGGGCAGGGGGGAGGCTGTTTGGAGTGAGCAGGCCAGCAGGGGAGCAGTTGGAGGTGAGCAGGCCAGTGGAGAGGGAAGGTAGGGGTAAGCAGGCTAACAGGAGAGGCAGTTGGGAGCGAGTACACTGGCACAGAGGGCCATTAGGGGTGACCAGGCTGGTGCGGGGAGCATTTGGGGGTGAGCAGGCCAGCAGGCAGAGTGGTTAGGGGTGGTCAGGCAGGCAGGCAGGTGAGTGGTTAGGAGCCAGCAGTCCTGGATTGCTAGAGAGATGTCTAACTGCTGGTTTAGGCCTGATCCCTGTAAACTAGCAGTAGGACATCCTTCGAGGGATCCCAGGTTGGAGAGGGTGCAGGCCGAGCTGAGGGACTCCCCTCATCCTGTGCATGAATTTTATGCACCAGGCCACTAGTAGTACATAAATTTACATACAAAGTAAAAAAAAAAAAAGAAACCCTAGAAATCTATTCCCAATATTATAAACAGTTTATGCACATTTTAAAAATTCAAATGAGAAAGAATTATAAATGCATTTTAGGTAGACATAAGGACACCTCCTTCCAAAGCAAGTTTTCAGCTATAGAAAAGGAATCTCAAAGCTGGTGTATATAGCAAATTTGCTTATGTCAGAAACTGCATCCAGTTTTTCCCTGAAAGAGTGTCTCTAAACAAAGGAGTTAATTCTGCAGAGTTTAACTAACAAAAAAAAAAAAAAAGCTTAAGAAAGAACTTGCCAGTATGGGGGCAAGAGGTTGCTTTAGAGAAGATATCTTTCAGAAGAAATAGAGTATTTGAGTGAAGAGACTCAGTATTGGCTCCCAAATAACCCTAATGTCCCCATCAAGCAACAGCAAGAGTTTTGCAAAGGCGGTTAATTGAAAAGGCCAGCAAATGGCATAAATAAGTCAGGATAGACTCAGAGGCTCAAGGAAAGAAAAAGGACAATTTGGCAGCTCCTTACTTTTAGGTCTACTCCTTCTGTCTTAACTTGTACTATTTGCCTCTCTGATCCTAGCACTCTGCAATGTTAGTCCACCCTCAAGAAGGGTCCTCTGAGAACCAAACTCTCAATCAAATGATGAGGTTAGATGAGAGTTGTATTTACCATCACTGTATTACTACTTCTATCTCCACGCTCCTTTCCCTCTCTCTCTCTTTTCCAGTGGTTTTCAACCTTCCTAATGCTGTGACCTTTTAATACAGTTCCTCATGTTGTGGTGACCCCCAACCATAAAACTACTTTCTTTGCTTTTTCATAACTGTAATTTTGCTATTGTTATGAATCCTAATGTAAATATCTGATATGCAGGATGTCTTAAGTGACCCCTGTGAAAGGGTCATTCAACCCCCAAAGGGGTCTCAACCCACAGCTTGAGAACTACTGCTCTTTTCCTTTCAGTTTATACACATAAACTCAGGTGCAATATCTGAGTCACTTATATGCTGCTTACCATTATTAGTGGTTGTAAACCCTTCTCTTATTTAAATTTTTTCCCTCTTTCCCTGAACTTTCAAATCAATCTCCCCCTTAGTTATTCATGCACATGTACTTGATAGATCATCTTGACATTGTCTGTATATTTGTAAAATACATAGTGTTTTGTGTGTGTACATATTTTAAATTTTCATATAATATTATATTATTGATTTCTGGTTTCTTATTTTTTTCACTCAACACTAGGTTTCTAAGAAATATTCAATTTGTTGTTACTCCTAACTGCTATTATTATTTCACTAGAGGCCCAGTGCATGAAATTTGTACATGGCAGGGTGGGGGCTGTCCCTCAGCCCAGTCTGCACCATCTCTAATTTGGGACCCCTCGGGGGATGTCCAACTGCCCGGACTGCCACAGGGATTAGGCCTAAATTGGCAGTTGGACATCCCTCTCACAATCTGGGACTCCTGGCACCTAACCAATCACCTGCCTGCCTGCCTGATTTCCCCTAACCACTCTGCCTGCCAGCCTGATAACCACCTAACTGCTCCTCTGCTGGCCTGATTGACGCCTAACTGCTCCCCTACCAGCCTGATTGCCTCCAGCTGCCCTCCCCTTGTGGGAACCTCTTTCACATCCTATATGGTTCAGGGTTCCTGGTTCAGGGTTTGGGTTCTGGAGGAGGCACACAAATGAAAAGAAAGACTAGGAAAGTATTAATTTGCTAATATTGGGAGGCCAGGCAGGAACCTTCCTCTATTGCAGTGGTTCTCAACCTGTGGGTTGCGACCCCTTTGGAGGTTTAAGGACCCTTTCACAGGGGTCACCTAAGACCATCAGAAAATGCAGATATTTACATCATGATGCATAACAGAAGCAAAATCTCATAGTTGGGGGTCACCACCACATAAGGAACTGTATGCAAGGGTCACGGCCTTAGGAAGGTTGAAAACCACTGCTCTATTGGAAAGACTACTTCTTGCTCTGGCCTTTTTCTCCCTTTTATTAAGCCTATGGGATACACCTATGACTTTTAGGCAGGAAATTACAAGAACAGAAATTTACATGAAACAAACAGGTAGAGGCTGCTTCAGCTAACAATGTTTCAACAAACAGGAGTGATTAGCTCTGACCTTTCAGAGCAGTTAAGGTTGACCAGCCTTCTGGTCTCCTGTCCACATCTTTCTATTAGTGAGACAATGTTTGGTTTCCGGCATTCCCTGCCAGCCCCATTGCCCCCAAATGCCTTCCCCTGTGGGGCTGAGGGGACTGGGGTACTCCAGCTGGATGAGGTGGGGCTGAGTGGACTTGGGGACAGGCTAGATGAAGCATGGTTGAGGGGACTGAGAGATTCTAACTGGATGAGGCAGGGCTGAGGGGATTGGGGGACTCTGGCTGGATGATGCAGGACTGAGGGAACTGGGGGACTGAGGCTTGATGAGGTGGGACTGAGGGGACTGGGAAACTCTGGCTGGATGAGGCAGAGCTGAGGGAACTGGGTGCCACCATCTTGTGCATCTTGTGGCTGTGGG
Organism: Lasiurus cinereus; assembly: GCA_011751065.1. Lineage (NCBI taxonomy): Eukaryota > Metazoa > Chordata > Mammalia > Chiroptera > Vespertilionidae > Lasiurus > Lasiurus cinereus. Next base: position 42,544,682 of record JAAGEH010000030.1, read on the forward strand.
TGCTGCCATCTTGTGAGGGTCTGATGGTCAATTAGCATATTCCCTCTTTATTAGATAGGATAGTATGAACCTACTACATTTTAATTGGCTATTTCTTTAGTGATGGAAAAAATTAGACCCACTTTTTTCTTTCTGGGCCTGGGTACTGTTTTATAACCAAAATAATGGTTATCTCTCATCTGACTCATCTCCATATACATAATAACTATTATGAAAAATGAACATTAAACACCAGCAAAATATCTGTGCCAGATAGATGGACAATATGGTAGAATAAAAATACCATATTCTTTGGTATAAATCAGGAGGGGTGCACTTTTTTCTACAAAGACTCTATGGACTAAAATGTGCCTTCAAAATTCATGTTGAAGACCTAACTCCCTGTGTGGCTGTATGGGAAGCAGGGCATTTAATGAGGTGATTAAAGTTAAAACAGGTTATGTGGATAGTTCTTTGATTCCATAGAACTGGTACCATTAGAAGAGGAAGAGACATCAGAGTTCTCTTTCTACTTTGTGAGAACACAAGCCCAGAAAAGAGCTCTAACCTTACTATGCTTGCACCCTGATGTCAGACTTACAGCCTCCAGAACTGTGAAAAAATAAATGTCTGTTGTTTAAGCCACCCAGTCCATGATATTTTGTTTTGGCAGCCTAAGCTTATTAACAGGCTTATTCTGGAAAGTCTTCCTAAGAAGGTGATGGTTGGCTAAGAGATCTAGCACAGGTCAGATCCAATTATACAAAACTTAAGGTGTTGTTGGCACAGTGAAGAGTAAGCTCAAAAGCCTTAAATGGTGAGGCTTCCAGCTTATGGGGGCAAGAGGAAAGGGAAGATGCTCAAGGCAATAGATCCAATGTCTGTTTTAGAGTGAGGGTGAGGCGTAAGGAAGGGGACTGAGAAAGGTGAGGATATGAAAAGGAATTTTGATTTTATACTAAAGATTGTGGGAAAGATTTTTGAATGTGTGTGTGTGTGTGTGTGTGTGTGTGTGTGTGTGACTTTTTATTTTCATGAAGCACTTTACATCATGGAAGTAACTCGATCTGATTTATGTGGGTTTTTTTTCAGGGGGGTGTCTTTTTCTAAAAAAATCACTTAAGTTACCAAATAGATTAAAAGCTGGGAGCCTAGGCAGGAGGCAATTGTAAACCTAAGAACAGTGATGCTGAAAAGAATGGATAGATTTCAGATATTATTTAGATTCAGAATCACCAGAATTTGTTGATGAATTGTAAATAGAAAGCAAGAGGAAGATTGGGATAACACATCATTTTTGGTATTCAACAACTGTAAGAGGATAGTATAATTCACTAAGATGGGAAAACAGGGAAAGAATAAAGTGGTTTTTTTTTAAGGACAGGGAAGCAAGTGTTTATTTGTGGAATGCTGCTTATAAGATGTTTATTAGAAATCTATGAAATTATTGATTAGGTAGTTATATATACAGGTCCCCATCTCAATAGAGAATGTGGAGTTGTGTCTGGTCTTCCGCACAGAGATAAGAAGAAAAATCCATGGGACTGAGTAGGAGTCCCCAGGGCAGGAGTGAGCAGATAGGGGAAAAGAAGAGAGCCCAAAATTGAACCTTGGGACTTTTAGAGGCTGGGTGGAGAAAGGGGATGAGGAAGATGAGGAGGAGGAGGAAAAGAAGGAAGGGGGGCATCAAAGAACACCAGGGAGGTAGGAATAACACTTATCTCAGGATAAATAATGGTAATTATTACAATTAATCTCTCTCCCCACAACTCTCCTGCCTCTAAATAAAAGGGAAGGGCAATTACTTTGGAGGCTGCTGAGAGTTGTGAAGGATGGAAATGGAGCCATGACTGACAGAGTGGGCCATGGAAGTTGTGGTGGACCTGACAAGACAGTTTTGGATGGAAACTCCTATGAACAGTGTTGAGAGGAGAAGGAGGGTATGAACTTGGAGGTTATGAAGGACAATTGGATGAGCACTGAACTTCTCTCGTAAGACCTGAGACTGAAGTTGGTCTCTGCCACTTATGAACTGACCCCTCTTTGAAAAATCACTTAATTTCCTTGAACCTCATTTTGCTTCTCTGTAAATTGAGTATAAAATACCACTCATAAGGGTTGTTTGGGAGAATTAAATAAAATAATTTGGGTAAAGAGCATCATAAACATCATGCACACTTTACAAGTATAATTTACTTTTTCCCTTCACATTCTTTTTAAACAATACACATCCCTCCTTCTGCTAATGAATAATGTAAAGAGCCACAGGTGGCCTGTCCAAGGGTTAGAAAACTGATATTCTGAGTATAAAATTTCCTAAAAAAAATTTGCTCTCTTAGTTTCTTTACCTCTGAACCATGAGTAGTAAGCATAAAAACCTATATCGTGGTCTCTGGAGGCCACTTACACAGGCAAGAAAAGGGTATTTGCAACATACTCTGAAAACTCCCCTTGTGATCTATGATCTCAGGTCTGTCCACCTCTAAGGTTACAACCCTACAGACTAAGTGACAGTAAAACATATATAAGGCAAGGATGATGCACTTTCACCCAGAAAAGTACAATTGGCATTGTCAAGGAGGTGGGAAGAAGTTCTAGAAGCCCTGTAGTGTGTTTGTATTTGCTTTGCATATGCATTTATGTCCATAATAGAAAAATGGGTTGCTAGAAGCCAATGAATGGCCTTCCCTGCATCTCCTACAGTGTTGTTTCCCCCAGGAGCTTCTGTGACATCGCTGGCCACACTGGTGCCCACCATCAAAGAAAAAGGAGCTACTCCAATTGCGAGAGCTGCCACATTCAATTTTCCTTATTTGAAGCATGTCTTCTTATTTCTCTCTCTTTCCCCACCCCTGTGCCTGTCACTAGGAAAATATAGTCTAAGTTCATAATTAAAAATGCTTTACTGATTAAAATAGTTGTTTATGTAATAACAACAATAATAACTCATTACAATCCAGCTTGTTGGGTTGTATATCGCTTTTCAGCAAGGAAGGACTCAAAACAGCTGAGTTATTAAATCCTGATAAGTGATAATGAAAAAGACTGCTCAGCCTTAACTATAGTGATGCTACTAGCGATGCTATAATTATAATTTCCTCTTTCATTAAGGAGCATAATTCACCATTGATTTTTATGTAAAACCCCATTGACTTCTATGGGAATTCCTTATGTTTAGCAAGGAAAATATGGCCTTTGATATTTTCCTTGAAATTTTTTAAAACATTTAAACTTGTATTCTTTACAGTATGCTTGGATACTATATCACCCAAATCTTTATCCTATGCTTTACATTTTATTTTCTGCTAGAAAACATACATAAAGTCATTGCAATTCTGCTTAGAATGTTTATTATTTTTGGAAAAAGTTACTATAGAATCATATTCCCAAGACAACTGCAGCACAGATTGTGTCTGTTTGAAGATAGATTTAAGTTCAAGAGAACAATCTGTATGGAATGCACAGAATTCCTTTTACTCATGTTTCATGCCACATTTGTACAGTTTTATTGTAGTTTTATTTATTTAAGTCTGTGTTTGTTTTGATAATGTCTGCAGTCTGTGTACTCTCTGGAATCTTCACATGGGCCATGAGATGCTAGAAAGGAGGCAAATTCCATTCTCCTTCTCCCAACTATACACTCACCATTCCAGCCACATGTCCTTCCACACTCTGCACCCCTTCTCTCCCCTTAAAAACAGATATTTACACCTAGATGCCTTCTATTACATGGGCGCAATGACAGTTTTTATTAGGAAAGCATGGTACCAAAAATACCATAATGACCATCATGCTTTTGATCTGTTTACTGCCATCAAAGCAGCTGAGCTGGAGAATGGTAAACTTGTTAGATCTCTTGTCAATATTCCTTATTTCTTTCCCCTTCCTTCCCTCCTTCCCTTTATCCCTCCTTCTTTTCCTGCCTCCCCCCTTCTCTCTCCTTCTAGTTGTCCTCCTCCTCCTTCTCCTTCTCTTCCTCTTCCTCTTTGTCATCTTCTTCCCTCTCTCCTTTCCTCTTCCTTTTCCTTCCTTCCTTCCTTCCTTCCTTCCTT
>JAAGEH010000030.1:42552986-42623335 GCA_011751065.1 Lasiurus cinereus
TTCTTCTTCTTCTTCTTCTTCTTCTTCTTCTTCTTCTTCTTCTTCTTGCTTTCCCTGAAGGTCATATATGCAACAGTGGGGCACTCCTATTACTGGAAGACAAGAATCTAGCTGTGTTTTAAAATGTTCATGGTCTTGGCTCTCATTTTTCACAAAAGCAAATGAAGATCTAAATTTTAAGGCTTGTGGGGGATGTACTTGGGTTTCATTATGGCCAGTGGACTGATGCATCCATGCAATCTGTCTTCCTTATAAATGTGCAGTCCATCACAGAGCAATGGTTCTAATGAGCCTTCCAAACAACCAGAATCACACATTTAAATAAGGATTGGAAAATGAGACCCACGATTTCCTGTCTGTCAGAGAGAGAATGGAATGTGAAAGCTATACAAAGTCTTGCCTTATGTAAATTGGTACTTGCCTTTCCAAATGACATGTTTGCTAGTAAAATACACAAAGATGCATTAACAGGTAGTAGAGAGAGCTGTGAAGTCTTCTGGTGTGCTGTGAATAATCATAAACAAGTCTGAATTTGGGGTGGGATAAAGTCTGTTGTGCATTGTTTTGTCTTAACCATAATTTTGATTACAAGGGTTCTGCTAATATTTCATGCTTTCTATAGAATCTGCCTAACTATATATTGGAATGAACCCCAGCCAATTTAGCCTGATAATTAATTGTTTATCAATAGAATAGGGCTTAGAAAATACAGAAGTATGAAGATACACAATTAAGGGGTCATTTGTCCAGATGAGAAATAATGGATCAGAAGGGACCATGTTTCCAACACTGAGTTTAATCTTCATTCTGAAGACAGAGTCTTGACTCAGCTTAAGAAATTCCTTGGGAAAACTGTTGGAGAAATGTAATTTGGATGCTGAACATCGCAAACAGTGGATATGGGTTGTTCAATCTGACAAATGGAGAAGAATATAAAACAAAACAGAGTCAAATTCTTTAGAGATCAAGACTAGCATTCTGTCCATTTACTGATAATCAATACATGGTCATTGTAGCACAGAAAGTCTCTAAATGCTTCAGGGTAACTGTAACCAGTCTCAATTACTGATCTTTATTATACTTTAAGATTAGTTCGTGGGTTAGGAATAAAGGGCTACATTTTTTCTCTCCCATACTCTGAAACATAAAAGTCCAATTATGATTACCTTATACAATGAAGTAAAGGTAGCTATTTCTTGTTTCTTTCTATCTGAGAATGATTTAACAATGAGATAATGTGATTATATTTTATATAAGAGGAGAAAGAATTTCTGGGTAATCTTATGCTCAGCTTGATTGCTTTATTGATAAGAAGGGAGGACTGTGAATGTATATTTTATGAGTAATGTATTTATTAAGCACAGAATGTACATAATACATTAGGCTTTATGTGAATTGCATTGGATTTATCTTTTTTTACGGCATATTTAAAAAACATTTTACTGCATTTATTATAACTCCTTTATAATTGAAGTGTTACTTCCTGGTGACAATAGTTTAGCATCTTAGAGTCACTTGTAAGATGCTATCAAGGGAAGGTCAGGCAGGTTACCTGATCAACGATCAACATCTCTCTGGTTTTCCTCTTTCCCAAGTGAATAATACTATTTTTTCCTCCTGTAATCTTCCAGTCAAGTTCATTGACAAATCTGTAAAGAAAGAATAATTATTCATGAATAGTAGGAGACAACATATCTAAAATAGTTTATAGAGGGCTAGTTAGATATCTTGGTCTAAGAAAAGTAGCATAAAGATTGAGAGTGTGTTATGATGCCTGACAAAGTGAAGCAAACTTCTGATTGCTCTTTGTTGAAAACAAGCAACTCCCTGCAGGCAAATAGGGTTGGCTTCCAAAGCCAGCCTTAAAAATAAGAACACTATGGAAATTATGCACCAGCCACCTGTTTTCCCTTTAACACTGCCTGCATATTAGCAAATGTATTAGCTCCAAACTTGTTTTAAGTTCATTCATAAGGATAAATCCTTTGGAGATTTTTCTGAGTTTTATAAAATTCTAATTAAAATTTTCCATATATTTTAAAATTTGGCACAGCATTTGTCATTTTAGCATTAACCTGACCACACAACTTTACCATCTACAGCATGAATAAGCTATATCCTTTAAGGCTGAAATAATCTAAATGGAATAATATGATTCATTCTCTCAGTAAAATATTTCAGCTGTTTGGAGGTTTATCATGGTATTGAGATGAGCATTAGAGCATCTATTGGATTAAGCTTGTGTAACTAGACTGTGCAAAGCTTTCCTATTTTTTCCTAGCTTTGTTATTTATGAGAAGCATATTGTATATAGAAAAAAAAGTTTAAAAAAGTTTAAAAGAATTTAAACAATCCAAATTACACTGTAGATTTGAGTTGGGACTCTCAGTAGCATCTATTTGTTGAATTAACCAATAGTAAGGTCTTAAACTTATATATTTTTTTTGACCAATCTGACCCAAAGATTTCAAAACATCTTAAAATGTTATATTATACAATTATGTTGTCTGTTATACACAATTTAATATAAAGAAAGAGATGTCTAAAAAATACTAGATCTGAGTTATCTTATTCACCTGTTCTTTCCTAATGTCCTTTGGTATAAATTCTTCTTGTGCACAGGGAGATTTGATTGGCAGAGACTACATGTCACTACTGAGAAAGAAATATTATATTCCCACAATCATTCTGTAAAAATATTTTTTTTCTAGTTTCCTCTAATAATGCCCACTGTGATAGGGTATCATACAGTTCATAGGCCTACCTGTTGTCAGCATATTTCCAGTGCTTTAAATTCCATGGGGGCCAACCCTGCCTGTTTTGCTTACCACTATACAGTCTAGTGATTGGCACATGTGAGGCAGTTAATGCATATTTATGGAAATTCATGAATAAGTGAATGAATTTTGCAGCTGTTCTTCTCCATATTTGTTCCATCCAGAGTAATTGCATCAAGTGGACATCTCTGTTCCAGTTACTATGACTGTAATAAACCCAACACTTAGTGATTTAAAATGACATTTAGTTTGCTTACATAACAAGAATCAGCAGTCTAGGCAGGGCTCTGTGAGGATAACTCATTTCCTTTATACTCAGCATGGCTGAGGCAGTCCAGTGGTTGGGGGCTGAAGTCAGCTAAAGACGTCTGACTCAGGTGTCAGAAGGCTAGGCAGAAAAGACTCAAATTGCTAAGGGCTAAAACATCTGGGGATCCTTGATTGGGCACTTCTCTCTCTCACTGTGGTCTCTGCTGAATCAAAGCTTCATTATAGCTAAACTCTTATAGAGTGGCTTGAAGTTTCAAATGTGTGCCCCTAAAAAAAGAAAGAGAAGTTGAATTGTCTTTTATAGCTTGGCCTGTGAAGTCACACAGCGTTTATTTCTACTAAATTCTATTGGTGGAGGCAGTAATACAGGTCTATCCTGATAAAGGGGAAATCAATACATCTCACCTCTTGATAGAACAATTATAAACATAAGATTGTAAGATTGCCATAGGAAATGAGCTACATATGGATGCAGCAATTTTTGAAAAAGTACTATCTATCCCAAAGCTCAACCTTGTGTTATTATTTTACTTGGAGACAATAAGGAGATTCTTAGAAATCAATAAATCCCTATTTCTAGAAATGAATTATAATATTAAGTGAATTATCCTATCTAATACAAGAGTGATATGCAAATTGACCATCACTCCAACATACAAGATGGCCACCCCATATGATCAAAGATGGCTGCCCCATGTGTACACAAGATGGCCACCACAAGATGGCCTGTAGGGGAGGGCAGTTGTGGGCAGTTGTGGGTGATTAGGCCAGCTGAGGATGGCAGTTGGGGGAGACCAAGCCAGCAAGGGAGAGCAGTTGGGGGAGACCGAGGTGTGCAGGGGAGGGCAGTTGTGGGCAATCAGGCCAGCAGGGAGGGCAGTTAGGGGTGACGGGTATTGCAGAGGAGGGCAGTTGGGAGAGACTAGGTCAGCAGGAGAGGGAATTTGGGGGAAACAGGACTGCAGGGGAGAGCAGTTGTGGGGGAGAAGCCTGCAGGAGAGAGCAGTTGGGGGAGACCAGACCTGCAGGGGTGGGCAGTTGTGGGTGATCAAGCCAGCAGGGAGGGCAGTTAGGGGTGACCAGGCCAGCAGAGGAGGGCAGTTGGTAAAGACCAAGCCAGCAGAGGAGTGCAGTTGTAGGGGGACCAGGCCTTCAGGGGAAGATAGTTGGGGGTGAGGGAGTTGGGGGGGGGAGAAGGCCTGCAGGGGAGGGCAGTTGTGGGCAATCAGGCCAGCAGGGAGAGCAGTTAGGGGTGACTGGGCCAGCAGAGGAGGGCAGTTGGAGGAGACTAAGCCAGTAGGAAAGGGCAGTTAAAGGTGACCAGGCCAGCAGGGGAGGGCAATTAGGAGCAATCGGACCAGACAGGGAGTAGTTAGGCGTTATCAAGCTGGCAGTGAAGTGGTTAGCGGGTGATCAGGCTGGCAGGCAGAAGTGGTTAGTGGTAATCAGGCAGAGGCAGGCAAGTGATTGGGAGCCAGCATTCCTGGATTGTGAGAGGTATGTTGGGCCTAAATGGGTGGTTGGACATCCCTCAAGGGGTTCCAGACTGGAGAGGGTGCAGGCTGGGCTGAGAGACACCCCCTACCACCACCAACGTGCATGAATTTCATGCCCTGGGCCTCTAGTGATATTACATTTGTAAGACCATTTAGGACATTGGCCCATGTGAATTTCTCACTTTATGTTTCTGGAAAGATGCAAAATTATTTACATTTTGCTAACCATGAAAATTTTTAATTTTTAATTTTTGGTAAATTCTCTTGTCCACAAGAGTAGAGAAAATTAAATGAAAGCATTCATAATCTACTTTCTTAAGCCCCAAGAAACATACAGTACAATATTATCTGAAGAGCATTCAATGGCAAACTCCAGAATCATATTATAGCTGAGTTTTAGCCCAAACCTTGAAAATATGTCATATCTAGTATGAATTATTATTATACTGTTGGGATTTATCAAATCATGTTCTAGTCTTCCTGTAATTGTAATAAAAAAGTTAATTTTTTCATTACAATTACAGAATTTAGAACAGAATCTGTCAGATCATATTTTATTTTCTTTCTTTCTTTATTTTTGTCAGATCATATTTTAAATAAGCATTTGTAAAATTTGTATGCCACTCACAGAAAGTAACATGGTGGTTAAAATAAAAATCTACTGACACTGATGGCAGTAAAGTCAGAAAAGAATTTGTAAGGGTTGCCTGTGTATTTTCTGTTAATTTTTTTATAATTTTAGAAGATTCATTTCTTAGTCAATTTTAATGCTCACATTTGAAATACCAAGTATACAAAGTTCTCCTAAATTGAATTTTAAATAAAAAGCAAGAATACTCAAATTATGGCAGAAAGTTCAGCCTAAGTCCTCATCAAACTACCCATTCTGCAACGCAGGCAAATCATTTCACCTCCTGTGGACTTGGTTTCAGATTAACTGAATAAATGGTTGGATGAGTAAATGAAAGAACCGTAATGAGCAGGCCAAGAAGAAAGCCCACAGGTTGTAATCCATAAGAGATTCTTAAACATAACTAAGATGCTAGAACCTTAGTTAAAATACAATAAAGACAATTTCATTTATTTGTATTTCTTAGAAAGAAATTCAATGTAGATAAAAAAAATGCATTACTTTGATAAGCCTCTTTGGTGTGGCGTGAAACCTAACAAAAATTGGGACAGACTTGTCCTCTAAGGTAGTAGGGCTTTGGTTTTGTGGAGTGAATAAAGATTGCGAGTAAGGTTCAAATTCAAGGCATAATAAAAGAGAAGTTAAGCTCTGTTCCAAGGGAATTTCTTTTCTTCTTTCATTTTTATTGAATTTATTGGGTGATACCGGTTAACAAACTCATACAGGTTTCAGATGCACGATTCCACAATGCATTGTTCTGGGCTGCAAACATAATGTTCTGGGCTGAAAACATTGCACAGCTCCTCCGTTGCCCAGGAGGCAGGGTGCGTTAAGACAGAGAAAGGTGGAGTAGGTCACTGAACAATGGGTCAGTTGGAGTTTGGGGGGAAAGGGTGGTTCATGCTCTGGCCAAGCGTGCCCAGGTGTTGTACCTGTGCCCTGAGTTTCTTGGAAATGGCTGAAATAACTTTTGTAACCTTTAGATTGTCATTGTAAGAGTCCTAACTCCCTCTCGTGGTTTCTGAGTATAAATTTGCTATAACACCTGTGGTCTGGACTACAGTTCAGCCTTTGCCATGGTGAAGTGCTGCAACTATAGTTGCTGGCCAGCTTAATAAAGGCTCATAAATTTTTATCTCTGTCTCTGGTGGTCATCTCTTGCAGTTTGCCCCACAACAACATCATATATACACTGTATTGTGTGTTCACCACCCCAAAGGAATTTCATTCTCTACTTTTCCTCAGTGCTGTTCAGCCGGTCTATCCTTTCTTCTTCTTTTTCCTTCACTTCTCTCCCCTGCCCTCCCCCTTAATTCCTTCTTCCTCCTCCCTTCTTCCCTCCCTTCCTTCCTTTCTTCCTTTCTTCCTTCTTCCCCTCTCCATTTCAGCTAACATTTATTGGCCACTTATTTTGTGCCAGATACTGTGTTAAGAACTTTCCTTATAGAAAATTTATAGATAAATGTTGGATACTTACTTAGTAACTATTTACTAACCTGTATATGCATAATGCTGGAGCAGTCACATCTGTTACCTAATCTAGTGAGAAAGAGGTAAGAAATGAAAAGTAGAGATTCGAAGTTGAGATCATGGGAATGGATAATTACTACAATCTATGAGTGTTTGTTAAGGAAAATATAAAAATTTCAAAACTGCACAGACTTTGGACAAACTGTAATCCCCTTCCCTCACCTACTACACACAGACTCCTGGCTTCACTATTTTTTATTTCAGTGTTTTCCTTTGAAAATCGCATAGCAATTCAGCTTTTCCCAGCTCCTAACATTAAATTTAACTACTCAAACCTCCACATAGTGGTCAATGAAACATATTCTACCAGTATCCTGGACCCACAGTCCGAAGAAGCAGTTTAGTTATCACTATTTATTACAATGTCATTCTGTCGGAGGCACACCTCAACATATGTTCATACAGTTATTTCAAAAAATTCATTGCAGAATATAATTCGGTGAATATGATTTTGTCCATTTTATTACTGCATATATTTCAAGGGCTTATTGTGTCCCCCTTCCCCAAAGGGTCCCCCAATTAGGAGCTATTACTATGAGCAAATGAGTACTTCCTTCTCTTCCTAATTAATATTACTAGCTTAAGTCAGAGTTTCTGCATGGCAAACATATGTCATGTAGAATATCTACTTAGAGAAGATGTCTGTATAATCCTTTATGTAAAGTCCATGTTACATATATGTGATGTGATACATGTGTGTATGTTTGTGTGTTGATAAGGTTAAGTTAAATAACAGAAGTAACAATGTAAGATCAGTGATGGTATGTGGTACAGTATTAAATAGAACTTAGAGAAAACCCAATGATAAAAGTGGGGAACAATATAAATTCCTGATAGCAATCTCTCCCATGTTCACTGATCTTCTTCTGGAATATTCAAGATTATAAGCTCCTTGAAGTCATTTATTCCATGTTATTTACCACTATGTTCTCTGTATTCATGGTGCCTCAACTTGGTGTCTGCACATAGGAATCACTCAGTATTATTTACTGAGTGAAGAAAATACGGTTGTGATGGGAAAGACAGGTGGTTAAAAAAATGCCAGACTCTCAGAAGTGGGAGAGTCATAGGGAAAGACTGAGTAACAGGTGCCCTGAGAAGAGGTGAGAGATGAAGAGTCTGTAGGGATGCAGGTGGAGCCAGCAATGACATCTAGAGCAAAGGGGAATTTCTCCTTACTCATCAGTAAACTCCTGGGGTAAACCCTTCTACAATAAATGGCTCAAAGAGGTCACTCATTTGAGACAAAACCTCAAGGAAAAGGGATTATCAAATTAAATCATATTTTGCAAAAAGGAAATAAAAAAGTGATGCTTTAAAAAAGAAGTATTAATGGATATTATCTCTTGCCAAGAAGTTTTAGTTTACCTATTCTTACAAACTTAAACTCTTTTCTTAGACTCTATTGACTCCTGAATCTGATGAAAATGTTATTTTATGGAAATTGTAAATCTTGTGAACTGGATGCAAAAGTCAAAGGCTAGATTGATCCCTGTGCTCCTACTGAAAATAAATAGATGCATAGGGCATATGCTTGCTTAGAAAACTATAGATGCATGGGGCATATTCTTGCTTAGGAAACTGGTCAGAATAAAGAATTGCCCAAGAATAATGATGGTGGCCTCTCCTTGCCACTGAGGGCTCTTTTCTTTAGCAATTTTGCACACTTAACACACAATAAGGATATACTGAGGAACCAGTAAAATATTTGCCTGTGGATACCTATATGAAAAGAACATTTGTTATTTAAATTCACATTTATTCATGTCCTGCCTCCACAAAAGATTTGAGTGAGTTAAAAGAGTTATCTAATAAAACACTAATATGCAAATTGACCATCACTCCAACACACAAGATGGCTGTTCCCATGTGGTCAAAGATGGCTACCCCCATGTGGACACAGATAGCCACCACAAGATGGCCAGCAGGGAAGGGAAGTTGGGGGTAATCAGGTCTGCAGGGAAGGCCAGTTAGGGGTGATTGGGCAGATAGAGAAAGGCAGTTAGGGGTGCCCAAACCTGCAGGGGAGGGCAGTTGGGGGAAACCAGGCCTTCAGCGGAGAGCAGTTAGGGGCAAACAGGCTGGCAGTGGAGCAGTTAGGCATCAATCAGGCTGGCAGGGGAGTGGTTAGGGAGTAATCAGGGTGGCAGGCAGAAGCAGTTAGGGGAAATCAGGCAGGCAGGCAAGTGAGCAGTTGGGAACCAGCAGTCCTGGATAATGAGAGGGGTCCCAGATTGGAGACGGTGCAGGATAGACTGAGGGACATACCCCCCATGCATGAATTTTGTGCACTGGGCCTCTAGTAATAAAATAATGGCAATTAGATTTAAGAATTAAAATAATGGAAAATATAAACCTAGAAGGAAGAAGTTATGCCAGAATAGATTGATGACTGCAAAAATATTTGTGCAATCAGTTAGGACTAAAATAATTCTTTTGATATAACCTCAGATTTAGTTGCTAATTTCCTGGGAGCCAAAGTGAAAAGGAAGATATGACCAATATTGTAAGTCTTATGATAGGAAAGGATAAAGCATACCAACTATTCAAGATAAGCAAAGTTTTTCCTAGAACTGAATTTCCAATAAAGTTTTTCATGTGGGACTTTATTGAAAGGTCATTTTTGTGATGTGAGATATACAACTTTTTAAAAAGTAGATTTTTATTGATTTCAGAAAGGAAGGGAGAGGGAGGGAGGGAGGGAGAGAGAGAGAGAGAGAGAGAGAGAGAGAGAGAGAGAGAGAGGGAGAGGGAGCGAGGGAGAGAAACATTAATGTTGAGAGAGAGTCATTGATCGGCTGCCTCCTGCATGCCCCCTACTGGGGTTCTAGCCCACAATCCAGGTATGTGCCTTTCACTGGAATCAAACCCAGGACCTTTCAGTCCACAGGACAATGCTCTATCCACTGAGCAAAACTGGCTAGGTTTATACAACCTTTAAAAACATTCCTCTGGAGTGGAGGATTCCATATGGCTGTTTCCTGTAATTACTTTTCATAAAAGCTAAGACAAGGTTAATATGAAATTCATAGTATGAAATTCATAATATGTGTTAGAACCTAGATTTAAAAACAAACAAAGATGTCCCTTCTTCCTCATAGTTAGTTTGAATTTGAGTTTTTCATCTTTAGATTAAATTCTTACAAAATTTGTAATTTATAGAATGCTGTGAATGCTGACATTCAAAAATTATTTTTACATGTATTCATTACACTTTAAGCAATACAATAATGTAAAACATATGATCACTCTAATACATAAATAAGTTCCTTTTGACAGAAATTTTACATTGTTTATCCTTAAATTTTTAATTCTATTCCATTTTTTTTCCCACAGAATTTAATCTTAATGCAATTTTTCCCCTTGAAACTTTCTAATGACCAAACATATTTTTCTGTAACAAAAATATGCATATAAATAATTTTGTGTGTTTGTAAAATTCTTTTGACCATAAGCTTTAAATATTGAAACTTTCTACCAAATTGAGACTGTATAATAATTATTATTAATAGAAATGGATTCATTGGTAGGAGTTCAAATTATGTGAATAAGTATTAAACATAAAAGTAAAATACATTTCTTATTGAGATAAGTGGGGCTTTTTCCCAATTATTTTGAATAAAAGGTGTCCTGTTCTTTTATAAAATGAGAGTACACTTATGAAAGAGAGAAGAAAGAAAAACTTGAGACAAACTCATTTTCTTGAAAAGATCATTTTTAGGAGGGAACATTGTCTATAGATATTAAGATATGAAAATTGATTCCCATCTATCTTTCTATACATATTACTCTTTGGAAAAATTTTATATATCCCGGTTTGAATTGTCTGTATCTCAAACTTTCAGAGTTGAATGGGCCAAAAGATCCTGAAGTCCACATGTCTTGTTCTGTACTAATGGCCCAAGTGATTCTAAATAGTTGCACATGTGTAGGTACAGGAAGAGCTTACTCAGATTATTTACTGAAATCTTAAAATAATAATGCATAATAAATGGAAAAATAAAACTTGATTCATTTTATACATACCAAATTTAAAAACTGTACAATTACTACTATGTTTCTTTAATCATTCTATCTAATAAAGAGGGAATATGTTAATTGAGCATCACACCCTCAAAAAATGGCTGTGCCCACAGCCAATAAGGAGGGAATATGCTAATTGACTGTGACACCCTCAAAGATGACGGCATCCACAGTCACAAGATGATGATGTCCAGTCCCTTCAGCTCCCCAGCTGTCCAGGGCCACCCTGAGGCACAGACAAGCCTCAGATGGAGACTGCCCAGAAAATCCAGGGCCTGCCTGAGGGCCTACCAAATGATTGAACAAGCAGGCTGCATGGAACAACCAGGTTGGCAGGGGGGATAGTGAGGGACAACTAAACAAGCAGGCTGCATGGGGTGACCAGAGAAGCAGGGGTGGCTGTTGGGGATGACCAGGCTAGCCAGGGGGGAGGGGGAGCAGTGAAGGTCGATCAGGCTGGCAAGAGAGGCCATTATGGGAAACCAGGCAGGCAGGCAGGTGAGTGATTAGGAGCCAGCAGTCCAGGATTGTGAGAGGGATGACCGACTGCCAGTCTAGACTAGCAGTCAGACATTCCCCAAGGAGTTCTGGATTGGAGAGGGTACAGGTTGGTCTGAGGGAGCCCTTTCCCATGTCCAAATTTTGTGCCTCTAGTCTACATGATAAAAGGCCAATGGCCGTAACAACCAAAATGATAATGCACAAAAAATGGAAAAATAAAATTTGTAAATAAATGACCAAATGGAGCATCTCTTGGTCCCTCCCCTATGGCCCACAGGCTCCTATTATAGCAAGGTTAGCAGGGCGAGGCTGGCATGACGAGGTCATTATGCCCCCAGCCTGGGGCTGGGCCAGAGGTGTAATGACCTTGTTGCCTCCACAGTGGCAGTGGAACAGACCTGGAGAAAGGCCTGGAGAGAGAAACAAGGAAGCAAGGTCTGATCAGCAACCACCATGGCTACTGGTGAGGCCGAGACAGACAGAGAGAGAGAGAGAGAGAGAGAGAGAGAGAGAGAGAGAGAGAGAGAGGACCTAATTAGCAGCTAACTTGGAGGCTGCAGATCAGGCCCAGAGATAGGCCCAAAGAGAGAGGCTGGGTCTGATTCACAGCTGCCACAGAGCTGTGGATAAGGCCTAGATATAGGCATGAGATAGGCCTGGAGATGCTAACTGGCATAGAAACCAACCAATCAGAACCTAATCTGGGTGAATTATAAAGATAGAACCTTAGGTGGTGGCTGAAGAGGGGTTTTAAAGGCAACAGCTGTTTGGTGTAAGGTGTAAGAAAGTGGCTCAATTTTTTTAATAACTGGTTTGGCAGTATGATGATTATGGCTGGCTACCAGTCAGATATAGAGGTTATATATTTTTGTCTGCGAAGAGCATCTCCTCCTGCTGAAAAAGGCTCTCTGCCCATTTAAGCAATCCTATCCTATATAATCTATCTATACTAATAAAAGGGTAATATGCTAATCAGACTGGGTCAACCAGCCATCTTCCAGATCTCCAAATTCCTTCCAGACAAAGCCATGTTGGTAGGGGCTGAGGCAGAGGCAGTTAGGGAATATTGGGCCAGCAGTGGAGATCAGGCTGGCAGGGGAGGGCAGATGGGGGTGAGACTAGGCCAGCAGTGGGAAGCAGTTGGGGGCAAGATCTGGCCAGCAGGGGAGGGCACTGGGAGGACCAGACCAACAGGGCAAGGCTATTAGGGATGACTATGTCGGCAGGGGAGAGCAGTTAGGGGTGATCAGGCAGGTAAGCAAAGGTAGTTAGGGGCGATCAGGCAGGCAGGCAGAGGGATTAGGAGCCAGCGGTCCCGGATTGTGAGAGGGCAGTTGGACATCCATCGAGGGGCTTCAGATTAGAGAGAGTGCAGGCCGGACTGAGGATCACCCTCCACCACTCGTACAAGAATTTTGTGCATTGGGCCTCTAACATGATAAATAAAAGTCTTTGGAAGGACTTGCATGTTTGGATCAATCTGTGGCTCTGCGGGGGGTCATGAGAGCCAAACAATGGCCCTGAGGAGGAACTCTGCAGTTTACTAACCTATGGCAATGGATGTCTATATGGTTTTCAAGTAATCCATTATAGAGCTACCTTTTTAAACTGAGTTCATAATAATTAGACTCTAACATTAGGTTTCTGTATAGTTTCCTTTCTCTTCCTTCCCTTACTAGTAAACTCTGGTATACTTAGGACACACCAAACTAAAACAGTAACTCAAGAAAGTCATTCCTAAGTACAAGCCAGAAGAAAGTCCAGAAGTGTGCCCATGAAGCTGATTTTTCCATGCTCAAAGACCATATGAAATTTAGGTTAGCACCATTCCTGGAATCAGCCTTTTTGGATTTTAATCTCATCTCTACTACTTACTAATTCTATGCAACCTGGGCAAGCCTCTCTGTCACTCAGTTTCCTCAACTACAAAATGATACTTAAATGAGTTAATATTTGTAAAGATTCATAGACCAGGATTCAGTGCATATTAAGCAGAATAAAGAGCCTGTAACATAACATTCTCATAGCATTTTACATTTCACATATCACTCTCATATTATCTGCTTAACTGTTTCATCTTTTACAGTATATGAATTTCAAGATAATACAGCTCATTGTTTCTCCTAGATAAAATAACTATTAACTAATATATACCACTCAAACCAAATTCTAGGTCCACATTTAGAGGTTTTGTTTTGTTCTTGCCAATTCTATTGCTGAATTCACTTTACTCCTGGAGGTTATGACTTGATTTTTTTTATATTGAAAGTTTTAACTTACAAAGCAGTTTGCCGTGCTTTAAGCAGACACATCTGACACTGGATCTCAGCCAGGCTTTTCACCATCCTAGTGGCTAGAGTTTTTCTGGTCTAGTTTTTTTGAGTAGATTTTCCTGGGCCTTGGACACACCTAGGAAACTGCCAGTTAAAGAACTGCTATGCAGGAAAGGAAATATGACTTCAAACAGTATCAGGTGATAGTTTTACTTAAAGCAAAATACCTCTTCCATAACCATTGCACTGTCCAGCAATAAGATTTTCCCAGGTTTCTGGATAAACATTGCAGTTAATAGAGGATGATATAAATATGCCAAGAAGTTATATACTTTCTTTCTGCTTTAAGTTCCCCTAATACAAGTTCCATTATATTCTGTCTGATTGGTAATTATTTTCTCCTATTATTTGAACTAAACTTGGATAATAATTTTTATGGTTTCATTTTGTTAAAATAAAATTACTCCTGGTCTAGAAAGAGAGAAGTTTGTTTTTTAGAGTTAAAAAATTTTCCACTTAATTTCCACTATGTTAATTTTGAGATTTTATACCTGAGATTGAGGGGGGAATGCTGTGAAAAATCTTAAATTTGCCTTCTTTTTTTTCCAAAAATATTTTTATTGATTTCAGAGAGGAAGGGAAAAGGAGTGAGAAATAGAAACATCAAAGATGAGAGTGAATCATTGATTGACTGCCTCCTGCACACTCTCATTGAGGATCAAGCCTGCAAACTGGGCATATGCCCTGACCAGGAATCGAACCGTGACTTGGTTTATAGGTCGATGCTCAACCACTGAGCAACACCAGCCAGGCTCTTACCTTTACCTTCTGAGGCCAAAGAGTCAGGTTCTCAGTTCAAGTGGTCCTGTGGCAACTGGCTGGCAGCACATAAAACCTTAACAGAGTTTGAGATTAAAATTTTGAATACTGAAGATGCTAGAACTGGCCCAAGAGAGCATTGAAGCATAGGAACATTATACAGCAATGATTGGGGGAGGGGAGGTTATTTCATATTACACTTCTTAATATTAAGACTATTTGAGAAAGTGATCATGTATATACAGTACTTGCCTCAAGAAAAAATTTCAACCACATTTTAAAGTTTGTATGAAAATGAAATGAAATCATGAATGAAATTAGTTTTAAATGTTACCATAGAGCTGTTTATGCAGAGATAAAAAACACCCTCTATACTCAGAGCAAACACACACACACCAATTTTTATAATAAAGCCATGTTACAATTTTTATGAGTTGCATCTTTTGACATCAGCTCCAGGTTAGTCCCTTTATTTCTAATGTTTTTGCTTATTTGAATGCTAACCTGTTCAGATTGAAAGTTATTGTGCAATGCAGTGAAATCTAGGTAATAGAAAACATACAATGTAAGGCTGACCAACTCTAAAGACAAAAGTTATGCCGAGACCGGTTTGGCTTAGTGGATAGAGCGTCGGCTTGCGGACTGAAGGGTCCCGGGTTCGATTCCGGTTGGGGGCATGTACCTTGCTTGCGGGCACATCTCCACTGTGGGGCGTGCAGGAGGTGGCTGATCGATGTCTCTCTCTCATCTATGTTTCTGACTTTCTATCTCTTTCCCTTCCTCTCTGTGAAAAATCAATAAAATATATTAAAAAAAATAAAGACAAAAGTTATTTTGTGATACTGCATCAGCAATAGGATCAGATGATTCCACAGATGCATAGATTGAATTAGAATTATTGCCAAAGGCAAGCTGCGCCATTAGGAAGCACACAAAACAGTTACCAAACCAGATACACTGACAGCATTTTTAATGGACGTATCAGTTGTCCGTAGAGATGTTGTTGAGAAATAACAAGATGAGATTCTTTTTCTGCTGTACTTCAGAAAAGTGAACTATTAAGATGTACATTCCATTGGTTTAGGGAACAGTGCATGTTTTCAGAGGTGAAGTGAGCCAACTCATTCAGGTACACATGCACAGGAAACTTATGCTGCACTCACCTTTTAGATGTTCATGACAGGATAACTGTCCATCTGCGTCAGCCAGAAAACTGTATTCCCTAATGACTCCTCTGGCTTCTTTTTCATAATTCTGACACTCAAAGTCCCTTTCAACGCTCCTATAGGAAAAGAGAAGAGGCAAAGTTTCCTTAAGACGAATCTCCTATTGTAGAGCTCAACTTCAATTCAGCTCCCTTTATGAGACTTTTTCTGGCCACTTCAACATAAAATGACCTATTTCTCCAAAATTTTAACTTATTAATCTCTTACCTATGTGACTCATTTAAGCACTGCTTAGCATCAAGAATTATTTTCCTCATGTTATTTTCCCAAAGAACTTCTCAAGGGCATGGGATGTGTCATTTTGTGGTATCTCACAGTATTTTCCATGGTGTCCAACACACAATAAGCATTGGATAACAATTACTACCATTTATGGAACACTAAGTACCTGCTAGATATTGCTACATCATTCACATCTAACATTTCAATGAATTCTTATGGCAACTCTGTGTAGTAGTTCTTTTCTTCATTTTTGAGATGAGGAAACTGAGGCTGAGAGAGGTTAAATACTTGATACACCCTTGCATTGGTTAGAGTGCAGGTCTGACTTCAAAGTTTTTGTGCCTGTGATATCCAGCTCTCTTGGACCCATTATATGTGTTAATAAGTCAAGCAGTCAGATTCTAGGTCTAGCTCTGTCTCTAAAAAGCTCACTGATTTTGCATTAGCCACTTTATCAGATTCAGTTTCTCTTACTATAATAAATCTATATAGACTACATATATGTTTTCAGGAGAACTACATTTATTGAGAACTTATTATGTATCACAAACTATATATTAGTTAATTTTTTATGTATGTTAATCTCATTGAATCCTCTCAATGCCCCTGAAAAAATATATAAATATATCTGTTTTATAGTTGATGAAAGTGAGATTTGAATAAGTTAAATTACCCAAAAATATTTAGTCTGAAAATGTTGACGTCTGTATTTGTACTGATGTGTACCTGACCCCTAAATCATTGTATTTCAACTTCACTATGCTAACAAATAGAAGAAAAGCTGCTGTTGAGTTAATGTTGATATAAAAAATCAGTTTTCTATTTTGGAAGGAAGAATGGACATCACTAATTATCTATATTCCTTTTTTAGGGATCACTTTAAACAATATTCTCCCTGTCAGAAATGTGTAATTTAAGGCAGAAGTTAATCATGCCAAAGTGGTGGTAACAGAAATATGCAAAGTTATCAATACCTGTCTCTAGATATAATTGTAATTTTTGTCCCTTAAAGATTCAGCAAATTGTCAATAATAATTTAAATATCTCCTTT
The DNA here is from genome assembly GCA_011751065.1 of Lasiurus cinereus. NCBI lineage: Eukaryota > Metazoa > Chordata > Mammalia > Chiroptera > Vespertilionidae > Lasiurus > Lasiurus cinereus. Next base: position 42,569,806 of record JAAGEH010000030.1, read on the forward strand.
TGGCAAATATTATGTAAATGTCTTTGAAGTCATTGAAATAATTTAATTTTCAGTTTGCAATTAGTATTTGTAGGTATCTCTAGCATGTTCACATGTTCAATATGTCCTCCTAAATGCATGTAGTAAAATAATTGTTTGCCCTCTAAAACTAACTCTTTAACTTCAGGTTTTTTTTTTTTTTTCTGTAGCAACTAATTATTCAGGGATGGATTAGGGTATTTTAAAAAAATATATATTTTATTGATTTTTTACAGAGAGGAAAGGAGAGGGATAGAGAGTTAGAAACATTAATGAGAGAGACATTGATGCCGGTGCCAGCCGGCACTACAGTTGAACAGCACCTGAAAGGGGGGTGAGGATTAAGAAAAGAAAAGAGACAGACACAAAGATGGGATCGGGAGGACTGACAGTTCAAGACTGCAGTCCCGAGTTTATTTTTCTAAGCTTATTTATACATGTTAGTTATGCTAGCGTATTCGCAAGCCTTTCATTACTTCCTTTATTACAGAGACTCTTGGTTTCAGTTCTCTTATCTGACCTTTAGCCATTCTTTGTTTCAGGACAATCAGTTTGTTAATCACTAAACCTCAGGCAAGAATAGACACTCAGGATCATTTACTCATGGAATGTCGTGGTTAAGCAAACTCCATTTATGATTTCCTCGTTCCTTAGCTTTAGCTAACTAAGCAAGCAACCTTAAGCAAAGCTAGAAACAATTCCAGTAAAACTAGGGGGGTCGAGGTGCTGAGGCAGCTCACTTTGTGAAAGCTTGCCTTCCCGGGACTTTGTCAAACCGAGACCGCCCTCGACACATTGAGCAGCCACCTCCTGCACACCCCCTACTGGGGTTGTGTCTGCAGCTAAGATACATGCCCTTGACCAGAATTGAACCTGGGACCTTTCAGTCTGCAGGTCGACGCTCTATCCACTGAGCAAAACCGGTTTTGGCTGATTAGGTTATTATAATTTTCTATTTTCTTCACCACAATCTGATACAAGCTTACTTTCTTTCTTCATCTTCCTCCTCCATATCATTATAAGGTATTATATCTGAATTCATAGTAGTGAGCTGCATTTATGCTGCTGGTAAAATAGTGTAGACTCACAAAAGCAATTTCCTGTTTAGGGGGAAAAAAATGAACAGAACTATAACTATTTCTCACAGAATGTGTCCCACTGCAATTCTCACCTTGATTTAAACCTTAAAGTCAAAATCTGCAAATATAGGATATCCCAAAAATTTATACACACATTCTGAGTAATTGTAAAGGCAATGCTTATTAAAATACATTTCATTTTCAAAATTGAGCCATCAGCTATTAAAATGTGTATACACACGTCTTGGGACACCCTGTAGTGCCAGAAACTTTGTGGCTTAATATTATACAGCAGTTAAGTTTATTATTTTTTTTTTTCCTTCAAATTCACAAATCAGGCATTTGCAAAAAAAAGTTATTGTTTGTCTTTAAATGAATGTGCTTTATTTACCATTAAGGTGGTTTGAAAAAAAGAGCCCTCTTCAAAAATATGTAAAAGGAATTTTCCCTATCACATGAAAATCATCTTAGCTGTTAACATAGCTTCATTGAAAAGGTCTTTTGTACTAAAATGTGCTTCTTTCTTTTTTTCCCCTTGTTTCTATTTTTTTATTAAATTTGTTGGGGTGACATCCTAATATATACAATGCCAGGGGCCTTACCAACCAAAATGACTGGATGGACAACCAAACAATAGGCTAGGGAGTTGAAGGAGCGGGAAGACAGTCACCACGAGGGAACCTCTGCCTTGATCAGGGGTGTGGCCAGCCTTCAAACCACAGATGGCCCTGGCCCAGGCCAACCAGCTTCCCACAGGGGACCCCCACCATGATCATGGATGTGGCTGGCCTTCAAACTGTGGGGAGGCCCTAGCCCAGGCTGGCCAGCACCTCAGAGGGGACTCCCGCCACAATCGGGGGTAATGGTCGGTTTTCAAACGGCCAGCAGCCCCTAGCCTGGGAGGCTTCCTAGCTGAGGATGCCTGAGTCTATTCTGGACCTAGGGCCACAGTCTCCCTGTGAGTGACTTGGAAGCTTCCAGTGTCTAACTGCCAGTCTCCTAGAGGTGGGAGTACATCCACCATCCACCAAAAGGTAGCACCATGGAACCGTTCACAGTCTCAGTGCAGGCATGGATCTGTGGCTGATGGGGTAGAGGCCAGACCAAAACAAAATAGCAGAAACATCCTGCCCACCTCAGTGGGTGAAGCTGCAGTCCACGCGGGCCTGGGCAGTGTAGAAAGTGCTGCCTTCTTCAGGGTCCTGTGCTGGCACCACCACCTCGTTCACCCTCAAGCCCCGCTGAGTTCTGACAGTGAAGTGTGTAGGGCATCCTGCAGGAGTCATTCTGTTCTGGGTGCTTTTGCCCAAAGACACGCTTTGGGATGAATTCAGAGCCACATCTCACTTCCCATGAGACTGGAAGAACCATGCAAAGGGAATTCAACAAAAGCTTTCCACATCTCTGTTTATTCTTTTGAATCCATAAAACAAACTTAAAAAAAAGCTTTTGGGCCACATAAGAGAGAATGTACTTTCTGACCTGTGCATGCAGGATTCTTTTGCCCAACAGGTTAAAGGAAGCAGAGAGTTGGCACAGTGGAAATGGCCCTGGTGCCCTATGGGGAGACTGTGGGGATGGGGTTGCAGAAATTCCACAAGACTCTTGCCACCTTCTCCTTTGCAAACCACACCATCCAGATCCACCAGGACTGGAGGCAACTGGGAGTCTCAGCCGTGGTTTGGGGTGTGGTAAGGAAATCCTGGGGGGCCTCTGAAAACATCTGCAATTGATTATAAGACTGGTCTTTATTTAAAAAGAAATAAAAGGTCAGCTTTGTTGAGATATAATTCATATACTGTACATGTCACCAAAAGTGTACAATGCACTGTTTTTTTAAAGTAAATTCAGAGTAGTACAACCATCACTATGCTCATTTTTTAAATATTTTCATAATCCCATCCCCTCAAAAAAAAACTTCTACCCACTAGAGTCACTTTCCTGATCATCTTCTCCAAAAATAGATTGTATTTTAAGGGTGGGTAAAGGAAAGTTGAGGGAAGTTAAAATACTGCACAAAGGATATTGTAAAATGACAAAGCCCAAAGTGAAGATCATGTGTTTTCTTATTTTTTTAAATATTTTTTATTGATTTCAGAGAGAAAGGGAGAGGGAGTGAGAGATAGAAACATCAATGATTAAGAATCACTGATCAGGTGCCTCCTGCAGGGCCCCTACTGGAGACTGAGTCTGCAACCCAGTCATGTGCCCCTGACCAGAATCAAACTTGGGACCTTTCAGTCCACAGGCCAATGCTCTCTCCATTAAGCCAAACCGGCCAGGGCCATGTGTTTTCTTTAAGTTCTGCATGGTTATAATGGTTCACAAATCTATACTAATAAAAGGGTAATATACTAAGTAGAGTAGATGTCTTCCAGATGTCCTTCCAGACATAATCTTCTTAATAAACTAGAGGCCTGGTGCACAAAAATTGTCCACAGAGTTGTTGGGGGTTCCTCAGCCTGGTCTGCACCCTCTCTCAATCCAGGACTGCTATCTCCTAACTGCTAGCCTGCCTGATTTCCACTTTCCCCTCTAACTGCTGGCCTGATCATCCTTACCTTGCCCCCTGCCAGCCTGATCAACCCTAACTTGCCCCCTGCCAGCCTGATCACCCCTAACTGCCTCTCCCTTGACACCCAGTCTGGCCTCCCTCTGTAGGAGGTGACCTGGCAGATCAGGAAAGGCACCACCTCCACTAACCCACTATTGTTGTCCACAACTCTGTGGACAATTTTTGTGCACCAGGCCTCTAGTTTATTAAGAAGATTATGTAAGTTTCAAGTGCACAATTCCCCACATATCATCTGTATATTGCATTGTGTGCTCACCACCCAAAGCCTAATCTCCTTACATCACCATGTATTTGACTCCTTTTGTCCTCTTCATCTTTTTCCCAGTCCTCTTTCTTTCTGATAATTACCATACTGTTGTCTGTTTCTGTCTTTTATTGCTTTCTGTTTTATATTCACACATGAGTGAAATCAGATAGTTCTTGTCCTTTCCATCAGACTTATTTTGCTTAGCATGATAGTCTCAAGATCCATGCATATTGTTGCCAACGGCAGTATTTCATCTTTTCTTATGGTTGAGTAGTATTCCATTATAATTTGTAGGTCAAATTGTCAAATTTATAATCCTTGGGCAATCTATTCACTATCTTTGGCAGCACTTGATACATCTCTGTTGCCTATTATTAAAATTATCCATTTCTTATTCATTCTTGAAAGTATGGGATTCAATCTTCACCACGGGTTAAGCTTAGTAAAAATGTTCAAACTAAAGGTACTTGAAGAAGGGAGACATATCTTGAATTAAAATAGCTAGTTCTATAAAAGGGACTCTTGGCAATTGCATTGGTTTCAGTTTGCTGAAAGTGATTTTGAAATATTAAAAAATAGTTTTAGTGTATTACTTTCTGAGACATCTAAAAGGGACAGGGGTATTGAGGAGCCACATTATGTAAAACTAGAGGCCTGATTTACAAAATTCATACAAGGGTTTCGGCTCTCGCAGCCACAGTGGCTTGCCTTGGCCCACACAGCCGCAGCTTTGTCTAGAAGGTCATCTAGAAGGACATCCGGAAGGACATTCAGGTGTCCGGTCTAATTAGCATATTACGCTTTTATTATTATAGATAACTCAGTCAGAGTTGAATACTTTTGTGCATTTTCAGTCAGATCTCTTTGCAGAATATTTATCAACAATCAAAATGTGTCTGTTTTTTTTCTGTTTCTTTCTTCCTTTAGTTTTATAGAAATGTACTAGCACTAGTAAGTAAACTGTACTACATTCTGAGAGAGTAAATTTCTAACTGTGGTCAATATATTTCCTGCTGTGTTAGGTTAATAGCTTTCTCCATTATTTACTCCAGAAAATGTGTTTCTCCAAGGTCATTCCTGTTTCATTAAGTTATTAAAAAATAAAAAGTAATAACCTTGTGTGTAAAAATGTTACCACAATGATGGATCCTGCTGCCACTCTTGGTACTGCTGCTGCAACCACCACCAGACCTGCTGCTTTCCTCCTTCTTCCCCTGAAATCCCATAAAGCCACGCTAAATAGGATTATATCCTTAAATTATGTAAAAATGAAATCTTATATAACAACCAACATACATATTTATTTTGTGTTTGAGGACCAACAAAACACAGTATGGCTGGAGTGCAGTGGCTAATGTCTGAAGACTAGAGTATGCTGGGGATCTTCTAATAACTTTAGGAAAAATTATGTGGCTTGGTCTTTGGTGACATTCATGGATATAATAAGAAATAGTTCAGATTTAGGAAATGTTTTAGAGCAGAGTAAAAAAGTCCAATGGAGTGTGAGGAGAGACAAAGAAATGGTGGTTTCATTAATGAGATAAAAAAAATATGGGTGAAATTCTTTTTTCTTCCACTTCAGGGGATATCAAAAGTTTTCTCATAACCATGCTAAACTTGGGAAGTTTATTCAACATTTAAGTGGAGACTTAAAATTAATATTGGCTGTGTTTAGAGTTCTGGGGTGATGTTGGGGCTGAGGATATGCATTTAGAAGTCAAATGACTATTGATGGCATGTAGCTCCATGTGACTGGATGTGATCACCAAGGGAAGCAAATACAGATTTAAAAAAAAAAGATGTAGAGTGCAAGAGGTCTAGGAACCATTCCCAAGCAAGCTAAAATAAGAGATCTAGAAGAGAAGAAACCAATAAGGAGATTAAACTTGTGATGATCGATGTCTAATCATGTTGATCAACATTCAGTTCAGCTAGTGCATCAGAAAACTCTTTTACCTAAAGTTTAAACTTGAACTATCATGGAAAATTGGAAAGAATATTCTATAACTTCTAATAAGAACAATTGTAGAAGGAAGCAAACTTCCAAGCAGATGGGGTGAATGCCAGACAAAGCTCAAATGCATAATCAAAATAACCCTCATTCCTCATCTCTCCAAAATTAAAAATTTAAACCTGATTTTTTTTATTATATCTCATTATTGGAAATTAATTCCAGAAAAATATTATTTGGGGCTTATTGAACACATAAAACTATTCAAGTTAAATCTTAAGAACTGTATCCTCTTTTTTTTTAATTCCTACTTTGAATTCAGCAATTTTTAATGAAGCTTTATGTTGTTTTTTAATACTAAAGTAGAGAATTTCTCTAGCCATTGTAATAGATTGACTTCTAAATCCCATTTCTGATGTTCACAGTAGGAAAAATATTTCAACCTGCTTATTTTTAAGGATAATGTCTTAATGGTACTTTTTTCTATTGGCATACTAAATATTATAAATGCTCTAAGCAAATTGTCTAAAGAAACATCTCTTTTTTTCAGGATCCTTTGATAAGGTAGCTTTAAGAATAGGAAAGAGAGCGCTTGGGAAATATAAAAGAAACCCTGTTGTTACATTAGACAGAGTTATTTTCTTGCCACTGAATTTGCCCTTCATTTATCAAAGAGTTGTTTACAAAGGTTAGGAATGCTGACATATCTCTCTGCTCTTTATTTCTTCGCTTATGAACTGGCATAATCAAACAAGAATGTACATAGCACGGGGAGTGATAAACAACCATTGCTTTGTTATAATCGTTTATAACATTACAGAATTTCTTAAGAGATTTGAGGCATTGTTTGGTGCAAAGCATTTTTCCATTAATTAAGAAACAGATTCACTTTCAGAGACTCAGTAAACACATTTTAATTATTTCCTTAATAGTAGCTAAAACCAAATGAATGAGAAGGTAATGTAAATTACTCCTACTCACCTTGAATTCATTTGAAAGATTTTTTAAGTCAAAATATATTTTGGGCTATATTGTGTACACCAGCCAAGTGTTAATTGTACACTTGTGGCCACTGCATTCTTAACGAGGAAATCTTATGCTATCTCATACAATGATCTATAGAGATGACAGCTTAAAAGCATAGCTCCCTTTGGAGGTGCAAAGGGAGAGGTCCAGTTAAACTGTGGCTTATCTTCATTCTTGAGGCTAGTCAATGTGTTTGAATTTCAGGATCTCTGAAAGCACCATTAATGCCTTGGGATTGAACTCCATGGAACCTAAAGAAACCAAGAGACTACAAACTAATGGTAGGAATCCCCACAAAACTTCTGGTGCTAGATTTGATACCCAGGAGCTACTTTCAGAATGTTACATTTTTGGTTCCTAGGAGAATTCCATTCACTTATCTGCTCTGTAACATTTCCTGTTGCAGGCCAGGCTGAGCATTATTCATGTTATAGAGGACAACACAGAAGAAAAAAGTATGCCATACACTGACCCTATCTGATACCCTTCTTACTTCCCTAGTGAACTGGCAGTTAATAGTAAACCTATTTAGGTATGAGATTATAGAGTCTAGAGATAAAGGCACAGACTTGAACTAAATGTTTCAATTGCCTTGGTTGTCACATAGTTTATTGTCAAAGATTAAGAAAATTAGTCATATCCTGGAGGCCCGCTTGTAAAGCAGGTTCTGGAAAAGTTTAAACATATAGTTTGCTTCAGATAATAAAAATGCAGCTAGTTAAGCACAAAGCAGGGATCGCTTAAATGAGAATAATGATCACAAGATGCTTAGTTTCCTTCCTTTTACTTTAAAGATAACATTACTGACGCACAACGGTGAGATATTTTGCAGAATCTTGGCTCTACAATCTGATTCGATCACCAGACCAGGGCACCAGGAAGAGGATACTAGACAAGATGACCTTAGGAACTGAACTAATCAGACTGAGTAAACCACACAAAGAACTAGCCAATGAGTTTTACACTCAACCCTTTTACCCCTAACTCTTGATCTCTGTTTTGAAAAACTCTTGAACAAAAACCACTGGGAAACTCAGACTTTGAAGGCTAGCTGGACATTCTTCTGGTTTGGCACCCTACCAATAAATTGCTTTAATTTTTCCCTACAAAACTGAGTGTTCAGTGTTGGTTCTGCTGTGCATTAGGTGGGTGGATCTCCTTGTCCAGTTACACTAGTACCATAGACTGAATCTTTGCACTCCCCATTCATATGTTAAACTTATTATTCCAATGTGATGACATTAGGAGGAGGGGGCATTTAGCGGCTGATGAGGTCATGAGGGCAGAGCCTTCATGAATAGGATTAGTACCTCTATGAAAGAGAACCCAGAGGGTCCCTTTCCTCTTTAGCCATGTATCACATGAATCAGAAAGGGGGCCCTCACCTAGCCTCCAGAGCTGAGAAAAATACAGTTTTGCTGTTTATAAACCACCCAGCTTGTAATATCTTAGTATTGTAGCCTGAAAAGACAAAGACACATAATTAACACATGATTGTCTTTCTTCATTTTGTTTTACAGGGGAGCATTTTATTGGCTTGATGCACAAAATTCATGAAAGGGGCTTGGCCCCTGCCACTGTAGGTTTGTCCGGAAGGTCATCCAGAAAGACATCCAGTCTGATTAGCACATTACACTTTTATTATTATAGATGCTAGTTGCTATAGTGAACCAGTTCAAAATCTCAATGGGTGAATAAAATAGAAATTTATTTCTCTCTGACATAAAATCCAAATTGGCTGTTCTTGATTGGTAGGCAGCTTTCCACATTTAAGGACCCAGGTTCCTTCTGTCTTGTGGTTCTGGATTAGAGCCATGGATTCCCTTTGAATTTTATTCATGGACAGGTAGAACAGTGGTTCTCAACCTTCCTAATGCCATGACCCTTTCATATAGCTCCCCATGTTGTGGGGACCCCCAACCATACAATTATTTTCCTTGCTACTTCATAACTGTTAATGATCTGTAATGTAAATATCTGATTTGCAGGATGTCTTAGGCGACCCTTCTGAAAAGGTCGTTCGACCCCAAAGGGGTCGCGACCCACAGGTTGAGAACCTCTGGGTTAGAAGAAGGTGAAAAAGGTTCACTCACTTCTTTATCAATTTGACTGGTAGGTGTTACTCATTAATTCTTCAGGTATCGTTGGTAAGAATCAGTTCCAGGTTTTAGTGACATGCAAAGGGGGCTGGGAAAGGTCTGTTGTTTGGTAGCCATTTCCCAGAAACAGCTCTACACACTGGAAGGAAAAGTTAAATCTCTGGTTATCTTTTAGACTTGACATATGCTGAAGTGATGGCTTTTTATTTAAAGTAAATTTGTTAGGCCCTTTTAGGAGTTTTTAAAAATATAAAACAATCTGCTGAGGACTTCTAGGTTACAATGTATTAATATATATATATATTTCTCTTAAAGGAGGCTTTTCTTTTTTTTTTCCCAAGGCAGTATTTAATTTTAGAGTTACAACATTATTTTTCAAAGAGTTCAGCAGAGAACCAAGGTTAGGTTCATGAAGAGACAGTGTCTTGTAAATTGTGATTTGAACTGAATGGGGAAGGAGTATTCTTTTCTCAGAGACTTATTCACATTTCTATTTGAAATACTTAATGTAGGGATTAACTCCACCAATCTTGGAACTTTTTAAGAGCTACACAATAAAATACAATGTAAAAAATGCCATACTGTAAACACTAGTATCATATGAGCTTTAGTTTAGGAAAAGGATCTTGTGAGCATGGAACTCAGTGTGGAATCTGAAAGGGCTGAGTAGGATGATGGGGGAGAGGGATGCCCGTGACAACTTTTACCTATTTTCGAATTGTGCTGAGTGTCAGCTCTGAGTGAGACAATTCACTTGGTGTCAATGAACAAGTTTTCAGTGAATAAAGAAAAGCTATTACTTTATTCTCTCGAAATGCAATTTCTTTTTTTTATTATTAATTTTTTATACATATCTCCCCATTGCCCCCCCTCCCTCCCAGGCATACCCCAACCCCCCAGGGTCTATGTTCATTGGTTATGCTTATATGCATGCCTACAAGTCCTTTGATTGATCTCTTATCTACCTCACCTAACTTTAATCTTCCTGCTGTAATTTCACAGTCTGTTTGAAACTTTACAATCTCTGTATCTATCCTTTTGTTCATCAGTCTATAATGTTCTTTATTATCCCCCAATGCGTGCGATCATGTGATGCTTCTCCTTCATTGACTGGCTTATTTCACTAAGCATAAGGCTCTCCAGTTCCAACCAGGTTGCTGCAAATGGTAAGAATTCCTTCTTTTTAATGGCAGCATAGAATTCCATTGTGTAGATGTACCACAGTTTTCTGATCCACTCATCTGCTGACGGGCACCTAGGCTGTTTCCAAATTGTAGCTATTGTAAATTGTGCTGCTATGAACATAGGGGTGCATAAATCCTTTCTGATTGGTGTTTGTAATTTCTTAGGATAAATTCCTAAGAGTGGGATTAGTGCAGCCACTGTGGAGAACAGTATGGAGTTTCCTCAAAAAACTAAAAATGAAATGCAATTTCTAAGTGCCTCTGTTTGCTACACATTTTGTGAAAAGCTGGAACTTATAGTCTAGGAGTATAATTAAAATTATGTTAATATATTGGTAAATTTAGTCAACAATACTGATAAATAATAATGAAAATGGGTTTATTTTCATTATTATTTATCATTGGTAGTCTTAGTATCATTTAAATTTTTTTGACATCTAGCAATATATTTTAATTTATATATGTAATATTTCTATAGTACACATTGATACAGGACAACAACTAACAATAGGACAAAAGGCAGCATAGTAGTATTTCTAGAGCTCAGTGTAATAGCTTATACATAATTACTATCAGGCATTTAATCAATGATGTTGAATGAGTGAATAAACAAAGTAATCCCTGGCAAAATATCGGGAAATTTCAGTTCTCACTGTGACTCTGTCAATTATTTTCATTGGGACATAAAAAATGGCTCCTTATTTTAGTTTCCTAATCAATAAAATGAGATAAAAATACCCATTTACCCACCTTATTGTGTGGACAGTTTCTTGTGTAGGTGCAAGATAACAGTTATGCAAGACTGTGAATGTTACAATAGCTGATAAAGTTAAAATGGGACATATCATTATTTGAATAAGATATTTCCATATTCTGTTTTAGAAATAAGCTTTCTCATTGTCACCTGTCTTAGGGTAATGAAAATCATCTTATTTTAGAAAATTTAGCTCTATGATCACCAGACAAGTATATTTTGTGAAATCTTAGACCTAGCATCTCTTAGAAAGATAGCCTAATGGAAGAGACTTGAGCCCTGGAAAAATCTCAAGTGCATTAATTGGTACCCACCCTCCCCCCCCAAAAAAAAAAATCTTTCCCATTCATGAACAGATGCTTCCCAAGGTAAATCCTTGGTCAATCTTTTTCAACTTAGATTGCATAAGAAAACTATTATTAGAAGGCAATCTAAGGCTAAGAAGGAGGAGGTGCACACCCACAAATTGGAGATTGAGATGAGAGAGCCATGTTTTATTCAAAGTTCAACATCCATTTATTTTAAGGATAGAGGTATCTGTGTTGTGACTCACACATGCTGTGAAAAAAAAAAAAGCCAAGTGTCTTGATAACTAATGTTAGTAAGAAAAGATTCACCAAGCAGGGGCAGAAGCTCATGAAATGCTAATCCTGGAATTTAAGAGTGAGAATCAATTTTAGATTCTGATCTTTTGGAACATTTTAAAGGGCTTAATATTTGGGTAAAAAAGAGAAATTTTTATATTCTGAAGATAATGATAAACACTTCTCTCTACTACAATTTATCTTTGAGCTTTTCTTTTTCACTTCTTTTGCTTTTGTCTTCATGAAACTTCTCATCTTCCCTGTAAACTTTTAGATTAAACATGTATTCATTTACCTTTAGAGCTCTAAGACTAAATATTCTATTCCTTTACTTTTAAAAAGATTTGGTTGTGATTGTTCTCTTTTATGTTAAGTGTTGCAAAACTATAAACTTTAAGCTAGAAGGACAATACTTCTTTCAAAACCTCTCCTTTAATAAATGATTTTTAGAGCATTAAATATAACTTAAAGAGACAGTGCATTTTTATCTGCATTTGAATGTATGGGTATATTCTGAAAGTGAACTGAAGAGCCATTTTATAAAGTTTAAAGAACAAACAATAAAGCTTAGTTATGGACTGCGCACTAACGAGAGACACAAGTTCATTGTGTTGAATGACAGGAGATCAAGTTAATCCTACAAAATGACAAGAACAAACACTGGGGACCTCTATTATAAAATGCCTTGGAAGGAAGGCTTAGCAAGAAGTCAGTCTTGCATAAACATGAAATCCAAAGTCCTTTAGAAAATAAACTGCTGGAGATGATTTACTTTCATATGAGAATAGTTTTTTTTTTAAATTAGACCTTTTTTAAAATAGAAATATTGATTTAGCTAATTAAATACACACACACACACACACACACACACATACACACACACACAAGTATATTTTCCATCTCAAGTTAACAGTGACTTCAAAAGGAGAGGTGACTAGGACTCAAAATAATCAATCCCAGACAATAAGCATGGAGTCATTCAGTAACTTTTGCATTTGTATATAAGAATTGAGTTAACAAAACTATAGCCTCCTCAACTTTAAACTTCACCATGCAAAGTAAAAGCACACTTACTTGGAAATTACTAAAGTCAACAGAAGGACTTAAAGTGAAGAAAAAAATGTGTCTGATTAATAATTAATAAAATTATTGTTGATTTAAGGAATATTTTTGAATTGAATATTTTCAATATCTTAAATATGTCTTGCTGTTAAATGCAATGTTATTGAATAGTTTCAAAAGAAATGTGGCTCTATTTTAAGAAATCTGATTTAGCACATACAGTATATGGATCTATTTACTATCTTTGTCTATTTACTATCAGCTAGTCTTGAAAGAAAATAGCCATATCAAAAGTTATATATTGTATAATTTGCATGTTTGATTCTGGTAAATGTAGTTACAGAGAATACATATTTTCAAAAAACTAACCATGCCACTTGCTCTTTTAAATTTCTCAGCTTCATTTTTAAGAGTTTTAAAAATGGGTACTTGGTGTGATTTGAACAGCAACTGTTGCTCATTCTGCCTTTGCCTCCACGTCAGCAAATGGATATTTTGAAAAGGAATACATTAGAAATACATCAAAATACGCAATACAATGAAAATAAGTTTTACTTTTTGAAAGCAAAACAAAACAGCTCATTCCTAGCATTTTGTCTGGCCTGCAGAAGAGAATGTCTCTCACAAAAACTTCATAGGCTACATATCACTGTGGCCACATTCATAGATCCATATAAGCATTTGACATGGATCAGAAAATGTGACATAACATTATATTATATATATTATATTATGTTATATTATATTATATTATATTATATATATATATATTATTATATTATATTTATGTCTTTTTATTTTTGTACACCCCAGTGACCAGACATTACATAACTTAATATGTGAAAATCCAAATACATTTCACACCCATCCAGCACTATGCCTGGTAATTAGAATATTATTGACTATATTCCCTATGTTGTACTTTACATTCCCATAATATTCTGTAACAGCCAATTTGTGCTTCTTAATCCCTTCACCTTTTTCACCTACCCTCCTAAACCCCTCCCATCCTGCAACCAACAAAAACTTTTCTGCATCTGTGAGTTTGTTTCTGCTTATACATTTTGTTTGTAGATTCAGTTGTTGATAGATATGGATTTATTGCCATGATATTATTTATATTTTTTATCTTCTTTTCTTCCTCTTCTTAAATAAGATACTTTAACCTTCCATATAATGCTGGTTAAATGGTAATGAACTTCTTTAGTTTTTTTCTTGTCTGCAAAATTCTATCTGTCCTTCAATTCTAAATGATAGCTTTGCAGGGTAGAGTAAGCTTAGGTCCTTGATATTCATCACTTTGGATATTTCTTGCCAATCTTTTTGACCTGCATAGTTTCTGTTGATAAATCAATTGACAGTCTGGGAATTTCCTTGTACTACTAGATAACTAACTACATTTCTCTTGCTGCTTTTAAGATTTTCTATTTGTCTTTAGTTCTTGGCATTTTAATTATAATGTGACTTAGTGTGGGCCTCTTTGGGTTCATCTTATTTGGAGCTCTCTACACCTCCTGGATTTGTATGACTATTTCCTTCACCATATTAAATGCGTTTTCTGTCATTATTTTTCCAAGTTAGTTTTCAATTTCTTGCTCTACTTCTTCTCTTTCTGGGACCTCCATAATGTGAGTGAAATAACATAAGTTAAAAAAAAATAGACTATTCCCTGGCTAATGTGTCCCAGTTGGTTGGAACAACCTCCTGTACACTGAAAGGTGGGTTTGATTCCCAGTCAGGACACATATCAAGTTGTCATTTATTTTTTCTTCTTTATTTTAAAATTTATTTATTGTCTAAAGTTTTACATATGTCTCCCTTTTCCCTGATTGAACAGCGCCCTCTCCTCCTCCAGCCATTCCCAACCCGGACAAGCCCCCACTGCTACAGTGTCTGTGTGCATTAATATGCAATCATACAAGTCCTTTGGTTGCTCTCTCCTACCATTTGTCTCTTGATCTATTCTTGCTCATCAGTTTATGATGTGCATTTTATTCCACAAATGAGTGAGATCATGTGATATTTATCTTTCTCTGACTGGCTTATTTCACTTAGCATAATGCTCTCCAGTTCCATCCATGCTGTTGCAAATGGTAAAAGTTCCTTCTCTTTTATAGTGGCATGGTATCCATTATGTAGATGTACCACCGTTTTTTAATCCACTTATCTGCTGATGGCCACTTAGGTTGTTTCCAAATCTTAGCTATGGTAAATTGTGCTCCTATGAATATAAGGGTACATATGTCCTTTCTGATTGGAGTTTCTAGTTTCTTGGGATATAGTATAGAAGTGGGATTACTGTGTCTAATGGTAGTTTCATTTTTAACTTTTTGGAGGAAACTCCATACTGTCTTCCACAGTGGCTGCACCAGTCTGCATTCCCACCAGCAGTACAGGAGGCTTCCTTTTTCTATACCTCCAGGCCAGCACATCCAATTTGTTGATTTGTTGATGATAGCCATTCTGACAGGTGTGAGATGGTACTGCATTGTCATTTTGATTTGCATTTCTCAGATAATTAGGGACATTGAACATGTTTTCATAGGTCTCTGGGCCTTCTGTATGTCCTCTTTTGAAAAGTATCTACTTAGAATCTTTGCCTATTTTCTGATTGGATTGTTAATCTTCCTTTTGTTAAGTTGTATGAGGCCCCTATACATTTTGAAGATTAAACCCTTATCGGAAATAACATTGGCAAATATGTTCTCCCATGCAGTGGCTTTCTTGTTTTGTTGATGGTTTCTTTTGCTGTGCAGAAGCTTTTTATTTTGATGTAGTCTCCATTTGTTTATTTTCTTCTTAGTCTCCATTGTCCTAGTAGTTGTATCAGTACAGATATTGCTATGACATATGTCTGCTATTTTGCTGCCTATGGATCTCTCTCTCTCCCCAACCTCCCTTTCTCTAACATAAAATTAAAAAAAAACATAGCACACATATCCTCAGGTGAGGGTTAAAATAAAAACAAACTATCTCTCATTAGAATAACATAAGGGTTTTGATTGAAATATAAACACATTCTTATTCATAAGAATGTTATATGACTGAGCTAGTTAGAAAAGACACCTCTACAGACTACTTTTTCCTCTTTTGTCTAAGTGACAGTAATTCAGACAGGTTTTTTTCACCTAATAAAAACAGCAATATGAAACACCAAAGGGAAAAATTTGGACCTCAAAGATGAACTGAGAGCCTTCTTTCAGAAGTTTGAAAGATGAAAACTTTGAATACAGTATATTCCAAACCACAGAATTTTGGATTATTCACTGATCATAACACTGAGAACCAAAGTAACTGGGCAGGTCAAGGTCAGTAGTCCTGCCCAAATTTTTTTTCAAACTTACCTTAGTGTCCTGTATTTTAATCCCCTAAGGTGATTAAAAACAAAAACAAGTTTTCATAAATGTAGTGGGTAATTCTGACTAGGCCTATTATGTAATCACTTCAAGTGGTCAACATTTGTGCTAGTTATTCATAATTAAGAGAGAATATGTCATTTTTTATAATTTCTATACTACAAATAGAATTTAAATAGATAGTTTAGAGTATAAGGCATGTTTTCTATTATAAAATGGGAATGTAAAATAAAAATAATAAAAACAAGTCAGTAAAAAGAGTGTCTGGATCCTCTTTTTACAATGACCAGAAAGTGAAGACTTCCTTCACTAATCTGAGCAAGTAGCTCAAGATGATTGTGATATAAAAGATGTGGTAGAGATAGATATAAGTAAGGGAAGAGAACAGAACTCTGCAATACAGCTATTACCTGGGAAATAGACGCAGGTGTCCAGCACCAGAGAATAGTTTGATTTAAAGCACATGAAAACATATTTTCATCTGGAGCCCATAGTTATCAGTCAAGACCCAACATGCTTAATTGTCCATTATTGTATCTGATATAAATTCTTGGAGTATTTCAAAAAAGAAGTACTTATGAAGCCTCTTTCTGTGTTGAATTTTTAGTTTATGAGAAGTTTATTTTGCATTCAGAATAAATAACAATCCCAGTCCCATTTTCATGAATAAACTTGCAATTATGTTGAAAAAAATCAATTTCAAATAACTAAAGATGTCTTGGGAATTTTGTTAAGCCAAATAGAAAAGTCACAGAATGACTGAAGTAGCTTTTTAAAATGTCTTTAGGCTGAATATGCAAATGATTCCATATAGCTAATTATTTCAGGTAATAATATAATGTGAGAAGAGAGGAAGGAAATTGTCACTAAACTTCAGTGATTAAGTAGATTTTTTTTTACTATGATTTGGTAAAAGCCATCTGTCTCCAAATATGACCCCTCTACCTTGAGTTTAACTATCATTTCTGAAAATAAAAGCAAAACAAAAAATAAAGCAAAAATCATCATTAAATTTCCCATTTTAATGTATATTTATAATTCTAAAAAGTATTTAAGATAAAATACTATTATATTTACTTTAATATTTTCTCTTACTAATGGTCTTTTGTTTAGAAATAGAAGACTGTTTTTAGGAAGTTGTATTTCAGTCCAATTTCAATAATTATCAGGTGGGAAGATGCTGAACCTTAGTATTTTGATTAAGCTCTTCAGTATTAATGTTAATTCTAACTACAAAGTACTCTTGCAAATGTCTCACTTTCTAAACTCACTCATCTATTTTGGAAATTAATTTTAATTTGATAATAATTTAATATTTCATATCCTATATAGTAAAACATTAGTATGCAAATCAACTGAATGATGGAATGACTAGCACTGACTCAACACAGGAGCTGCCCCCTGGTGGTCAGTGAGCTCCCACAGGGAGAGTGTCAGTCAGCCAGAAGCCAGGCTCATGAATGGCAAGGGCAGCGGTGATGGTGGGAGCTGGCTCCCGAACTGCAAGAGGGTGCAGGCTGGGCTGAGAGAAAAACCCCCTCCAGTGCACAAATTTGGGCACCAGGCCACTAGTGTGTGTGTGTGTGTGTGTGTGTGTGTGTAATTTAGTTGATTACTTTTGTTATTTTTTTTCATATTTTATAATGATTTTTCTATACATTCAATGGCTTAATATGTAAATATTCTAAAATACTTTAGGGTAAATTACCTGTTAGAAAAGGGATTATAAATATTATAGGTTGTGAAAAACATAACTTAGAGTAAAATAACATTCCTTATATATTAATACAAGTTCTAGTTATCTCTCTAATACTCATCACTTTCACTGGGATCAAACTTGTCTTTAGAGAGTATTACGGAGCAGAGAGCACATTTCATCTTTTGATTCTAACAGTGTCCTGATCAATTCCCAGTGCAAAAATAGTCAGAGTGTGTTTTATTAGTACTTCTGAATAAGGAATGAAAAGAAACTTTTAATGGGTTTTGTAGTTCTCCAGAATGGAGGTCTGAAAATATCTTGTTAATACATTCATCAATTACTAATTTTTTATTTTACATGTAGTAAACTCTAAGTGCTATGCTGGGTAGGGCACAACCACATCTGTGTCTTCAGGGCTTTCTTATTTATTTGGGAAATAAGACACTGGTTTATGGCCATTGCTTTAGGTGTACATTTAACTGCATTAAATCAGGACAGTACAACATAATCCCTTTCCCTATTGTGTTACAAATTAAGTGCAAACTTCTTAATTCTGGAATTTTATACTCTCCATAATATGACCACACCTTCTTTCAAAGTATATGGAATCATTTAATTTTCTGAAATCATTTAATTTAAACCCTTATCTGAAATAGCATTGGCAAATAGGTACCTAGTTAAGCTCATTTTATAAACATAAATAAATAAATAAATAAAAAAGGCAAGGCCTGAAGATGTTGGGCAACTTGCTCAAGTTCACAGAACTAGAGATAGGCACTGTCAGGATTTGAACTTCACTTGGTGGTCCCATAACTACGGATTTAATCACTATGTTATGTCTCCTGCTATGTGCTTTTCTGCTTCTGACCTGATTTTTGTCTTTCCTCCATCTGATGCTTCCTTAGATGATCAAAACTTTTCTTCTTATTGATTTACTACTCATCTTTTAGGGTTGATCTCTAAAGTCACCTTTTCTTATGGCCACCTTAAAGTACTCTTTCTACTGCTCTAAACTATTCTAGAGCAATGTGTTCAGTTCGTTATACTCTCTGTGGTTATCTGAATTATGAGATTTAGCTTATTAACTGCATCTTAATTCACTCATTTGTTCATCCTATTGAATTCATTTATTACTTTATTCATTAACTCTGTCACTGTTCTAGTCTCTGCATAACAAAGAATACTATAGAGTTCTTGACCTTAAGGAAGACCTTCTAGACCCCCAACCATAAATTTATTTTCATTGCTACTTCATAACTGTAATTCGGCTACTGTTAATGAATCATAATGTAAATATCTGTATTTTCCGATGGTCTTAGGTCAAACTGGTGGATGAGAAAATAGGAGGCAAAAATAATAATAAAAATTAGGAGCTGGTGATATTGAGTTGAAGTTTTAGTGTTGAATTGACTAATGAAAAAAAAAATATTATAGCCCACAGTGCCACCAAACCTTGTTGTTGCACATACTAGATGCTTAACAAATATTGTTAGACTTTAATCTAATTAAAATTGCTGTATGAATTTTTCCTTTTTGTCATTCATATGTTCCGTGCAGGCACAGAGAGGACAACTTTGCAGCCATTGGTAGAAAATGAGATATAGTAATGAGAAGTTTCAGCTTTTTGTGAAGTTCTGTGTCAAGCAATCTCACAATTGCACATAGTAAATAGGCAAATATTATGGGCTTTGTAGTGTATTTTCTTTAAACCTCTATTTTTAGAAGAGATTGCTATATAAATATGCGAAAGCACTCCCTGCAGAGTGCACAGAACAGAACATTCAAAGATAAGTCCTATCAAGCTGTGAGGTAAGATAATTTTTAAAAAATCAACTTGCTCTTCAGGTGGTTTGTCTGGGTAAAAAGAGAAGAATAAAAATGACTTTTGTTTAGCCCATTCAATAATTCAAATTACTGGAGAACAGTAGTGTGTGGTTCCCAGGCAGAAAATGCTCTTATTTTTTTAAATATATTTTTTTAAGTTAGTGGTTTATTTCTACCACACAATAAAGCTGAAGATCAATTCCTCCCTGGTTAGTGCAGAGTTGGCCAGATATTAGTATATCTACATTATAGATGACATATGTCAATACCTGTGAAATCGTACAGCATAATAAAAAAGGCAGTCAGAGTTGGCTCTGGTGTTTTAACATAAAAAAATACATTATGAAGATATGAAGGCAGGTGTGCTACCTATGATCTTTGTACTAAGACAAGCATGGTATATATTTCCAGTCTAAAATAATTCATATTCTTTAAAAAATTATGGAAAATTGATTGCCTATAATAGGAATGTATACATAAAATGTTTACTTGAAATTAATTTAAATAATATTTCTTTAACACAGTATTAAAGGAAAAGAACAGTATTTTCCATGGCATATAACCACATTTGCACTTTAATCGTAACAGCCTCATTTTCTAAAGGTTTATTTACATAAGTGCTTTCTCTGCAAATGGCACATTAGAAAAAAAATACACACATTCACATAATCTTTTAAATCTACAATTGCTTGCAAAAAGAATGGGTAACACTAAAGAAATATTCCAAAAGTGGCTTTGAAATGTAATTATCCTTAAATCTGTTTGCAAAACTCATTTTAACATTGGTGTCTGATTACATCACAACACTTTTTAAAGATTTCATCTGACACTGAATGTGCAGCAGATAATCTGTGCTGAAACAGAGTTTGGGAGGTGATATGTGCATTGCTTCATGGGGATCTTGGAATAGGCTTTTCCGGCAGAGGTACTTTTGACTGATTAATATCTGGTCAACTTCACCGTATATCTTCATCTTGTGTCCGGAGGCCTGCTTTTCCAGAGTAAGCACTCAGTTTACCAGCTTTTATTAGTGAATGTTAATGAGACCAAAGGATGCCCTTTTAACATGGTGAAGGCATTGTCATCAGATACTCAAACTCCTTTTCACTTCCTAGACATTGTTTAAAGGAATGGATGAACTTGACTAAATGTATTGATCGTGAGTGGGTCAAGTCTGCAAAGATAATGTTAGAACAACAACAAAAGTCATAAACTTCTGAATGACAGGGAAATTTTTAATGAGTTATTCAAATTATTGATGAATTCTCAAACTTCATTTTTATTTTCATTTGAATATCATATTTTCACTTGGTAAAGGTTTTATTTGGTCTGGTATGCACCTAAATATTGAAGCTGAGGGATAAAAAAAAAGTAATTTATTTACATTCTGCATCATATTTATAAATGCTTCACTTTAGAAATATAAACGTGTTTAAAATGAAGATATCAGCAAAACTTATTTCAGCCACTTTTACTGTTAACTTTTCAAGGTCA
Source organism: Lasiurus cinereus (assembly GCA_011751065.1). NCBI lineage: Eukaryota > Metazoa > Chordata > Mammalia > Chiroptera > Vespertilionidae > Lasiurus > Lasiurus cinereus. The sequence goes on from JAAGEH010000030.1 coordinate 42,590,758, forward strand.
ATTTAAGAACATTTTTGTCTATATTATATCTCTCCTTGCAAAATTCTTCTCTAGATTACCATATGTTTTCATTCATTTGGTATTTGGTTGCAATTGTTTTAGAGGGTATATTTTTAAACAATAATTAATTGAAGTAAATCAAACCTCTCAGAGAAATAATTCTCATATGTGGAATAGCAAAAACAGGTGAAAATATTTGACTGGAAATAACAAGTTAATTTTCAAAGTTAAGTGCTGGGGATTTTGCCTATTGGTCTTGATCAAGGTCAGTAGAACTCCTATGGGAAAGTCTTGACAAAGTGCTCTCATCATACTGTTCCCTGGAAACATGTAAGGAAACTGGACGCAGGTAAAAAAGTTAAGAAAACACATGGGCATATATGGAAGAAAATCTTAGAAACCATCTTTTGTAAAAGCTAGAATAACATGTTGCATGAAATCATTCAGTATTTTTGGCAGTATATTGCAGGTAAAATTTTATACTCCAGAGCAACCATGACTAATTCTTCTACCTGCTGTTTCCTTGGTTTCTATATTTTTTCATTAGTGTTTTCTTTTCTTGGCTCTGCTGAATGCAGCCTTCCCCTTTTGAGGGAGAGCGATGAGAAGTCCAACTTTTCATTATTCAGTCTGGTCTAAAAATCACATTAGCATGCTGATCTCACTTTGAAATCAACGGTTCTTAGACGCTGAAGAGGTATTTAATTAATATGGGAAAATGACAAGTGTACAGTTCAATTTCAAGTGTAAAAACATGATGGACAATAGAGGCAAAACTGTTTGACAAAGGTTATAATGAAAAGGAACATATTATGTCAAGGATTCATATTGTTCATGTAACAGATGTCTCAATTGGACAAAGGCAGACACCAAAGGAGGCAAATGTTAATATCATTAAATTAAGGAGATTCATGTTAAATCACTATGCATCAGTCAATAAGCACAATTATACCTCAGAAATATCATGGGTTCAATTCCAGAACCCTGTAATAAACCAATATATGCAATAAAATGAGTCACACAAATTTTTGGTTTCCCATTGCATATAAAAATTTTGTTTTGCGCTGGCCAGTATGGCTCAGTTGGTTGGGCATTGTCCCATGCACCAAAAGTTTGCTGGTTTGGTTCCTAATCAGGGCACATGCCCAGGTTGATTGTGCAGGATATAGCTAATCATTGTTCTGCTGTCACATTGATGTTTCTCTCTCCCTCTCCCTCTCATCCCTCTCTCTAAAATCAATAAAAATATATTAAAAGTTTTATATTTACACCACTAAGTGTGCAATGGAATTATAACTAATAAAACAATGTACATTCTTTGATTAAAAATACTTTTATTTGCTAAAAATATGCTATCATTTGAGTCTGTTGGAAAACTGGCACTTACAGACTTGCTCAATGCAGGGTTGCTACAAATCTTCAATTGTACAAAAGTGCAATGCTTATGAAGTGAAGCAGAATAAAGCACAATGAAATGAGGAATGTTGCAAGCATATCAGTACCCATAATTTTTTATTGTCTATGACCAGAAAGAACATTTTGAGAATTGCAGATAATACACCAGATTATACTGTATTATAAAAGGTTATCTATATTATCTATATTTTATTATATGATGATCATTTCTGGGAGTAATTAGAAAACTCGTTTCCCCCAGAGAATGTAATTTCCCCTGTAGATCCATTCAATAGGAAGGCTCATTCCCTGAACTTCTACTTTTTTCAAGACTGGGACATACTGTCATTCGTCTAAGACTTTAAAACTCATACAAAAACCTTTTAACATGAAAACGGAACCATTTGCTACCCAGTTTATATTCTTCAATTTTTATTCACATTTCAGGCATTTATGGAGGACATTGACTCATAGTCATCTTCACTCCTTCACCTTGCATTATTCTGTGTGATTTCACCATATAAATAAATCACTCCTAAATATTCTGAATCTCATGACTTCTTATATACTCTTTTCCTTATATGCCTTTTCCTTACATTTTTCTTAAGTAACATCTTCATGACCTTATCCTGAACTTTGCTCTTACCTGAAATGGAGGTTCCACTCAGGATTAGAAAGCTTAAATTCCATTATCTTGGGGGGGGGGGGGGGGCCCGGCAATCCTTTCCTTCTATATGCCCCTTTCTATCAGTATTGAAAATAAAGAAAAAAATGCAGAAACCAAAATGGTATCACCAGCTTCCATCTTACTTCTTTGGCATCAGTTTATCTTTCAATAGTCCTGTGAGTGTGCCTTGTTAAGTCATTTAACTTGGGATACTCAGAATCAGCAATGCTGAGGGTTTGGCCAGTATCACACTGCTAGTGGTAGAGCACCAAACCCTTTCAAGTCTTTTTCTACCCTTCACCATACATTGTTAATTATATTTTCATATGCAATCGATCTTTCAAGTTAAATGCATGCTCCTTATTAATTGTATCCATCATAGCATGTAGTTCATACATTATAAGATATTGGTAGAATGTGGGCTTCAGCTAAGATAAAGTAATAATTTGGTGCTTTAAATATGCACTTACAACATATAAGCATGTAAACTACACTTAAGATGTTCATTTACAGACATGTAGCACAAGCTCCTTTCCAAAGGCACTACAATGGATGTTGGCATGACCTCCTGTACTTTTGAAAAGAGTAGCTAATATTTAACCACTAAACTATAAAGCCATACTGCCAACACCGAATGGCCTTCCTGTTAAAATATTTCCCTCAGCTTCTCTAAATGCCTGGAATTATAAAATAACAAAAGTCTGAAATACTAAAATCACATTATATACCTGGAAAAATGCTCACAGAGGTCAGAAAATCAATAGGTTATTCAGATGCAACAATTTTATTTAGAAAAAAAAACAATCATAAAGAGAACTTATGCCATGAATTAGTCTCTAAAAAGAGATAGAAAAAAAAACCTGTTCATTTTCCCCCTAGTACTTTGTTTTATTTAACATAAATATTTACCAAGTACAATAAAGAAAGGTTTTTGTCCAAATAACTTTGCCTATACATTTGTGAAATTATTACTTGTTAGGTATTGCTTTTCAATCATATCATGGATATTGCTTTTCACTGTAACAATGGAATAACATTACTCTCACCTTAAGTATGAATAACTTAAAAATAATTTTCCTGCTTTCCATTTCCTTTTACTATTTTTTTGCTATTATGCTCTTACGTTCACTGTAAATGTCACATCAGATTGGAATCACTTCCATAAGCAATTCTAGTCTTTTTAAAGTGTGCATCTCTATTTATTTAAGAGGATAGATTACAAGAAGATTTAATCCACATTTAAAATCGAGGGCCATCTGAAGAGAAATACTTCAATACCAAAATATTGCCAGTATTCTGATGAAAAACTGATACCTGTCTTACTTTCTGGTTAGTATTCAGGGCATTTCCTATCATAGGAGAATTAAAGAGAAAAAAAACACATATCAGCGCAAGAATGGTTAAATTTTAAAACCAATGCAGTTTGAACGAATTTACTAATGACCTAATGTGACATACAACATAATAAGAGAAATGATGGAAATCCCAACCATAAAACTGGTGCCATTAAATCATCTTAAGCAGAATACTGTGCATCTTTGTCCCATTAATGGGTATAATTAGAGGTCTCTTGTTCGTTTCATAGCAATTATAATTTTTTTCCAGTTGTACCAACCAGATCATTTGCATTCCTTCACATTTTGTAGTATCAGCTCCTGAGATGTATTAAATGGAAATCAGTGTAAGGTAAAAATGGAGATCAGGAAATGAAACAAATGATTCTCTTCTGCCAGTAGTTAGTGAAAACTGATGAAGTTGTTGGAAAGAACTAAGCCAGATGGTGAAGTGTTTTATCAGAGAATAAATTACAGTCAGGTAATTGGACATATTTAGTAATAGCTGTTAAAACATTAAAAGTACAAGAGCAATAAAATGACATCTAACCTCAAAAACATTTGCTTGTTTTAGGTTTGGATATTCTTTGAACTTATTTCTTTCTTTCTGTTTTGGGAGAATTTGAGGCTGAGATAAGGCTTTACATGTATAATCATTCTTCTTTAAATTAGATTATTATCTAGGTCTACCTGGGTTGGCAATAGAAATAGAATTTGCTAGTACCATGTTCCATGATTAAAACAACAACAACACACACGTACTATTCCCTAGCGACATTATTTGGCAGATGCAGACTTACACATCTTAGAGTGAGTGAATCCCTGCTGAAGTTTCATAGAAATATCTGCTTGACTGTCTGATATGCATTTTAGACCTTTTTCTTCTCCAGGTGTCAATTCTGTGAATTGTTTATTTAAATGTTTCTCATTTAAAAAGCAGTAGAAGTTTCACTTGGTTAAAATGCCACCCACCCAAACTCGTTTCTCTTCACCCAGTTGTATTTCATTGGATTCCATTTAAAGAGGAGAATTGAATGTAGAGGCTCTCTTTTTTACCCAACTCTAAGCTTCAGTATCTGTCCTTGTCAGGCCTGCAGCACCCTATTGTAGCAAGAAGTCCTCACTTTGCTATCTGATCACTCAATATCTGGTCTAAGTTCTTTTCTTAATTCTTAGTATCTGACCATGCTGGCCTGATCTCAACAGGAATCCTGTCAAATTGATTTAGCCAGAATCTCCCAGATCCTTGATGTTTCCTCAACAATTTTCCATTCATTGACTCCTACTTACTCCTTGGCTATAACTTCCCACTTGTCTATGCTGTATTTGGAATTGAGCCCAATTCTATATTGAGGTCTCTTCTCCCTATTGCAACAGTTTCTGAATGAAATCTGTTATTACCATTGTAACTATCACCCAATTCTGATTTTCTTTAATATTGTGAATACTATACATATAATATTTTAAAAAATGAATTCAATTGGACAGAACAAGTACAAAGTAAGTACACAGACTTTTCAATTAAAGACAATTTGGCTGGTATTGATTTGTGTCAAAACTTTTTAAAAGTTGTATTTGTTTCTGATTTAGACACCTTAATTTCCCCAAGAGTGCCACATAAAGATTCTCTCCTCTCTGACTTCCACCACTCGAGTCTAATGTCATTCCAGCATCTATTGATATTGGATGAAATTGATCCTATAAGTGCATAGGGAGATTTGCAAAGTACTTGATGACTTATTTTTCCCAAAATTATAGTTAAATAGTAGATTTTTAAAGCTCCTAAGGAGAAGGCTAATTAAAGAAGAAAAATTACAGAACTGAATCCATGGGTTCAAGTAACAGTCATTTAATTTTATAGTGTAGTCAATAGTCTACTTCCTGAACATGAAACTTACACTGATATTGGTGTCCTTTTAGAAATCTCAATTATTATATACAAATATTGGTATTTTTAATGATGTCATAAGCTAGAGTTTAAGGGTAATTAAATACTTTGTCAAGTCATTAATTCTTCTTCTGAATTTTCATTTTACAAACTACTCATTCTAGAATAATGAACTTTTTTTTTGTATATGTTCTTCTTTTCCTATAGTCCCAATGCAAACTAATTTCTCCTTTATCGATAGAGTTAATTTCTTCATTATATTGGATAGGGTACATAATTTATGTGTTACAACTGTTGCGCAATTTCAAAGCAAACAGCTCATTCTTTCTGGACAGTGTCTAACTCAACTCTTTTGTCCTTAAAGATAGTGCTAATTAATTAGACGATAGATATGGTACAACCTAATACTATATATCCTGGCTATAATTAAGGGGTTGTTTTCATGTTGGTGATTTTTGCCAATGCTGTTGTTTAAGAATAATTTTCAATGAAAGGTAAAATCATGATTTTTATACACATATAAAAAAGATTTTGTTTAATACATCAATGAGAAATATAAGATGCCATAACCTCTTCACAGGAGAAGTCAAAGAATCACAAATTTATATAGAATTATGTAATGTTGAAATGAATCTACAAAGAAGCTAGTCAGGAACTTATTGCCTATAGACATCCATTGGTTGATTCATTATGACACTAACCTGCAAAATATCTTCTATTCAAAACCTGTAGAGATGTGTAGTGAGACTATATTATAGGCTATACTAGGCTACAGTATAGGCTATTCTAGAGGCCTGGAGCACTAAATTCTTGCATGGGAAGGTGGTTCCCTCAGCCCAGCCTGCACTCTTTCTAATCCAGGACCCTTTGGGGATCTGACCTAAACTAGCAGTCGAACATCCCTCTCACAATCTAGGACTACTGGCTCCTAACTGCCCAACTGCCTGCCTACCTGCCTGATCTCACTAACTGCCCCTTCTCCCCGCGCTGGTCTGGTCACCCGTAATTGCCTGCCCTGCTGACCTGGTTGCCCCTTACTGCCCACACTGCTGGCCTGGTCTCCCTCAACTGTTACCCCCTGCTGACCTGATCTCCCCACACAGCCTGCTGTTCAGTTGTTTGGTTGTCCCTCACTAACCCCTCTGCTGGCCTGGTCACCCCATGCAGCTTGCTGCTCAGTCATTTGGTCATCCCTCACTAATACCTCTGCTGGTCTGGTTGCCTCATAAAGTCTTTTCAGTTGTTTGTTCGGTTGTTTCGAATGGTCACTTAGGCTTTTATATATATAGATATGTCTCTCAAAGTGAGATTACATCTGCTGACTTTTTAAACTTACATTACATTTTAAATTTTTTTCCAATGTTTGTACATGAAACTACTGAATCATTATTTTGCTAACAATATCTTCAGCATCTCCTGATTTAACCACTGTCTTTTGGCCCTAACATGAAATGCAACAACTCTGCACAAGCTATGTCACACCAACTTTCTTTCTTCCTATGCTTTCACTTTGCACAAAGATTTATATTAAAGTATAAATGGGTGAAAAGAAGTAAGTCTCCCAAGATTCCAAACGACTGAGATGTATTTGGTTATTACTAGAAAATTGCTTCTTACCTTTGGTACTTTCTAAAAACATAGAAATGTTATTTATGCTTTTAGTGCACTAAGTTGATTGTATTTCTTAAAGTATGTCTTTTCAAATGTCTCTCAAGTTTCTCATACAGGTATCACATGTTTCTATTGTTTCTATGGTCTGTTTCCTATTTTTTTTATTGAAGGAAGGATTAAATACTGTTGTAGAGTAGAATGCAGAATTAAAGAGAAGGATTATGTAAGTATGTGTGGAAATGATCTCAAAATGGTACATTCCCATCTAGGGTTTTGAAAACATTTCAAGGGCTTCCCTTCACATTATTTTCCCCAGAAACTTAACATTAGTATTATTTTTAGTCACTTTCTTAACTTCTGAAAACACTCCTTTGGGGTCTTCTAATAAATTATATGGACTACATAGCCCTTTGGCAACCTCTCTGTATTACTTTTTCTATTACTCTGATGATTTACAAAAGGGAACACATAAATTGATAAATATGAAGACCCTAGTAATGAAGATTACCATAAAAATGTTATTTATTGGGAGCTGATCACTAAGAATAATAAGAAAAACAGTTGATGTTAACCCAACTAGTATGGCTCCTGTAATTATCATATTCAGCCATATAAATCACAGCTGTATATATGCAGCCAAAGATCCATGAACACATTGCCAGTAATATCACTGAAATCCAATAGGCAGACAGACTCAAATCTAAATTCCAGCCTCAACACAACCTTCTGAAAGCTACTAATCTGTCTAAATTTTTGTTTCTTCATTAGAGTTTGATGAAATTAGAGATTTTCACCTATTGCAGTTTCTGAAAAATCTCTGAGAATCAGTAAATTATTAATATTATTAAGTTTTTTTATGTGTCTATAATGCCATGATATTACTTGACCCTCATAGAAGTATTATGATGCAAATTTAGTCTCTAGTTATGTATGACTTTGTAGAAAATATGAATACTATTAAATATTTTGCAATTTTTCATAAGATCAATGTGAACATTTTAAAGTTTCAATATTTCTATTTTATTTATAAAATATCATCCTCTATAAACTATGGTGAGTAGATTGCAAGGCAAAAGTGAAAGCATGGGGACCAGTTAGAAGGTTACTAGTCCAAATTCATTGTGATGATAATTTGGGGAAAGATGCTGGTAGTCTGAGGAAAAGATGTAGATGTATTTGAGAAGTATTTATGTGGGAACCCCTTTCACATCCTGCGTGGTTCAGGGTTCCCGTTCAGGTTTCGGATTCTGGAGGAGGCCACATGCAAATGAAAAGAGACTAGAAAAATATTAATTTGGGAATACTGGGGGGCCAGGTGGAAGCCTTCCTCTAGTGGCCTTGCTATCCCAAAGTCTCAATAAAAGCTTTTAGGCAGGAAATTCCAATAACAAAAATACGTAAGACAAACAGAGGTAGAGGCTGCTTCAGCTAACAATGTTTCAACAGTGAGTGGTTAGAGCAATTAGGGTTGTTGACTAACCTTCCTGTCCACATATTTCTATTAGTGAAACAATGTTCAGTTTCCGGCATATTTATAAGATAGATTCAGGAAAATTGATGATAGAAAACAGGGTTATATCAGGTAGATTAAAAGATAATTCCCAGGTTTTTGACTGAAGCAAATGTTTGCACTATCATTTAGAGTAAACTAAATGTTTTAGTTTTAGGAATAAAATTAATTAAGTTTTAAATTGCTACATAATTTACATACATTAAAATGCACAAATCTTAAATTTGATGTGTTTTGACTACTTTATGCAAATAACACCACAAAACAATATCTGGAACATAGTTATTACCCTTAGAAAATTTCCTCGTGTTCCTTTTTAGTGAAATTCAACTTTCCTTCCCTAGGTAATGGTTTTCTGACTTCTATTACTATAGATTAGTTTTATGAATTCTCAGGTTGCATATAAGTGGACTCTAGTGAGTTCATTCTTCTGTCTCTGGGATTTTCATTCTAACAAAATATTTTTGAGACTGTTATGTGTATTGGTAGTTCATTATTCTACATTGATGACTATTATTTCATTGTATGAAACTATTCCAATTTGTCCATTCTCCTATCAATAGACTTTTGGGTTGTTTTCTGGTTTGGATTATCTTCTATGTATATAAAAGCCTAAGTGACCATTATGACCAAATGACTGGAATCATGGGTTGACCAATAGCTATGCTGTGCACTGACAACAAGGGGACAGGATCTAAAGACAGGAGCTGCCCCCTGGTGGTCAGTGTGCTCCCACAACCAACTTCCATGGTCCCTACTCCCCCAGCAGCCATCCTTCTGCATCTGCGGCTTGACTGGACTCCCTGATTGGCTCTGATTGGGGGGCTGACCAACCTCCCATGGTCCCACCCCTAGTCGGCCAACCTCTTGTAGTCCTTCCCCCTGGCCAGTTGGCCCACTGATAGGCTTCGACTGCTGGACAGGCCAAGAGATCCCACCAATGCATAATTCGTGTGCTGGGCCTCTCGTTATGAAAAAAACTGCTGTGAATGTTTTTATGTAAATCTTATTTCAGTTACGTATTTTCATTTCATTTCTTTTATATTTATATCAAGGAATGGAATTGTTGGTTGTGGAGTAAATGTATGTTTAATTTTAATCAGAAAGTGACAAACAGCTCTCTAAAATATTTTTCATTTCACACTCTGAATGATTTATGAGAGTTTCCGTTGTTATACATTTTGTCTTATATTTAGCATAATTTTTTAATTTGCCATTCTAGTAGGTGTAAAAAAATATTTATTTGTGGTTTTTATTATAATTTTTATTTTCCTGATCACAAATAAATTTAAGTTCCTTTTCATGTGCTTACTGTGAATTTTAATATCTGATTTTGGGAATTGTCTGTTGAAATAATTTATTCATTTAAAAAATTAGATTCATACTTTTCTTATTCATTATAGAAGTTTTTGTATATTCTGGATATACATGTTTTATTGTACATATGTCTTGTGAATATTTTTTCTTGTTTTTGGTTTATCAATTTATTTTTAAATAAGGTATTTACATGAGCATAACATTTCCAATTAATCAATTTCACTTCTTTTAAGATTATAAATTTTGTCCTTACTAATAAATGTTTGCTTATTCTAAAGTTATGATACTCTTATAGTATGAATTTTTTTAGAAGTTTTATGTTTCTAGATTTTCAATTTAAGCCTATGATTTATATCAAATTACTCTGTATCTGAGATGAAATAGGGTTCTAGTTTCATATTTCATATAGATATTTAATTACTTAATCAACATTTGTCAACCAACATTTGAAGTTGGCTAGATGTGTGAGTCTATTTCAGGATTCTATTCTGTTTATGGATTTTTTTTTTATCTCACACCAATATCACACTGCCATTTTATGTTTTGAAATCAATTTGAATAATTCCATCAACTCTGTTTATTATTTTTCAAGATGATTTTCTAGGTTAGTCGCATTTCCATATGAAATTTAGAATCTTCTCACCAATTTCTATTAGAAATACTATCAGGATTTGGCTAGCGATTGTGTTGAATCCATTAGGCATTTTAGAGAGAAAAAAGCCACTTTAAAAATATCAAATCTTCCAACTCAGAAAATGGCAAATGTATCCCTTTTAGCCTTCATTAATTTCTTTAGGCAATGTTTTCTATTTTTCAGTAGACAGTTTGCGCATATCTTTTGTTACATTTAGTGGTGATGCTTTCTAATATATATATATTTTTTCAAGTGTGATTATGCTTCTTAAAAAAATCTTTTTATTTTTTAAAAATATACAGTGGTACCTTGAGATACAAGTGCCCTAACATATGAGATTTTTGAGATACGAGCCATCGAGCAAGCAATTTTTGCTTTGAAATACGAGCAACATTTGAGATAGGAATAATAGCACGGATCGGCCAGATGCACACGACCCACCAGTTTACCGTGACTCGAGCGTCTCATCGTTTCCCATGCCTCAAGGTTACAGAACGAATTAAACTTGTGTCTCGAGATACTACTGTATTTTATTGATTTTTCACAGAGAGGAAGGGAAGATGGATAGAGAGTTAGAAACATCGGTGAGAGAGAGACATCGATCAGCTGCCTCCCTGCACACTCCCAATTGGAGATATGCCCGCAACTAAGGTACATGCTCCTGACTGGAATCGAACCCAGGACCCTTCAGTCCACAGGCTGATGCTCTATCCACTGAGCCAAACCGGTTTCGGCTTCAAATATTTTTAAACTTTATTTTTATTGTTGACATTATTACAGATGTCTCCATTTCTCCCCTTCCCCCTTGCCCACATCCACCTACCCCCTGCCACACTTTCCCTCTGGCCATCACCTCACCAGTGTCTGTGTCTGTCTATGTGTCATACATATATGTTCTTTGGCTAATCCCTTTAGCTTCCTTCCTCCCTTCCCCTAAGAGCTGTCAGTCTGTTTTCTGTATATATACCTCCCTTAGTTTATTTTATTCATTAAATTCCACATATAAGTGAGGCGATATGGTATTTTCTTTCTCAGACTTGATTACTTCTGTTAGAATAATAATCTCCGGATCTATCTATGCTGTCTCAAAGGGTAAGATTTCCTTGTTTTTTGTTTGCTTGTTTATTTGTTAGTTTTCTGCAGCCATGTAGTATTCCATGGTGTAAATGTACCACAGCTTTTTTATCCACTCATCTACAGATGGGTACTTGGGCTCTCTACATGCCTTCTACCAATAGCCAACACAGTTTGGGCATTGACTACTAAAAGTTTTGAGGCTTTTTAATATTATTTTTAATGACATTGCTTACTGCTAGTAGATAGGGACACAAATTATATATATATATATATATGTATATGTCACATATATATGTCACACCTACCTTTGCCACACCATGAGATTTGATCAAGTCATTTGTTAGTCCTAATCAATTTTGATAGATACCATAAAATGTTATACATACATTATAATCACATTCTCAAATAATGGCAGTTTTACTTATTTTTAGTTTTTATGTCTTTTATTTTAAAAAATTTTTACTTCCTTGTACTGGCTAGGACATCTGATACAATGCTGATTAGAAATGATGAGAGAGAATATCTTGGCTTTTTCCTATCCTAGAGAAAAAAAGCTTAATATTTTATCATTAAGTATTATGTTAGCATTAGACTTTTCATACATGCCCCTTATTGGATTAAGAAAGTTTCCTTCTATTCTTAGCTTGATGAGTTTTTTGTTTTTGTTTGTTTGTTTGTTTGTTTTAAATAATGAATGGGTATTGAATTTAGGCAAATTCCTCCCCTCCCCACACTTTCCTTGAAAATGTCATATGGCTTTCTTTTCTATTTTGTTATGTATTAAGTTACACTGATATTTTTTTAATGATATTCCAACCTACATTTGTGGGATAAATAACATTTGGCCTAACCTATTATCCTTTTATATGCAAATAAATTAAATTTATTAATTTTGGTTATAGAATTTTGCATCTGTATTAATGAGAGATATTGAACTGTATTTTTTTCCTGTAATATTTTTACCATAAAATTAATCTGGTTTTATAAAATTTATTGGGAAGTATTCTATATTCCACTAATTTCTGAAAGTTTATGTATAACAGGTTTTATTTCTCCCTTAAATACATGGTAGAATTCAACAACGAAGCTATATAAGTCTATAGTTCTTTGTGGGACAAATTGATACTAATTTTCTTAACAGTCATGGGTCTTTATTATTTTTTTGTGTTAGATAAAATTGTTCATATCTTCTAAATTGTCAAATTTATTAGCATGGATTGTTGAAATTATTCTCTTATTATCATTTTAATGGTTATAGTATTTTAAATGATTTCTTCCTTTTCTTTCCTGCTATTGTCAATTTGTGTTCTCTCTCCTTGCAACCATGGCAGGATAACGTTTTAACTTGCAAGAAGGGTAAAAGCCCTCACAGCTCTTGATAGTAATTTGGGCAAATTTTGCAACAGACCAAATTTGACTAATTTAAAATTAACAATGATTCACTTGGTATTTTTACCAGCTTAAAAAAAAATTTCCAACTACCTCAACTCATTATTACAGAATGTTTAAATTTCTTGATGAAAAATATTCTTCAGAGCTAGTATTTGAAAAAGCATAATGTTAACTCATTTAATTAAAAACTAAATATATAATATTTCTTTGTTATTGAGAGGTTTGTTAGTATTTCCATGTTGACATTACCAGCACTAATGCCCAAAATGAGATGAATTAATTTATTGATCTACTCAATAATCATTAAGAGCCTCATTAAGCCAACTTTCGTTTAATATAATGATGAATAAGACACAGTTCCTGCGCTGAAGGAGATTACAACTGAGTATTGAGAAAGACAAGTTACTATGACCCTATGGTGTAGTTTGATAAGTAATATAATAAAAATAAGCAGAAGGAACATAAGAAGAGGTGATTTAACTCAGTCTTGATTAGAAAAAGTTTCTAGGAGAATGTGTCATATAAACTCAGCTCTGCGGAATGAGTAAGAGTTAGCTAAGCTGCACCCAGATTCCTGTGCCTGAGAGTCTATGAAAGTACAATCCACCCCCATTAATCACAGATTCTGTATTTGCAAATCCTCCTACGTGCTGAAATATATTTGTAACCCACAAATCAATACTCATAGTATTTTTGTTGTTACTCACAGACATGTGCAGAGGAGTGAGAACATGTGCATTTCCCAGCTGAGCTCTAATAGGTGATGCTCTGCCATCTTGTATCAGCAGTCACACTGTGAGCAATTGTCCTTTTCATGGTCTATTTAGTGCCACATTGTATTTTTTACTTTTTGATTTTTGTTGGTGATTTTCCTGAGCATAATGCTAAAGTGCTGACTAGGGCCTATAAACACAAGAAGGCTTTGATGTACCTTAGAGAGAAAATATGTTAGATAAGCTTTTTTCCAGGCCTGGATTAATGCTGTTGGCCATGAGTTTAATGTTAATGAATCAATAATTTATATTAAATAAGGCATCTTTAAGCAGTTGTACACATAAAACAAACTTATGTATTTATCAGTTGATGAAGGTTGTAACCAGGGAATCATAGGAACCAAAACTAAGCCTGTATTTCTATCAAGGGGCAATGGTTCAGTGCTCACTATTTCTGTATTTGCAGTGACTTTATAGAACCTATTATAACTATTATAAATAATGAGAATTGACAGTAAAAGTTCTCTGTTTTACATCATTAAGTATTAGGGTTACAACTTATGAAGCAATAAATAACTATTATGTTTACCTAATAATAGACAAACATGTAAATTGACTGTACCTCCACTACACCCACAGCCAATCAGAGTGATTATGCAAATTAACCCCACAAAGATGGAGGTTAATTTGCATATGTAGCAAATTAACTTTCTCAGCACCCAGGCCACTCCAAGGTAGGGCCCCCAGGGGTCCTGAGCATCCTGGAAAAGGCCTGAGCAGGAGTGAAGCCAGGCAATTGGGTGATTGGAGGGACCTGGGGTCCCCTGCCCAGGCACCAAGCCCGGGCCAGAGGCTTGGGACCTGGGCAGGGGTGCAGCCAGAGATTGGAGGCTAAGGGTGTGAAACACCTTTTCTGACTGCTCATTGGATAAGCTCCGTTTGCCACTGGTAATATTCTTAGTAACTTGGGTATAAGAATCCAAATAGGTGATCTAGGGTTTTTCCACCACATTCCTGGAAAAAAAAAGGAAGGTCAACTGCTGGAGGCATAAGAAATGTCATATCCTGCCCTAGCCAGTTTGGCTCAGTGGATAATGCCTAGGCTTGCCTACCGCAGGGTTCAGTTTGATTCTGATCAAGGGCATGTACCTAGGTTGCAGGCTCCTCTCTGGCTGGGGCCTAGGTAAGGGCTCATGCAGGAGGCAACCAATCAAAGTGTTCCTCTCACTTTGATGTTTCTCTGTCTTTCTTTTTCTCTTCCACATTCTCTAAAAGTCAATAGAAACATATCCTCAGGTGAGGATAAAAAATAAAGAAAGAAATGTCATATCCTATGAAAGACACATCTTGAAAATGCCTAAAGAAAGTTGTCATTTTTTTCATGGTGAAGGGACTGGAGTTCGTGTTGATGAAACTACCTTGGTGGCTGCAATGACTGGCAGTGGCTACAGCAGCAGAGTGATGGGGCTGGTGCCTTTCCTTGATCAGCTTGGTCACCTCAGTAGGACATCCCCTGAGGACTCCCTGTATGTGAGAGGGGCAGGCTGGGCTGAGGTACACCCCCACTCTAGTGCAAAAATTTTGTGCACTGGGCCCCTAGCTCTACATATATAAAAGCCTAAGCAACCATTATGACAGAACAACTGGGACAACCAACTGGTAGTTATTGTGCGCACTGACCCAGACCTTGCTGCTGGAACCCTGACAGCCCTGAATCTGGTTCAACCAGACCCAGATTCCTGTTCAATCAGACAGGAGAGAGGAGGGAGCCCAATTCCTTGTGGAATTGGCCATTGGTTAACTTGTTGCTGAGGCCAACCTCTCATGGCCTCCCTGATTGGTCCTGATGGAGAGGTGGCAGGCCAACTTTCTGTGGTCCCTCCCCCAACCCACTGAGGCCTCTTCCCTTTGCCAGCTGGCCCCATCCCAATCAGGATTGGACAAGACAGCCCCGGTTGGTCCTGATAGCCAGCCAAGCTGAGAAACTCCACCTTTCCATGAATTCATGCACCAGGCCTCTAATCTCTAATAAGGACTTAATAAGGACTCTAGTCTCTAATAAGAACTATCATGACCCTATCAAAATTAAAAATCATTTATATCATCTAATATTCAGTTAGTGTTCATATTTCTTCTATTATCCTAAAATTGTCTGTTTTATGGTTTTGTTCAAACTAATATCAAAATAAATTTTATGCATTGTATTTGGTATTATGGTTTCCCTAACAAGAATAAAGTTAGTTGGAGCACACAAATGTTAGGATTTCTCTGTAAAATAAAACTCTGAATATAAATAAAACTCATCCATTTCTTGAAAAAGTAGTTTTCGTTGCTGACTAGGTGCCTCATAGTGTGCAATGTAACTAGGATAGGATGTTGAGCAAAACAAACATGGTTATTGGTCTTCAGAATTTAAGTATCTAGCAGATAAGACAGATAGGGAAAATATCTTGAGAGAGAAATAGAAGTTGTCCAATTTGTACGGCCCTATAAAGCTATTTAAGATTTGTCTTACCCCTTTTTATCTAGTTTTCTGTTCTACCTAACATTCTTTTCTTTAAGAACACTGACTTTGCTTACTTTTCCCCATTTAAAAATACATATTTCTACTTTGGATGTTTTGCCTCTGCCCCTTCCTCTTCCTGGCATTCCTTTAGTTCCAATTTCTTGCCTTATATAAAAAATACAACTCACTCATGCTCAATGTTGCTCTACTGAAATATTTTTATAGTATTTTTTTAACTTTCAACACATTATGTACTCATTTATTCATTTTTTAACTTCCCCTACCTCCACCCACTGGAATGTAAGAATCTTAAAACATGACTATTTTATTCATTGCTAAATCCTCAGAATCAGAAAAATACTTAACATACTGTAAATAGAGTTGATTTTTATTATTCACAGTAGGTATGCTCTAGAAAGTTGTCATGAACATGGATTGGCCATTATTCCTAGAGGAATTAACAAGGTTAGGTTCCTGATAGCCTCTGGCCACAATATTTTTGTCAACTGATCAATGCATAACATTGTTTTATGGAAGTTTCTGTCCAAATATATCTATTTAATATGTTTCTTAAAATTAAGTCATTTATCTGGTATTTATTTGTAATAAAACACTAGCTGAGAAGGGTGTAATATTTTTCTGACTCTGGGTAACCATGCATTTCTTTGGCTCTCAGTCTCACAAAAATTCTATCCACCATACTATTAAAAATCAGCATTTAATGAATACCCAAAAGTTGCATCTTTTTCATCTTTTCCAGCATAGTAATGAAAAGCCACCATATTATTTTTAATATCCAAATGCTCATCATTAGTAGAATGAATAAATGAAATCTGGTTTATGTAATTGAATGTTAGATAGCATCAATGAAGATAAAATCAACGCTATATTTCATAATCAGGTTGATTCCCACAATGATGATGAAGGAAGCCAGACAAAAAAGTTACACAACAGCTGACAACATACACATAGATTTCAAAAACAGTGAAAACTAAACCATGGTGGCAGGAATCAGGATATTACTTACATTTTGGTGGGTAATTAGCAGGTGTTAGAAGACATAAGTGAGGTTTTTCAGATACATTTGTGTCCCTCTCAATCCAGTTTCATGTAGTGGCAAGAAGGAGCCATCTGATAATATCTATATTTTGGTCTGAGAAGTGGTAGGAAGGTTGTGTTCAACTGGTATTTTTTAATGGAATAATAATTAAAAGAATGGAATGCAGTTGATCTATATATGCTAAGATTATATCTCTCTAAGAAATGTTAGTATATGCAGAAGTAAGGAATAGAAGCAAGGAATAGTCCTTTGGTTGCTCTCTAACCCTCCCACCTTGTCTGCCATTTGTCTCTGGATCTATTTTTGTTCATCAAATTATGTTGATCATTATATCCCATATATGAATGAGATCATGTGATATTTATCTTTCTCTGACTGGCTTATTTCACTTAGCATAATGCTCTCCAATTCCATCCATGCTGTTGCAAATGGTAAAAGTTCCTCCTTTTTTACTGCAGTGTAGTATTCCATTGTGTAGATACACCACAGTTTTTTAATCCAGTCATCTGCTGATGGGTAGTTAGGCTGTTTCCAAATCTTAACTATGGTGAACTGTGCTGCTATGAACATAGGGGTGTATATATCCTCTCTGATTGGTGTTTCTGTTTTCTTGAGATATAGTCCTAAAAGTGGGTTTAGTGGGTCAAATGGGAGTTTCATTTTTAACTTGTTGAGGAAACTCCATACTGTCTTCCATAATAGCTGCATTAGTCTGCATTCCCATCAGCAGTGCAGGATGTTCCCTTTTATCTAAATCCTCATTAGGACTTGTCCTTTGTTGATCTGTTGATGATAGCCATTCTGACAGGTGTGAGATGGTACCACGTTGTGTGTTTTTTTTTAATATTTTTTATTAAGGTATTATATATGTGTTCATATCCCCCATTGCTCCTTCCTACCCCACTCCCATACATGCCATCTCCCCCATGCATGCATACAAGTCTTTTTTTCTTTAAATATAGATTTTATTAATTTTTTACAGAGAGGGAGGGAAAGGGAGAGAGGTAGAGAGTTTGAAACATCAATGAGAGAGAAACATCAATCAGCTGCCTCCTCCACACCTCTTACTGGGGATGTGCCTGCAACCAAGGTACATGCCCTTGACCGGAATTGAAGCTGGGAACTTTCAATCTGCAGGCTGATGCTCCATTCATTGAACCAAACCAGTTAGGGCTTTTGTTGCTCTTCCCTCTTACCCCCACCCTATCCTACCTTCCCTCTGAAGCTTGAGCATCTGATCAATGCTTCTCTGTCTCTGGATTTGTTTTTGTTCATCAGTTTATGTTGTTCATTATAATCTGCAAATGAGTGCGATCATAGTGATATTTATCTTTCTCTGACTGACTTACTTCACTTAGCATAGTGCTCTCTAACTCCATTTATGCTGTTGCAAATAGTAGGAGTTCTTTTCTTTTTACAGCAGCATAGTTTTTTGATTTGCATCTCTCAGATGATGACTTCGAGCATGTTTCCATAGGTCTCTGGACCTTCTGTATGGCCTCTTTTGAAAAGAACTACCCAGGTCCTTTGCTCATTTCTTGATTGGATCATTTATCTTCCTTTTGTTAAGTTGTATGAATTCTCTGTGTAAATTTTGAATATTAACTCCTTATCTGAAATAGCATTGGCGAATAAGGCTTCCATGCAGTGGGCTTTCTTGTTTTGTTGATGGTTTCTTTTGATATGCAGAAGCTTTTTATTTTGATGTAGTCCCATTTGTTTATTTTTCTCCTTGGTCTCCATTGCCTTAGGAGTTGTGCTGGTAAAGATATTGCTATTACATATGTCTGCTATTTTGCTGCCTATCGAGTCTTGTAGGATTTTTAAGATTTCCTGTCTTACATTTAAGTCCTTTAGCCATTTTGAGTTTGTTTTTGTGTATGGTATAAGTTGGTGCTTGAGTTTCATTTTTTTTTTGCATGCATCTGACCAAATTTCCCAGCACCATTTATTGAAGACTGTCTTAACTCCATTATATGCTCTTGCTTCCTTTGTCAAATATTAATTGAGCATAATGGCTTCAGTCTATTTCTGATTTCTCTGTCTGTTCCATTAGTCTATATGTCTGCTCTTGTGCCAGTATGAGGCAGTTTTGAAAACCATGGTTTGGCAATATATCTTGATATATGGTATTGTGATCCCTCCAATATTTTACTTTCTAAAAGTAATGTAGCCTCAAACATAAGTGAGGAATGGATTCTATATTATCTTAAATTTTGAAGACTCTAATTATGTGAGTGATATTGTGTGAACTCACATAGTTGCAGAGGAGGGTTTTTGGCATGACTTATATAGGGATATACATGTATATTTAAAGAAAAAGGTTAATGTGACAGAAGTTTCTAGACTAATTTCTAAAATTATGAGCAAGCGAGAAGATTGCTAGTAATATACCTTTTGTGGAAAAACTGATGAAACTCTTAAGTTACTGGTCATAGAATTTCAGCAGAGATAGTGGGAAAATATTTGATTTATATTTAATTTTGAAGAGAAACTTAAGAAATATATGCAACACATTGTCACTTTTGGAGTGTTGCCAAGCTTCATTGATTTAGCATTGGTACTTCACCTCCATTCATCACTGGAATCAACCAGGCCTCATGTTGCTACCAGGGAATAGGAGATTTGGTATTCAGCTACTGTTTAAAGGGAAATATTATAAGGGAAAAGAGGATACTGTTGAAAATATTTTTTTTAAATTGAAGGCTGCATTGTAGAACAATGGTATTGACACAACTTTTGTTGAGAAACCCACATGAATACCCACCAACTATTTTTTACCTAGACCATTTTTGGCACTGGTTAAGTAGGAAGAAGATTGAAGTGACTTTGAGGTTCTAATTGAGTGGTTAAATTATGAGCTCATTAAACAATTTTAGCTCACTTTATTGTAATGATCTAAGAGAAAGAATAATTTTAAAAAATCCAAATAAGGAAGAATATTAACTCCAGAGGTAATCTTTAAAGAATGAATCTTGGTCTGAGCCCTGACCTATTTCATGAGGAGGATTTATGGTTGATATAGAAATATTGCACCCTTGAAGTCTGGATACTTTTCTTTAATTTATAGAAAATCATACATATATATTTTATAAAGCACTGTTTCTTCGTTATCCTCCATATTCCCCCAAGTCAAGTAATAGCTTATCTTAAGGAGATTGAGGGAGCTATTTTTGAGTATTTTTTCACATTACAGAATTTAGATTTAAGACATATTCTAATGTAAGATGAGAAAGATCAGTATCAGAATTCAATAAGAATATAGTTTTTCTTTGTTGAATATATTTATAGTATAAATCTTTAAAAAGCAAAACCAGGAAACTATATTAATTATCAAGTAGCACTGAACTACTTGCTTTTATATTTATTTGTTTCTGCTTACAAAATGAACTGATTAAATAATCTGAGGTTATATGGTTTTGGTATAATTGAATTGATCTTGAAATGACCTGGTGTGCATTCGAAATTATGCTTTATTGTCTCCCTGAGCACAAAGCAGAAGAAATCCCACAAACCGAAGTTTGACTTCAGCTGAGAATTACTTGGCAAAACTGTGAAATGGAATTTAGGCTCTTGCATTTAAAAAAAAGGAAGAGTCTTAGTTATATTTTGCATGAGTAAGCAAAACATATGATAAAACCTAATTATTTCTCCAAAGCTTGAAAAATTGTAGAAGAAGGTAATTTTAGCCTTCAAATCGGATATATTTTCTTACTATAATAAGACTGGATTTTAGATCTGTGCCATGATTTCTACTTTACTTTTCACTTATATCCAAGCTTTCTCAAGTACTGCTTGCTGTGGCAGTCCACTAGAAATACCCTTTCATATTTAGAACTATAAATCACCCCTTTTTGGAATTTAAGTTCTGAAAAATAAAATACAAAGCTAGAATTATACTCAGGTTCAATTCTATTTAATGAGTATGAAGAATAGGTTTAAATAATGTATGTGTTTTTGTTTCCCTTATAAACACATACAAATGTAAAAGCTACACTTTTATTAAAATGCCTACATACTTTATATTTTAGATTCATTTATGAAATATTATATATAATGTATGCTAATATTGTGAGGTCCAATAATTAATTGAGATAAAAATAGTACTTAATCTAATAAAATTTTTGGTTCTCTAAAACCTCCTACAAACTAGAAAACTTATGCAATATAGTCAGATTAAAAAGTACCACTTTTCTGTTGCACTTCTAATACCATGTGTGTTTTTTTATAATATCTCTATTTGTCAATTGTGTTTTTCTTTAATTGATATTCTCAGTTTTAAAAGGCACAACAAAATAGTTTATTATTGTACTATCATTAGTACCATGAAGACTTTTCTAAAGATCTATTTGTATTTCCAATAAGATGCTGAAACTTTTATGTTTATAAATGTTCCTAAACCAATACCCTGTCTAATGTGTTATCCACTATGCACTTCTCAGGAAAGTGATTATAACAAATTTATATTTATTCACAAACCCAAGTGAAGAAAAACAAGAAATAAAACAGACCACCATATTTTAAAAGGAAGTTTACTGTGAACACTGTAAATTCACTTTAAAAAGAAATATTTATTCAACTAATCACTTTGGTACTTAACTGTAATAATATGCATATTTTAAGAGTAAAATAGATCTAAAATTGAAAAGAAAGCAGATGTCTTTTTGCTTTAACCAAATTATTTCCAAAATATAGATATATTTAATATTTTCAGAATATTAAATATATCTATATTTTCATTTTAAAGAAACTTCTAGTCATAGTTATCTGCTGTTGCACTTAAATCTTGGAGACTAAAAAATAATAAAATTATATTTTTATTCCAATAGTAGTTTTTATTTAAATTTAGATTGTTAAATAATTTAGTAAAATATTATGGAAACCTAGATGCCATTGAAATAGCAACAAAATTTGTTTAGATGCTTTCTTGTTTATAAACTACATTTGATTTTTATAGAAATCCTGGTGGATGTAATAGATAATAAACAAACACTAACACATATTCAACACTTGTTCTCTTCAGGCATTGTACCAAGAGTTCACCTGTTTTATCTCATTAATTTCTCCAACAATACAGTGACATCTATTGTCCCCAGTTCACAGATGTTCACACTGAGGGACGCAGAAGTCAAGGAATATGATTAAGGTTACTCAGTTAATAAATGAAAAAATGACAAAATAAAAGGCATGAGTATTGTCTCTACTTCAAAGGTGAAGAAAATATAGTGCAAAAGGTGTTACTTGGGCAAATTCTCTCACCAAATAGGCCTTCAGTTAGATACAATGATCAAAATCTTCAACTCTAAATATCACACAATTTCCATTGAACTACACAATTTTGTATTAAAATAAATGGCATGTTATGATTTTTTATAAATTAAATTTACATTTCATAGAAAATTATAATCAATGTTGACATAATATGTAAGTTCTTTTATTTATTATCTATACATATACATGAAAATGTATAGTAGTTATAAATAAAAATTTGCCTTTTCTAGTAAATTCAAATTATCATTTATGGACTATTTCCTATGAATGTGTACACTTTTTACTGTTTTGCATATGTTATCTCATTTAATAACCATAAAAAACCCATGAAGTAGATACAATTACTCCCCATTTTATTTATTTTTTTGTTTATTTATTTAAATATATTTTTATTGTGTTTTTTTGTGTTTGTTTATTTTTGTTTGTTTGTTTTTTGTTGTTTTTTTTTTTTACAGAGAGAAAGGGCTAGGAATAGAGAGTTAGAAACATCAAATCAGCTGCCTCTGAAATCAAACCTGGGGCCTTTCAGTCCGTAGGCCGATGCTCTATCCACTGAGCCAAACCGGTTTCAGCATAATTACTCCCCATTTTAGATGAAGAAATGTAAACACTAAGTTTTTCAACTAAAGGTCAAATAGCAAATATATTGTAGGGACATAATTGAACCTCAGCTGTTTTTCACTTCAAGATTCAACTTTTAAGTGCTATTCTATGAAGACGTAAACTATAACAAAATCATAGACTTCAAACTAATTTGAAATTAAAAGCATCAACTTTTGCTTTTTAAATTACATATTAAAATATTTGATATTGCAAATAACCTAAGAAATGTTGGTTATTTAAATTCTGACATTCTGCTGTTTTGTTCATTTTTATGAAAGGCAAATGGATTTTCTAACATAAATTTGCCCTAAGAATTCTTAGGTCATTTATGTTCTATTTGTCTTTATTACTCAACCCAAGAGTCCATATTCTCTTTGTCAAAGGATTGTCCCATGGAGCACTTTCCCCCATACATGAGGGTTATATATATATGTACAAACCCAAGTATAAAGAAATGAGAAATATATTTTTAGCTTAGATTCACATATCTTCTTTCAGTTTGTATTTAAAGGACTACATTTAAAATAAATGAGATAAAGTTTTTAATTTAATAAAAATATACACGTCACAGAGAAAATCAGAAAAACATGGCGCTCTCTCTGAGTGATATAAATGGACCCCCAAGATATTCCCACAAAATACGTGACTGTATAAACTAAGCAACATGTTATTTGCAAAGATGTCAGCAGTATCAACAGCTTTATTGATTGAGCAAAAATATTAACATTAAGTACCAGTCACACTGCTGAACATTAATCTTTATCAGAAGCCTAGGTAAGTGGTGTTTTTTTAAGCTCCATATATGGGGGATAATAAAGACAGGAATGTTAATTAACTTATTCAAAGTCATAGCTAAAGGGTAGAGTATGAGAAGTAATAGAAAATGTTTATAATCATTACTTTATCTACAAGACTAATTTTTTAAAAAATATATTTTATTGATTTTTTAGAGAGAGGAAGGGAGAGAGATAGAAAGTCAGAAACATCGATGAGAGAGAGACATCGATCAGCCGCCTCCTGCGCGCCCCACACTGGAGATGTGCCCGCAAGCAAGGTACATGCCCCCAACCGGAATTGAACCTGGGATTTTTCAGTCCGCAAGCCGACGCTCTATCCACTGAACCAAACCGGTCTCGGCACAAGACTCATTTCTTAAAACAGCTTGAGTGTAGATATCCTCAAGTAGCCATGTATGTGAAGGCTGATGCAGCTACTCTCTCTATAAGCTTCAATACCTAGTTCAGGATAGTGCATGATGAACTCCCAATCATTTGTGCTAACAGAAATGAAAAAAAAATTTCTTTTAACAGATCTTAAGAGTTTCCTATCAATATTATTCTGAGTAAGTGCTTATTTTCTATTCGTGTAAGCTTGAAATTCCATTCTTCTATCAAATGATTGCTATATGATACAGAGAATGGATTAAGTCCAGTTAAAGAGGGGAGTTAAAGGTGTCAATTTTTTATCACTCCACCCAAAGTTTGGAACGAGCTGATGAAGAAGGGTGGGCAAGGTCATTCTGTCAACTGATGGGTCCTTAAGAAAACTGGATGCAACCTTTTCTAGTGAGAAGAGGAGCATAACCTTCATCAGTGGATCTCAAAAGCTATAATAGTACTAACCTGGATACCTGTGATGGACACATGGACAGGGCTTGTCCTTTTGTCTTCTGCAGTTTTGGATATGGTCATTGGTTCCTCCATTTTTATAGACCAGCTAGGGATTTTCTGACTTTTAAGGCAAGTGGCTAGGTAACTAGTGTGGCCTAATTTTTTTTAAGAGTGATCATTGGAAAGTAAGCCACCAATTATGTTAAACTATCTCACCTAAAAGACAGTTGATCTTTTCTTGAAACACAGCATTTATACCTAAAAATGTATACCTATATTTAAACTCTTATGATATAGTCACATAATATTAGCCAGCTTCGTAACTAAGTTCTACTTTAAGAGATCATTTTGTCACCGAAGAGATAAAGCCTATATCAAAATAATTATTTTTGGTACTATATTAGACACATTTTAACATACTACCTCAGATCTTTTTGTATTCACCTGGATATTGTTCCATCCAGCTGTAAAAACAGGTGCAACTTGACAATGTCTCACCTCAGTCTACAGAGTGCCTCTCAGCTCCTGGCTATGGCTTTCCTGTTGACACTGAAGTGTGAGATGTCACACATGCTCACTGGGTTCTTACACATGAGCAATCCAGATGAGTGGAGAAACTTAATGCTTTATGAGGCAATCTTTGACAAATGAGAGATGGAATCTTTTTCCTCTTCCCCCATTCACACCCTACTCCTGTCAGTCTTCCTGAGATATTGACATAAAGCATTCTTTCTAGAAGATAAAGCCAGATTGAACCATCATTCAACTTAGGCAACCAGTTTGATAATACAGCCTTCTCTGCTATATTACCCTTGTCTCTCATTGTTTTACCTTGGCTTGTGTTACTATAGCACCAAACTATTGCCTCAAATTCTGTTTTCTGGTGAACCTGGGTTAAGACAGTTGGTAACAGGATTGCAATGTTAATACCTAACATGCAGTGGCATCATCATTACTAAGGCTTTTACCTGTGGTAGGTAGAATGAGAGACGTTCTCCCTGAAAAAAGGGAAGAATGGAAAATGGTAGAATATGTGATGGCTGGGGTTCTATTTAAGAACCATACAGGGCTATGATAATAATTTTATAAATTGTAATGTGGAGAGAGTTGGCTTCTGTTAACTTCATCAGAAGACTTGGAAGCCAACTGTCAATAGAAGGTATGTTGTGAAAATCAAAATATCTCTAGGACAGCTTTAGAGAGATTCTGATCTCCTATAATTTCAGGGCAAGTTTTAGTAATTATTGGGCCCAGCACATAATTGCAAGTATGGCAGAACTCCATAAGAGACTGAATGCACAGTTTTAAAAGGATTTTTATGTCAGTTGAGGAACTGATAGAAAAATAATGGAACCTAGGGACGGTGAAATTTCAGTGGATAAACCTGAGAAGCTTGAAACCATAAATTTCTCTGATACAAAGTAGCCCTTTCTCCTCCTCTCAACGATGAGAAGCTAGGAGACCATGTTTCATATCTAATCTGAGGCAAATGACTTGCCAAGTAATACCTATCCTCTTAGACATACACCCCATCATTTCTCATTTCCACCTGGTTGAAAACCAAAATTGGGTCTCTGCAGAATCTGAGTGGGGAAGTACATAGCCTGGTCCAGAAGAAAATAGACTATACAAAAATTTTAGGATGTCATTAATATGTGTAAGGAGGAAACAGGAGAGTGTGTTGAGGTGGATCCTGAGGATGTTAGATCAGGTGGGAAAGACTAGAAGGCTGGACAGGGGAGGATTTATAGTCATGGGAGCCCTCACTTGTGAATCAGGTTCTGGCAAGCACATATGGAAATGGTTCTAACAGTCTGTTACTATGGCTCCTTGGAGTTTAGGCATGATGATAGCTTACAATAAATTGGAAGAAAGTGCCAGGATTTTCTTGGCTTGTTATTAAGGAAGGAGTCTGCAGATTCACAGAGGTGGAAATGTTAAAATGAGAATCACCATCTGGCTGTTTATCAAGGCAGTAAGGAATGCACTGGTAATATGGCTAGGCAGTATCCATGAAAAGCTTGATAAGAGTATGTTGGAACCAGAAGTTCCATGGATCAGAACTTCCTAGTATCAAAAAGGATGCTAATTCTGGGATTGTAAAGGCCAGTTTGTGAGCACTTAACTATCAGAAGTAAGGTAATTATAATCACCAAAATGGACAGGAAGGCTATAATGTGAAACTGGGTGCCTTCACCCATAGCCTCCTTGACTATGCAGCAGTGACCAATAGTTCCTGGTATTTCTAGAAGACCACTGATGAGGGTGCAGTTAGCAACTGGCAGTTGCTAATTAGTCCTGATCTGTGGAGTAAGAAAACATTACTAAGAAAAGAGTTTAGCCAGTTCCCTTCCTTGCCCAATGAAGGTAGTAAGTCAAAAAAAATATCACATACTGGAAGGTATTTCAAAGATTAATTCCATCATTAAACACTAAAAAGATGCAGGTGCACAGGTATTCTTCCTATTCTAATTTATTCCATTTGTGTGGCCCCCACACAACCAACTGATTATGTTAATTACAGTGATTATAAAATTAGCCATGTAGTAACTGCAGTTGTAGCTGTTATTTAAAGTGCAGTGCCCTAACTAGAATATATTCATACAACTTTGGCATTTGGTTGTAATTATTGATTTGATGAATACAGTGTTCTCAATTAACATAATTTTATATGATAGAGACAACAATATAGATTTGCTCTTTTGCCTTCAGGATCATGAGAAGAATTCTACTCTCCAACAAGGGACTTCAATTGCCTTTATTTTTCTGGAAAGCTTCCCTGAATATTTTCTAAAATGACATCATATTATATGAAATGGATATGAGCAAGAAGTGAGATAAACCCTGCTATACAATAAAAAGCAACAGCAGCTGAAACCAGTTTGGCTCAGTGGATAGAGCATTGGCCTGTGGACTGAAAGGTCCCAGATTTGATTCTGGTCAAGGGCATGTACCTTGGTTGCGGGTACATCCCCAGTAGGGGGCATGCAGAAGGCAACTGATCGATGTTTTTCTCTCATCAATATTTCTAACTATCTCTTTCCTTTCCTCTCTGTAAAAGATAAATAAAATATATTTTAAAAAATCAACAGCAACAAGGATCAGTTGACCCAATAGAACAGTAGAATGGCCTGTTAAAACGTTAACTAATATTTCAATTTGGGATTAACATAATGTGAAGTTAGGGTGTTACCCTTTAGGATGTGATACAAGTGTGTATCAATAATCCCAACATGTTAAAAATAGTTAAAATATGCAGTAAAAAATTCTAAAAATCAAGAATAGAAGTAGGATTACCTTCATTCCCACCCCTATCACCATCACTTCAACTGTTCCACTTCTAGAGTTTATGTTTACTATCCTATATAATAAAGAGGTAATATGCAAATTTACCACCACTCCAATACACAAGATGGCTGTCCCCATGTGGTCAAAGATGGCCATCACCATGTGGACACAAGATGGCTGCCACAAGATGGCCGACAGTGGAGGGCAGTTGTGAGTGATCAGGCCTGCAGTGGAGGGCTATTGGGAGGGACTAAGCCAGTAAGGAAGGGTAGTTGGGGGCAATCAGGCCTGCAGGGGAGGGCAGTTAGGGGTGACCAGGCCAGCAGAGGAGGACAGTTGGGGGCTACCAGGCCTGCAGGGGAGGACAGTTAGGGGTGACCAGGCCAGCAGGGTCGGGCAGTTAGGGGCAATCAAGCCAGAGGAAAGCAGTTAGGAATCGATCAGGCTGGTAGGGGAGTTCTTAGGTGATGATCAGGCTGGCAGGCAGAAGTGGTTAGGGGCAATCAGGCAGGCAGGCAGGCAGGCAGGCAAGTTGTTGGGAGCCAGCAGTCCTGGATTGTAAGAGGAATACCCGACTGCCCATTTAGGCCAGTTGGATATCCCTTGAGGGGTCCCATATTGAGGAGGGTGCAGGCTGGGCTGAAGGACACACACACACACACGCATGAATTTTGTGCACTGGGCTTCTAGTTCTGACATATTAGAGATTCTGGTTTCCAGGGAGAAAGGGAACATTTCTTCTGGGGACACAATGAGGATTTTACTGCACTTGAAGTCACACCTGCCATTGATCACTTTGAGCTTTTTTTGTCAACAGTGCAATGGGAAGAAAAAAAACTGGTGTAATTAATCAACTCTGATTACCATGAAATAGTTGGGATGCAGCTATACAATGGGGGAGGGTGACTGTATTTCGGACCTACAAGATTTTTGATGCTTTCATTCCCAATAATAGTGGCAAACGAGCAACTGCAGAAACAATGCCCCAGCAAAGACAATACAACTGAGGGCTTTTTAGTTATTCCTTTGGAATAAAGGTTTGTATCATTGTACTAGGCAAGTATCTATGACCAGCTTGGCGGAAAGAGCAGGAGATTGAAGAGGAAGATGGTGACTCAACTAAGGCCTTAGCGGGGATTTCACTGACCCTCTGAACGTAAAATTTTTCATATGGTAGTCGGCTTCTATTTCAAAGGAAACTCTAATAAACTTGTATTGCCTGTCTCTGGGAAGAATTGAGATCATCATATTCTCAAAAAATTGGTGGCTAAAATTTGGAGCCAGTTATAATGAGGCTATGAGGTTACCTGAGGCATAAATAGTCAACCAATGCTTGGTGGGAATCAGTGAATAAACTCTTTTATCCCCAAAGATGGTGTGACCTGAGATGAACATTCTAGGAGAATGTTTCCCAAGATTAATTCATTGATGCTCTTAGCATCCATCTCAGTATTACAGAGTTTTATAATGTGTGTCATCTTGGCTTCAGTATGACTTCATCTCTTTCAACTTTTTAATTCTGTAAGATTCTCTTGTATCTATTTTAAAATCATTATTAGGTACATACACATTTATAATTATTATGCCTTTCTAATAAATCCATTTTTTAAAATTTTAGCAATTTTGACAGGCATCTAGTCATATCACATCATATTTTAAATTTGTATTTTTCTACTTCTAATAATGTTGTGCATCTTCTCATGTGTTTATCTGCCATCTGTATGTCCCCTTTGATGAAATGTCTGTAATGCCTTTTGCACTTTTTCTAATTGGATTATTGTTTTATATTTTCAGTTTGACTCAATTCTTAGCAAATGTCTGAAATCCTCTCTGTCATATAGTAAGATAGGTAATCTTGTGAGGAACTGTCACAAGACTGTTTCCCACCCACCTGGGGATCTTGTGGAAGGCTCCCTGTCTGGTAAGCACCAGGCAATTTTTCATTTTACCTCTCTGGTTGTGGTGAAGCATGGGACTTCCCACGCCTCCTCCTCGGCCCACCACCCCACAATTTAGAGTACAGGTGTAGGCTATAAAACCACCACTTAACTGCAGTCTAGAGATGGTTCCTTCACAGCACAGCAATCTGCTAACTGTGCTGTCATCTGGCCCCTCAAATCCTGTGTCATTCTATTGGATTAGGATTCCCCGGAGCTGAAACCATACTAATTTTGCTTTTGCTTTACTTTGTGTAGGTAACAACCTGTCCAAGTCCATTTAAGTTAACTGCCTTTTTCTGACGGAACCTGTGGAAATATGGCAAGCCAGCCAGCCTAGCAGCTGTCACCACGCTGCTGCTCCGAACCTACTTGACCACTTGACAATATTCATTAACTTCTACCCCAACACCAGCTCTCATGCCTCTAATTACATTTACTTAACTGAGCTCCCTGCCAATAATCTTGCTTTTTGTAAATGTCTGTCTGAGCTGGAAACTAGAGTAGCTTTTCTAAATGCAAATCTAATATAGTTCCCACACTTAAGTTCTTTCAACTGATAAAGTGAAATATTTCACCATATGTGTTAGTCAGTTCAGGCTGCTTTAGCAGAAGAACATATACTAGGTAGATTATAAACAACAAATTTATTTCTTATAGTTCTGGAGTCTGAGAAGTTCAAGATTAAGATGCTGGTAGATTCAGTGTCTGGCGAGGGTCCACTTTCCAATTCATCGCCTTCTTGTTGTGTCCTTAGATACAGCAGCGAGAGAGTTCCCAGGGTCTCTTTTATAAGCACCAATCTTATTCGTGAGGATCCAGCCTTATGACCGAATTAACTCCCTAAGACTCTACCTTCTAAAACCATCATATTGGGCATTGGAATAGAAACGTGTGTGTGGGGGGGAGGGGGTGGTTAACTCTGTGGCCACTCTCCCTCTTACAGTATAAGTTTGAGTGAAATTGAATATATCTTCAGTTTTTGAGGCAAGATATACATGTAAAACTTTAGGCATTGAAAATATTTTGTCTTTTCCAATCCCGTGTATAAAATATGGCATCAAGATATGAAACTGAGGAGGAAAGCAGAGAAAGTAGGATTGATTTGGAATCCCGAATTCTCGCCTTGTTCCTCTGCCTTACTGAAGTGCACATATATCTCTAAAATATATCCCGCAATTCATAATTGGAAAGCAACAAATAGCACACCTACCATACATAAATGGGCTACAGGAGGCTCCAAGTCCAGAGCCACATTTTATTGCTTTTTCTTACATTTCCAGAAAAGAATGACTTGTTAATTTCTTCAATTTTTAATAAAACCTCAGGGATGACTACAGGGAGCTGATTTTGACACATTTTGATTGAGTGGGTTATTGCAACACTATGTAAATGGCCCCAGGATTAATTAGGATCTATTTGATCCAACATTTTACTGCTATATTTGAAAAATCAGCAAATGACTCATGTTGATATGTGTAAGCATAAAATTCTACAAAAAATGTCTTTTTTTATCTTTTATACTGGACACCTGTCCTCTCCTTCTTCCTTAGATTTTTCTCTATATTTTTAATTTTCTAACTAGAGGCCTCAGTCTAGTTCACAGTCTGGGAGCCCTCAGGGGATGTCTGACTGATGACTTAGGACTGCCGTGACGGCGGCAAGAGAGGCTCCCACCACTGCTGCTAAGCTAGCCAGCCATGAGCCCGGCTACTGGCTGAGTGGTGCTCCCCTGTGGGAGCATACTGACCACCAAGGGGAAGCTCCTGCATTAAGCATCTGCCCTCTGGTGGTCAGTGCATGTCATAGCGACTGGTCGTTCTGTTGTTTGGTCTATTTGCATATTAGCCTTTTAATATATAGGATAATGTCTTATTATGGGCAAGGCCTTTAATTCAATTTTTTTAGGTAGTTAAAGGGAGGGGCAGAATTTTCACTAGAGCCTGAAGCTAAAATTGCCCTTAGCTCAGAAATCTGCATACCATTGAGACACATTTTGGTGAGGTTCATTCTGAACCCCCCCACACTGTTCTGTTATGTGTATAAGTATTGGGAACTATCTTATCTCTTTAGTGAAAGGAACCTTTTGTTATGTTACAATAACTAACTTTATCTCATGAGTTGTGTTTTGGCTTCTAGCCTGTATCTAGTACTCATGCAGCAACTTCAGCTGTTCTCTTTAATATTTACCTGACATATCTTTTATTTTATTTTCTCTAAATTTTTCTAGATCCTTATGTATTAGATAGGAATAGCCCATGGACACAAACAATAGTCTGGTGAAGGCCTGGAAGGGGCAGGTGCAGGGTGGAGGAGATCAATGGGAAAATAAATACATGAAAATAAAGGGACATCTGTAATACTTTCAACAATAAAGATACATTTTAAATAAAGGAAAATATCTTAGTTGAAAAGAGGTTTATGTAGAATAATATAAGTAATTGCTCTTCACTGTACTTTATAATTCTCAACTCCTCTCAAAGAGATATTAATTGACCCTGTGTTCACTGACGGCAAGACTGACTTCCGCCATGCCAACCCAGCACTGACTGCAACGGGGGCTGCAATCAGATCTTGATTTTATCTCTCGGCCTCTGTCTGGGCCTGATTGCAGCCTCCTCCACAGTCAGTGCTGGATCACTGAGGTGCCCACAGTGCAGCAGGCTGACTTCAGGTGTTTGGTTGAGCCTTCAGTCGTTTTGGACATTACAGACTCTGGCTCTTTATATATATATATATATATATATATATATATATATATATAT